>JACEEZ010025581.1:197500-212500 GCA_016584305.1 Chionoecetes opilio
TGACACCTGATTTCGGCTGAAATAGGTGTCCAAGCGAGCGAAGCGAGCTTGGACAACAAGGATCATAACAGGGCCTCAGCTCCGGAATAAGAAGTTTCTAATAACTTGAGACTCAGTTACTATAGGACATCACCAAGTTTGATACTAATGCCAACTCTACGCAGCGTTGCCGCCCCAAACCCCTCTGCCTGAAGCTTACCCTGAAGAGCCTCAGGAGGGCGTGGGTGCCGCGCAGGCTGATGGCGATCCTGAGGGTGGTGTCGGCGGGAATGGGCGTTTTGGTGTTTCTGGAAGTGGGGAACGTGACGTAGGGAGCGGCTGACCCCCTTGGGCTCACCTTCACCCACTGATCAAGGCAGCGGTCTTTAGGTTGGAGCAGGAGTGTGACCTCCTTCCCCATCTTCACATGCCACTCGGGGGATACTGTAGGGAAGGAAGAAGTACACTGCCTCAATTATAATACTTGGCAAAATATCTTCTACCACGTCGTCTAGGAAATACCTCAGGCAAATCAAGGAAATTTATAAGCTAAAGAGATGCGATCGGTCGTTTTCTGCTGCTCAATGAAGAAAGCAGAGTGCATGAACATGGAGATTTTATATGTATGGATATGACTATCAGCATTTCCTTCTGTGGTATAAAGTGGCAAAGATGTTTTTGTACTCATACATGAAGATGAACAGACCTCAACTTTACTAGATTGACTCTCCTTCCTTCCTCCAATGCATCTGCTCTTGACCTTCAATAAACAACAAGAAACACTTGAGACTTTCACTCTTACCTTGGTGGCAGCTTGACACGTTACCCTCCACGTGCATCTTCCTGACGGTGTCTTTGAGGACCAGAGTGTACAGATCCACGTGGTCCTCCTCACTGAGAACCAGTTTTATGGTGAGATTCCCATCGGCGACCACCAGCGTGAAGGTGTTCCAGCCTTCGGGGATTTGCCGCGACAGGGATTTCGGAATCTTGGTACTCTTGCGGTCCCGCACCTTGGAGTGCTCGGCCATGGTGTTGGTGAGGGTGACAGCGTCCCGCACGTCCGCATCATCATGGTCATTGTAGAGCACCCCCACCACGGCGGGGGACGCCTCGCTGATGTAGGCCAGCACCGGCACCTCAGACGGAGCCGAGACTTCGAAGGTGTTGATGAGGCAGCCTACAGGCAGAGCCCAGTCATCATCCACCACGAAAATAACATTAGCAAAGCTGATTTTGCTTAAACCTTCTTACTTAACGAAATGCAATCAGAAAGTTCTTAAACTCTCCGCTTTGAGCCCTAGAAGAGCTGTGCCGCTTGGGGGGATTGACCAGCGAGGTCTTGGAGCGCCCCACCAGGTGACGGGGGATCCCCGGGTTTAGTTAGTTAAGTTTATTTACATCTCTTACAAAAACTTAGTAGCCTTACATAATAGCTTAAGTTAAACTTACATTACATTCTTGTACTGATCTTATATCTACACATGTATAAGAGATGAGCGGGCACGGTTGCTGACAGTTTTCTGTACCTATTACTTATATTGATAAATATACAAAAAAGTAAACTAGCTCATTAAAAAACATTAATATATCTATCAAGTTTTCGTATATACATACTGTATGTAATTCTATATGTATATTTATTAATACATATGTATCTATTATTATTGCTGTTATTATATATTATCATCACATACAAATGAAAAAAAATTCTATTAATTTCAACAGAAATCTAAATTTACGTGAGCGGAGAAGGAAACTGCAAGGTGTGACCCTTGGATGAATCCTATGTAATAGTATTCACTTATTTCATCAATTATTCTTCCTGGGGTTCATTTACCTACCCTTTGTTGCCTTCACAATGCATTTACTCACTCACTCAATCCAAATTTCCTCCACCAATCCTTCCCTATCTCCCTCCCTCACTCACTCACTCACAATTTATATCTCCTGCTCTTTACACAATCACGTCACCTTTCCACTTTCACTACCTTTTCCCCCCTTCCTCCTTTACTCATCCCCTCATTCACCTGTCGTACTGTTGCTGTTGATTGGAGGTGCCGGAACCAAGGCCACCACCAACACCACCACCACGACGACAATACGGCGTCTTGGAAGGATGACAGACAACATTGTTTTGTTCGAGACTCAATAACGCGTTGGCTCTCACTCAAGGAGGTCTGAGTCAACACTGAAGAGACATGGCGCATTATATTTTACAATAAGATGCATAGATATGATAACAATATCTCTCTCTCTCTCTCTCTCTCTCTCTCTCTCTCTCTCTCTCTCTCTCTCTCTCTCGTTCTGGTCTTTTCATTCACAATAATATAGCAACATTAGCTTCATGCACCATTTTTTTTTTTACTAATATTAGCTATGCATATGTTACGCCAGACGCAGCTTAGGAAAATGAATAGAAAGCCAAGTTGCCGAAGTTTCAGAGTTGTTTTCATACACTGCCACCTAGAATGAGTCGGAAAAAAGTTTAAATCTGGCGCCAATGCATATCCGGATACTTAGAAGCGATCTTTTGTTATCTTATCGACACGACGGTCAGCAATCTTTATCTTATCATTTGTCAGTGCTCTCCCTTCCATTTTGTGCCACTAACAATCAAACAGATGGATTATTTTGGTAGATAACAACATAAGAAAATAAGGAAGATACAAGAGGCTGGGAGACCTACACATGGTAGTTCCTGTTACTTAACACCACCTACATCCACCTTTCCTCCCCAGCAACTCACAGCAACAATCAGATGCACGAACTGGCCGTGTTTCCATAAAATATTGTAGATGCCTCTCCTTCAACGCCTGTGAAGTTCTAGAAGATTCTACTGAAGAATATACTCGTACTGTACATGTGGTGAACATGTACCTCCTTAGTGACTTCTGATATAAGTGTTGCGAGATAACGATAGGACTGATAACGGGCAGATTCCAATGTAACGCGAGAGAGAGAGAGAGAGAGAGAGAGAGAGAGAGAGAGAGGAGAGAGAGAGAGAGGAGAGAGGGAGAGAGAGAGACGAGAGAGGAGAGAGAGAGAGAGAGAGAAAAAAAAAGGGTAGAGAGAGGAGAGATAAACAAGGAGAGAGAGAGAGGAGAGGAGAGAGAGAGAGGGAGAGAGAGAGAGATGGCGACCACGCCACGCAGAGGTGGGTAAAAACTTAAGGCAAACGGCAGGAGAAAAATGACAGTGATGGTGATGGTGGAAGAAGTGGTGATGGGGTGTTGGTGATGGTGGTGTGGTGGATTGGTAGTTGGTTGTTGGTGGGTGATGTTGTGAACAGCGTGTGTGACGGGAGGGACAGTGCGTGACCTAGCTATTTTGGGCACAATTTAACTTTTAACAATGTGGTAAAGAGTAAAGACAGACATTTGCTTTACTTCTCCTCTCACTGTCTATTCTCCTACACATTACCAGAGAGAGAGAGAGAGAGACGAGAGAGAGAGAGAGGAGAGAGAGAGCGAGAGAGCGAGAATATAGTTTCACAAACGAGGAGGAACACAAGAGGGGAAAGGGGACTGAAAGTAAGAGAAAAAGAAAAAAGGAAGCAAGGGGAGAAGGCAAGAGCAGTAACACGGGAAGAGGAGAAAATAGAAACAAAGGTGTAGAGAAAGGAAAGATAAAAGAAAAAGAAGGAAGGAAAAAATACAAATATACAAGAAAAAATGGGAAAGAGTCGCACAGCAGAGGAGATGGCAAATGTTAAAGGGGAAAATATGGTTGTTAATAATGCCTATCTGGCAAACAAGAGTACCTTCCCTCGATTACAGTACTCGGTGACCCCTCTCGCTGGCGTGACGCTGCAGAAGAGAGAGAGAGTAGAGAGAAGAGAGAGATAGAGAGAAGAAGAGAGAGAGAGAGAGAGAAGAGAGAGAGAGAGAAGGAGAGATGGTGTGAGTGAGTTGTGAAGAGAGCAGAGAGAGAGATGGTTCGTGAGTGAGTGGATAGAGAAGATTTTTTTTTGAGCGATAGCTAAAGAGTGTGAGGAGAGAGAGAGAGAGACGAGAGAGAGAGAGAGAGAAGAGAGGAGAGCGAGAGACGGGAGATGGAGAGAGAAAGAGAGAGGGGAGAGAAGGAGAGCAGAGAGAGATGGTGCTGGAGTGAGTGTGCTAGAGAAGAGCGATAGCTAAAGAGGTGAGAGAGAGAAGAGAGAGTAGAGAGGAGGAGACGTGGAGAGAGAGAGACGTGAAGGAGAGAGGAGAGAGAGCGAGGAACGGAGAGGATGAGAGAGAGGAAGAGAGAGAGAGAGTATGGAACTGATCAATATTAGTAGTCTTGCCAGTATGGTGTGTTGTGTGTGTGTGTGCGTGCTGTGTTGTGTGTGTGTGTGTGTGTTGTGTGTGTGTGTGTTGTGTGTGTGTGCGTGTGCAGTTGTGCGCGTGTGTGGTGTGTTGTGTGTGTGTCACCTGAATTAATATATGCGTAAATCCATAGTAATCTGAATTGCTTTAGATAATCATATGATAAAATAGATATTGACTAATCCATTGCAGGATCGATGTGGTCATTTTTATATGATATTTATATTTATATTTCGTATTATATTATAAATGACATGGGGAAAATAAACAAAGCAAAAAAATGAAAGAGAGAAGAGAGAGATGATGAGAGAGTCGACTGGAGAGAGGAGAGGGGAGAGACGAGAGGAGAGAGAGATGAGAGAGAAGAGAGAGAGAGAGAGAGAGAGAGGAGAGAGAGAGAGAAGAGAGAGAGAATATTATAGTAGTTACCATCCCAGCAGGACGGTCTCTCGTTCTCCCTCTTTCTCTTCTCTCCCTCTCTTTCACAACTCCTCTCTCTCTCTCTCTCTCTCTCTCTTCTCTCTCTCTCTCTCGCTCTCCTCTCTCTCTCTCTCTCTTCTCTCTCTCTCTCGCGTTACATTGGAATCTGCGCTTTATCAGTCTTATCGTTATCTCGCAACACTTATATCAGAAGTCACTAAGGAGGTACATGTCACCACATGTACAGTAGAGTACGAGTATATTCTTCAGTAGAATCTTCTTGAACCTTCACAGGCGTTTTGAAGGGAATGGCATCAACAATATTTGATGGAACACGGCCAGTTCGTGCATCTGATTGTTGCTGTGAGTTGCTGGGGAGGAAAGGTGGATGTAGACAGAGCTGGACACTAATACATGAAATATTTAAATACTAAAAACTAAATACATGGAAATGTAATTTAAATATAAATACTTAAATACATTTTACGAATATTTAAATACTAAGTACTAAATACATCAATTGTATTTAATACCATTTGTAAATACATTTTAAAATAATATACACAAATTTAACATGTCCGAAAAAAAATGGATTTCCCTTTAGATGTTGGGTATCCTTAGAAATCCTTCTCAGGCCTAAAATGTCCTAAAATTAGGAAATTTCCTTGAAAGCGGAAACACTGGTTTCACGTAAACATCAGTGGTTGCCAGATAGGTGGGGGGGTGTATGGCCAAAATTAGACGATAAAAAAGGATTTACATTTTATAGTAGAGTATTTAACCTACATGTATTAAATACTCCGTAACAGTATTTAAATACTGATTTAAATACATGACAAACCAATATATTTATAAATACATTTATAAAATACAAAAATGTATTTAAAATACAATGTATTTAACTACTGACAGCTCTGGATGTATGGTGTTGTTAAGGTAACAGGAACGACCACGTGTAGGTCCCAGCCTCTTGTAAAGCTTCCTTATTTTCATATGTCATACCAAAATAATCCGCCGTTTGATTGTAGTGGCACAAAAATGGCCAGGCAGAGCACTGACATAGATCACAAGATAAAGATAAGATAACAAAGATCACTTCTAATATCAGGGTTAGCATTGGCGCCAGTTTTTCATTATTTTCCGACTCATTCTAGGTGGCAGTGTAATGAAGACAACTCTGAAAACCGGCAACTTGGCTTTCTACATTTATTTTCATGCGCGTCTGGCGTAAACATTATGCATAGCCATTAGACCACTATATATCGGTGTACAGGTGTCATGGCATAGCTAATCTTAGTTAAAAAAAAGTGGCGCATCGCAGGAAGTTAATGTTGCTATATTATTGTGAATGAAAAGACCAGAAAACAGAGAGAGAGAGAGGAGAGGGAGGAGAGGAGAGAGGAGAGAGAGAGGAAGGACGAGAGATGAGAGAAGAGAGAGAGAGGAAGAGAGAGAGAGGAGAGAGAGAGAGAGAGAGAAGAGAGAGAGAGAGAGAGGAGAGAGGAGAGAGACGAGAGCGAGAGAGAGAGAGAGAGAGAGAGAGAGAGAGAGGAGGAGAGAGAGAGAGAGGAGAGAGGATGAGACGAGGAGAGAGAGAGAGAGAGTGAGAGAGAGAAGAGAGAGAGAGAGAGAGAGAGAGAGATACTGTTATCATACATTGGCATCTTTATAAAATATAAGGTTCCATGTCTCTGCAGTGTTGACTCAGACCTCCTTGAGTGAAGCCAACGCGTTATTGAGTCTCGAAAAAACAATGTTGTCTGTATACGCCGTGTTGTTGTCTTGTGGTGGGTGGCGATGGTTGGCGTTGTTCAGGACCCACAATCAACAGCCAGAAACAGTAAGTACAGGTGAATGAGGGGATGAGTACAGGAGGAAGGGGGAAAAGGTAGTGAATAGTGGAAAGGTGACGTGATTGTGTAAAGAGCAGAGATATAGATTGTGAGTGAGTGATGTGAGTGAGGGAGATAGGGAAGGGATTGGTGGAGGAAATTGGATTGAGGTGAGTGAGTAAATGCATTGTTAGGCAACAAAGGGTAGGTAATGAACCCCAGGAAGAATAATGATGAAATAAGGAAACTATTACATAGGATCATCCAAGGGTCACACCTTGAGTTTCCTTCTCCGCTCACGTAAATTTAGATTTCTGTTGAAATGAATAGAATTTTTTTTCATGGTATGTGATAATAACTATATAATAACAGCAATAATCATAGATAAATATGTATTATAAATATACACCTAGAATTACATACAGTATGTATATACGAAAACTTGATAGATATATTAATGGTTTTTAATGAGCTTAGTTTACCTTTTTGTATATTTATCATATAAGTAATAGGTACAGAAAAACTGTCAGCAACCGTGCCCGCCTCAATCATATACATGTGCTAGATTAAGATTAGTAACAAGAAATGTAATGTAAGTTTAACTTAAGCTGTTATGTAAGGCTACTGAGTTTTTGTAAGAGATGTAAATAAACTTAACTAATAAACCCAGGGGATCCCCACCCCCCCTCCCCCCCCCCGTTCACCTGGTGGGGGGGCGCTCCAAGACCTCGTCTGGTCAAATCCCCAGAGCCGGCACATGGTCTTCTAGGGCTCAAAGCGGAGAGTTAAAAACTTTCTGATGCATTTTCGTTAAATAAGAAGGTTTAAGCAAAATCAGCTTTGCTAATGTAATTTTCGTGTGGGAGATGACTGGGCTCTGCCTGTAGGCTGCATCATCAACACCTCGAAGTTTTCGGCTCCGTCTGAGGTGCCGGTGCTGGCCTACATCAGCGAGCGTGACCCCGCCGTGGGGGGGGGCTCTACAATGACCATGATGATGGGACGTGCGGGCGCTGTCACCCTCACCAACCACCATCGCCGAGCACTCCAAGCGTGCGGGACCGCGGAGTACCAAGATCCGAAATTGCCTGTCGCGGCAAATCCCGAAGGCTGGAACACTTCACGCTGGTGGTGCCCGGCGGGGGAATCTCACCATAAAAACTGGTTTCTCCAGTGAGGAGGACCACGTGGCATCTGTACACTCTGGTCCTCAAAGACACCGTCAGGAAAGATGACGTGGAGGGTAACGTGTCAAAGCTGCCACCAAGGTAAGAAGTGAAAGTCTCTCAAGGTTTCTTGTTGTTATGAAGGTCAAGAGCAGATGCGTGGAGGAAGGAAGGGAGATCAATAGTAAAGTTGAGGTCTGTTCATATTCAGGTATGAGTACAAAAAAACATCTTTGACTTTATAACACAGAAGGAAATGCTTGAAGTCATATTCATAAATATAAAATCTCTATGTTCACGCATTCTGCTTTTCTTCATGAAGCAGCAGGAAAACGGACCGATCGCATCTCTTTAGCTTATAAATTACTTAATTGCCTGAGGTATTTCCTAGAACGACGTCGGTAGAAGAATGTGCCAAGTATTATTATTGAGGCAGTGTACTCTTCCTTCCCTTTACAGTAATCCCCCGAGGTGGCATGTGAAGGTGGGGAAGGAAGTCCACACTCCTGCTCCAACCTAAAGGACCGCTGCCTTGCTCAAGTGGGTGGTGAAGGTGAGCCCAAGGGGGTCCCGCTCCCTACGTCACGTTCCCCACTTTCCAGAAACACCCAAACGCCTATTCCCGCCGACCACCACCCTCAGGGTGCCATCAGCCTGCCGGCACCCACGCTCTCCTGAGGCTCTTTCAGGGAAGCTTCAGGCCAGAGGGGTTTGGGGCGGCAACGCTGCGTTTTGAGTTTGGCATTAGTATCAAAACTTGGTGATGTCTATAGTAACGGTCTCCAAGTGATTAGAAACTTCATAATTCGGAGTGAGGCATGTTATTGTCCTTGTTTACTTAGTATCAAGTAGACATTACCTCTCTGAAGTATCCAGATATCTGAATGGCACTAAAACTTTTCCTGCCCCACTCCCCAGCATGGTGAATGATGATGATGATGGGAAGGAGATAGTGAGCATAAGCGTCCCTGTGGCCCTCCATTGTCATGGTGGGGGATTTAGAGGATGGTGGGGTGGTGGTGATGATGGTGTGGTGGTGGTGATGATATGGGCTGGTCGGTGGTGAGTGGTGGTGGTGATTGTGCTGGTGGTGGTGGTTGGTGGTGGTGGTGATGGTGGTGGTGGTGATTGATGATGGTGTGGTGGTGTGGTGGGATGATTGATGGTGGTGGTGGTGATGGTGGTGGTGGTGACAACGCCCCGTCCACCTCCGTTTGATGTCATGCCATAGGCCCCAGGCCACCAGACAAGAACTTTTACCGCTATTGACAGCGCTCCACCGACACAGCATCGGCATGGATTAAATGTATGTGTCCACTATAGTTGTGTTGTGTTGTGTGTGTTGTCTACTTCATTCTGTGTTGTGTGGTGTGTGTGTGGGTGTGTGTGATGTGTGTGTGTGTGTTGTGTGTGTGTGTAGTGTGTGTTGTGTGTGTGTGTGTGTGGGCTGTTGGCTGTATGTTGTGTTTGTTGTGTGTGTGTGTGTTTGGGTATGTGTGCTTGTGTGCTTGCTTTGTGCTTATGGTGTGTGAGTTCTGTGGTGTGTGTGTGTGTGTGTTGTGTGTGTGTGTGGTGTGTGTGTGTGTGTGTGTGTGTGTGTGTGTGTTGTGTGTGTGGTGTGTGTGTTGTGGTGTGTGTGGTGTGTGTGTGTGTGTGTGTGTGTGTGTATGTGTTGTGTGTGTGATGGGTGTGTGGGGTGTGGTGTGTGTGTGTGGGTGGTGGGGTGTGTGTGTCAAAGGTGGGCACTTCCGCAAACACTTCGCAAACCGCCAGTTCCGTAAATTGCGAAAAGTTCCGAAATTCGTTTGCGGATGGGGCGGAAGTGTAAATGTTTGGGACTTTTTCCCTTTGCGGAAAAAGTATGGAAAGTAAGTACTTCCGCAACGCAAATCTGTCCGCAAATTTCCGTTTGTTTCCATATAAAAGGCATTGTACTCCGATAACTATAAGGCCAAGACGAAAAACGCATAGAAGCAAAGTTGTTAAGTTATGTGTTTCTATCGAATGCCATGATAGAATGTTCAATTTTTTATGTAGATTTTGAGATTTAAAATAGTATGTCAAAAATACAACCATTGCTTATCGCTTTCAGAAAGGTCTGATCTAGCCAAATAATTTACTCTATCATAAAAATTCCTGAAAACCTCATAGTTTTCGAGTTAATTAAGAAAAAATATGATTTGTTTACTGAATATCAAAGGTTGTACCCTTTTACCTATGATATCACTAGGGTAAAACCCTCAAGCTTAAACGTTTGTTGTTGTTACCCTATTAATGCTTCCTCTAGGACTAAATAATTTCATTGGCAAAACAAAAAAAAATTGAAACTAACCTAACCTCACCAAACCTATATATAAAGATGCAGGGTTTTTTTCACATAATCATTAAAAGTATCTCTGAGGAGCTTATTAGGGGTATATTATATATACCCCTATTAAAAGTAATGCGTTCCAGAACCCAAATTTTTTTGCGAATTATGTTGAAGTGTACATTCAAAAACACCAATCCACCAAGAAAAATAATTTATTTCCTGGGGCCTTATTTCCCTAAAAAACTACGACTTTTGTAAAAAGCTGCGCCGAAAAAAAAAATCTTCCCTACAACAGGGCTACACGACTGTTTATGATGACGTCAGCAGAACAGGGACGCCGCAGACACTCTGTCTGACACCTGTTCGGCAAATGTTATGACATGAGCGAATTGTACTTCGGTGTCGGACATGAAATCTGTCGCTGTGACAGATCTAGAGAAACGATGCTCAATATGACACTGAAAGAAATGACGTGGTCGCGTTATACTATGAGAAAACGAACCTCAGATTGGTCATTGGGATCCTAGTTTGCGCCCGCGAGTACGAGGTGGTGAACAGGTGTTAGCAGAGCGGAGGTTCACAGGAGGACCTGGCACTTCTCCAAAACATGGATTGGTAAATAAGTTTTTAAAACCATGTGTGGTTGGGGGGAATCAAACTGAAGGTACTTCGAGGAAAATCCTTTATGGTTAGTTTTGAGCTACAGTCAAACGTCATTACTCGGAAACCACATACTAGCATTAACTAAAGCATTAGGTTGTAGAGTTGGAAAATATGCGGGCGGGAAGGCCCGAAAAGCAGAAAGTTTAAGAAAAGTGTGACAGCCACACCACACAGGGTCTCTCACCCACCAGGGGCACCCCACTCCACAACTGGTTTACTTGTGTCTTGTTAAGAGGCAAAGCCTAACAGTCGTGGTGTCCACCGCTGCTGCCAGTCCTGGCGTCCCTGCTAACAGGGCCCACCTGGTCTGGATAGTGTTGGACTGATCACTGTATTACGGGGGGGCGCCGTTTCTCAACACAACTGCTCGCCCCAAACACACTATAGGCGTGTATCACCCTACAAAACGCCCCACTCAAAACTTTCTCGGAAAGGCACAGCTGTATTGATGCTGCACCCATAAATGGATGCATGCATGTGGCATATAGCAAAAAAAATCTATCAGAAACACCCAAAAATATCGTCAGTACTATATTATCTGTGTTTACGGCCTCTTCTGATCAGCGCGGGGAAAGATGAGCCTCCCTGATGGTACGTCACCGAGCCGAGCCTGAGCGTCTGCAAACCTTGAGAGCGTTGTTGAAAACTCGGGGAATTTTGCCGATTTGATTGCGGATATTTAAAAACGGCTGACTGGATGCAAAAAGTGACGACGTATGTTTGTGATATACTCATTAATGGCTATGATTTGATTGCATTAAATCAGGATGATGACATGGTCTGACGATTAATTTAAGTGTATATCATATCTACCCTATTATTATATATACTCTAATAGGGATTATTAAATGGTATAATACTCACAGATATATTTCACCCTATGTTTCCTTATAAAAACATTACTCCATAAAAAAACTATTGGGCTAGAGTAAAATGCATAGAAGCAAAGTTGTTATAAATTTGATGTGTTTATCCAATGCAATTATCAGGAAGTCAATTATCTCTTGTAACTTTGAGATGGTTAATAGTATGTAAAATAACACCAATACAATTTTCTCACTTATTTAAATCAAATCATTTCGCTATGGCTCATTAGAAAGGCCTGCCTGCTCAAGTTTATCTTTAATCTTTCTAGAATTTCGTGTAACCGCATAGTAATCGAGGTTAGGTTTTTAAGAAAATATGATTTTTTACTGTAAAATACAAAGTGTTTTGCAAGAGATACCTATTATATCAATTGCTAAAATACCTCAAACTTTACGTGTTTGTTGTTACCCTATAATGTTCCTCTAGGAATAATAAGTTCATGGCAAAAAAAAAAAAAAATTTAACCTAACCTAATCTAACCTCACAAACTACGGTTTATACTATATATAGTAAGATGACAGGTATTTTCACATAATTTATTAAAGTACTTCAGGAAATTATTAGGGGTTAGTATATATTACCCCTATTAAGGGTATATCATACTCTACCCCTATTATTATAATACTCTCTAATAGGTGGGAGGATGTGTGTGTGTGTGTGTGTGTGGTGTGTGGTGTGCGTGGCGTGGGTGTGCGTGTTGCGTGTGCGTAGTGCGGTGTCGCGTGCGCGTGTGCGTGCGTGCGTGCGTGCGGTGCGTTTGTGTTGCGCGTGCGTGCGTGCGTTGCTTGCGTGCGTGCGTGCGTGCGTGCGTGCGTGCGGTGCGTGCGTGGTTCATCTAGTTTCTAGTTTATTAATCTAGTTGTATTTTACTAGGGCCTGAGCACAACTCGCATTGGCCGGGTCTCCATAGCTAAATTCTAATTGCTTTATTAGGTTTAGCTGAAAAAACGAACAATCATGTATTAACGCCGTGTGCACTTATTTCATTCATGTAGGGGATCGCTGGGTGGGTTACTGGCAGTGTGTGGTGTGGTGCTCATAGAATAGTCCCGCGGGAGTGACAATCTTAAGGCCATGCACTTAAAAAGAGTGGTAGAGAAAAATGGCCGTGTTGCTCCAAATCATCGGAAAAATGATCAAGTCCAACATGTGAAAATGAGTCCAGGTGAGTGTAAATAAAGGTGTGTGTGTGTTGTGGCGTGTGCGTGTGCGCGTGCGCGTGTGCGGTGCGTGTGCGTATGCGTGTGCGTGGGCGCGGGTGCGTGCGTCGCGTGCGTGCGTGCGTGCGTGGTGCGTTGTGTTGCGTGCGTGCGTGCGTGCGTGCGTGCGTGCGTGCGTGGCGTGCGTTTTGTGTGCGTGCAGTGCGTGCGTGCGTGGCGTGCTAATGTGATGATCCAGGGGCATGATGTACATATAGTATTTCAATACTATACCACTGACTCCAATTCTAAGATACATGTGGTGTAACTTTGCCCTGGGTGTTGCTTGAATCCCAACAACCATTCATCCTCCTCAAAGAGGAACTTTCTTTTTGCATTGGTTGACTCATTAAAAAAAGAAAATAACTAAGTCTCTGAATCTTAAGGGGCCAAAGGGTGATCCTGTCCTGGACGCCGTGCCCGAGGAGGAGCGGAAACTAATCAGTAGCCCCTGCCCCTGGGACGCCGTGCCCGAGGAGGAGGAGCGGAAACTACACATCCAGGAGGCCCGGCCCCTGGGACGCCGTGACCGAGGAGGAGCCGAGAAGGAAACAACTAATCCAGGAGCTCCTGCCCCTGGACGGCCCCGTGCCCGAGTAGAAGCGGAAACTAATCCAGGAGCTCCTGCCCCTGGACGCGTGCCCTAGGAGAAGCGGAAACTAATACAGGAGCTCGCGCCCATGGACGCCGTGCCCGAGTAGAAGCGGAAACTAATCAGGAGCTCCTGCCCCTGGACGCCGTGCCCGAGGAGGAGCGGACACTAATCCAGGAGCTCCTGCCCCGTGGACGCCGTGCCCGAGGAGGAGCGGGACACTAATCACAGGAGCTCCTGTCCCTGGACGCCGTGACCGAGGTAGGAGCGGGGAAACGATCAAGGAGGACCCTGCCCCTGGATGCCGTGACCAGGAGAAGGGAAACTAATCCAGGAGGCCCTGCCCTGGACTGCCGTGCCTGAGGAGAGCCTGAAACTAATCCAGGAGGCCTGCCCTGGAGCCGTGGCCCTAGGAGAGCGGAAAAACTAATCCAGGAGGCCCTGCCTCTGGATGCCGTGCCCTAGGAGAAGCGAAAACAATCCAGGAGGGCCTTTGCCACTGGACGCCGTTGCCCTAGGAGAAGCGGAAATAATCCCAGGAGGGCCCTGCCTCTCGGATGCCGTGTCCCTAGGAGAAGCGAAAACTAATCCAGGAGGCCTGCCCTTGGACGCACCGTGCCTGGAGAAGCGGAAACTAATTTCCAGGAGGCCATTTGTGCCCCTGGACGCCGTGACCTAGTGAGAAGCCGAAAAAAACAAATCCAGGAGGCCCTTGCACCTGGACGCCCCCGTGCCCTAGGAGAAGCGAAAAACTATCCAGAGGCCTTGCCCCTGAGACGCCGGCCCTAGTGAGAGCAGGAAACTAATCAGGAGCCCTGCCCTGGACGCCGTGCCCTAGGAGAAGCGAAAACTAATCCAGGAGGCCCTTGCCCCTGGACGCCTTTCTGGAGGAGAGGGAAACTAAATCCAGGAGCCCTGCCCTGGACGCCGTGTGCCTAGGAGAAGCGGAGGAAACTAATCCAGGAGGCCCTGCCCTGGACGCGTGCCTGTTGAGGAGAAGCGGAAACTAATCAGGAGGCCCTGCCCTGGACGCCGTGCCCTAGGAGAAGCGGAAACTAATCCAGGAGGCCTGCCTGACGCGACGCCGTGCCCTAGGAGAAGGCGGAAACTAATACAGGAGGCCCTGCCCCTGACGCCGTGCCTGAGGAGAAGCGGAAATATCCAGGAGGCCATGCCCCTGGGACGCCACCGGGCCTGAGGAGGACAGCGGGAAACTAATCCAGGAGGCCAGCATCTGGACCGCCCGTGCCCTAGGAGAAGCGGAAAACTAACCAGGAAGGACCCTGCCCCTGACGCCGTGCTAGAAAAGCGGCAACTAATACAGGAGGACCTTGCCCCTGGACCGCCGTTGCCTAGGAGAAGCGGAACTAATCAAGGAGGCCATTGCCCCTGGACGCCGGCCTGAGGAGGAAGCGGAAACTAAATCCAGGAGGCCCTGCCCCTGGACGCCGGCCTGAGTGTAGAAGCGGAAACTAATCAGGAGGCCCTGCACCGGGACCGCCGTGCCTGAGGAGAAGCGGAAACTAATCCAGGAGCCCTGCCCCTTTTCTTTTTGCCCTTTTCTTTCCTTTCTGGAGTGTGACACGCTCTTGACGACCCCATGATACCGAAAAATAAGGTAATAATAGTAAAGTCAACAACGCTCCCTGGAAAAAATGTAA
>JACEEZ010025581.1:214048-226425 GCA_016584305.1 Chionoecetes opilio
CTGCACAAGCGAGGGTCGACACAATCGAAGGTCTGTCACAAGCGAGGTCTGTCACAAGCGAGGTCGTCCAAGGGGCGGGTCTCACGAGGTCTGTCACAAGCGAGGGTCTGTCACAAGCGAGGGTCGTCACAGCGAGGGTCTGTCACAAGCGAGCAGGCTTCACAAGCGAGGGTCTGTCACAACGGTCTGTCATTAGCACTAAGAACACACTATTTCCTGCCCTAAGATGGTTGTTCTGGCTTCACTACTATGTAACCACAGTTACCACACACACACACAGCCGTTCATGCACCACACAGCTATACTCGTCCACCAAGGGCGGCAACACAATATATTTCTGTAGTGTCTCAAGATTGTCAGGTGCGCGTTTTACACACAGACTAGGATTGGTCTGCATAACAATCACAGGTGTCACACTGTCTTTCAGCGCCTCTAAAAGGTGATCACTTTGATAGAAGATAAAATTAACATCCCTCTCTCTGTCTTAAGACATCTTTAGGACAAAGTTTTTCTGTGTGCGTGCATGTTCGCCTCACTAAGCTAAGAATAGTCGATTAAGGATAACAGTTAGATGACTCACTATTTATATTCTGTTTCCTGCCCGCACACTTAGTCTTCTCTCCCCTCCTGCCTGCCCCCCCCCCTTCCCCCCTCCGCCTTCCCATAACCAAGAGATGAGCTAACATCGACTCTCGGAAACCAGATCATCCATACTCTTCTTATAAGCTTCCTCTTCTCTTATAAGTATCAGCGAATAAAGACTATATTATTTAACAGGATCAGGCTCACGGAATTCAACGTTGAGCGTCTGGATTAGTCTACGCTCCTCCTCGGGCACGGCGTCGAGGGGCAGGATCACGTTGCCCTTCACCGTCACCTGCACCTCCATCTTGTCCAGAAGTTTCAGCCAGTTCTCAGCCATCATATCACAACCACGCAAATCAATATTGGAGTACCTGTGTGAAGAATTTCTTCAGTGGTGGTTCACTACATGCGTGTGGGAGGGTGTATTTCACCATGGTCTTTATCATGCGCTGGATTCGCAATCACCAGCTATTACCCTTCCGGTAGGGAGCTTAGAGCTCATACCACCGATCTATGGGTAAAGCTAAGACCTCACTTACATTGCAGATCACACTGCTTGCTTGCAGTGGAATGCATTATGGAATGCATTCCACTGATCTGTTGCTCTATTTGGGAGCCACGAAGGGGACCACAGTGGCGCACCACGTGGTTATCCACTGACCCTACAACAAAAGTGTGCGTGTGTGTGTGCGCGTGTGTGTGGCACCACGATAACAGCCACTGCGCTTCATCATTACAACCTCCATCATAATCATAACCTACCTCTCATGACCGCTTACCCATTGTCCGGTTGTAATCCGGCGATCACCTTGCACAATTCAATCGGGTCGCCCTCCTTGCAGCAGCTCACTGAAAGATTCACCTTAAGACCATCAGGCAGGCGAAGAATCTGTTCCGGGTTCGGGAAGAACTTCTCCGGTTCAGGAACTTTAGCCTCTGGGGAGAATGAAGAAACGATGAGGTTAAGATTATTGCACAGAAAAATAGCGTGGTATATGAGATGAAGAAAGAGAGTAGACATCAGGAAAAAGCGAGGGCTGTAGTATGAGGGTAAGGAGGAAGAGGAGAAAGAAAATGGGGCATTAATACGGAGGTTAGAAGAGGAGGAGACACTTAAAGTAATCGTCCAGACCCATTTTTTTTTTGCCGAATTATGTTGAATGTACATTCAAAACACCTAATCCACCAAAAATAATTGATATCCAGGCCTTATTTCCGTAAAAACACGACTTGTGTAAAAAGCGCGCGAAAAAAAAAATCTTCCCTCCAACAGGGCTACGACTGTTATTGATGACGTCAGAACAGGACGGCCCGCAGACACAATGTCTGACACTGTCGGCAAATGTTATGATGAGCGATTGTACTTCGGTGTCAGACAGTGAATCTGTCGCTGTGACAGATTTAGAGTACGATGCTCAATCTGACACCGAAAAAAACGCTGGGCGTATACATGTGGAAAAAAAAACCTCAGATTTTCGGGACCTATATGTTTGAGCCCGAGACGGGGGGATTTTAAAAGGTGTTTTTCAGAGCCTGGGGTTCGGCAGGGGGACCTGGCCCACTCTCCAAAAAAATGGGTTGGGTAAATAAGGTTTTAAACCATGTGTGTGGGGAACACAAAGAAGGTTTTCTTCGAGAAAATCCATGGTTAGTTTTTGGAGCTACGCAAACGTCTTATGGAAACCCCCAACGCATAATACACATAGATTAAAAAAAAAATATTCGGCGGGAAGGCAGAAATGTGACAGCCCCCACCCACCACAGGGTTTTTTCACCACAGGGCACCCCACTCCAAACTGGTTTACTTTGGTTTTTCTTGGTCTTGTTAAGAGGCAAAGCCTCCAGTCGTGGGGTCCACCGCTGCTGCCGTCCTGGCGTCCCTGTCTAACAGGGCCACCTGGTCTGGTATGGTTTTGGGCCCTAAGTCACTGTCTTACGGGGGGGGCGCCCGCCCTTGTCAGCACACCCGTACACAGGCTCACCCTCACACTGCGTCGTCCCCAACCTACACACTGGGTAGGCGACTGGGTCACGCTGCACATTCTCGTGGTCTTTCACCCGCTGTGTACCTACCACCGTTCTCAACACAATGCTCGCCCAACACACTATAGGTTGTATCACCCTACACACGCACTCCTTCCGTTTTTGCAAACTTTTTCAAAAGGGCACAGCTTGTCTTGCTGCACCCATAAGGATCATGCATGTGGCATATAGCAAATAAAAATCTTCGGAAACCCCCCAATATCTTAAGTATTTAATTTATTCTGTGTTTACGTGCCTCTGATCAAGGGGGGAAGAGATCCTCCCTGATGCTAGTCACGGAGCCTAAAGCCTGAGCGTCTGCAAAACCTTGAGTGTGTTTTGAAAACTCGGGGAATTTGCAGATTTTGATTGCGGATTATTAAAAACGGCTGACTGGATACAAAAAGTGACGACGTATTGTTGATTACTCGTTAATGGCTATGATTTGATTGCATTAAATCGGAATGATGAAATCGTCTGGACGATTACTTAAGCCCGGTTTCCCCCCTTTTCCCGCTTGTACGGCCGCCATACAACAACAAAGGGACGTCACAATGACGTCACAAACAAAGTCTAGCGCACCGCCCGTACCGCTGTACGGCCACCGTACAAAGTTTAAATTCAAGTCATCTCTCCCGCTCGGCGGTGTCAAAGCCGTCTGTATGTAAAAGCCTGCGCCTGGGAGCGCGGGATGGACGTGACGTCAGTAGCAGAGTCTGCCCGCGAGTCAGTAGGAGCCGAGCTTTCAGCAGTGAGGATGTACGGGCGGAAATAAGATATACTTTTTATCTTGGAAATGTTTGTTCTATAATATTATCAAATAAAAACCCGTAAAAACACTAAAGACATCCCCATTATGAGACTCTCAAGAAATTATGCTTTGAACTTAAAACTCTTCGCCATTTAATATTTTGCCCCGAAAACATTTTACATGGAAAATTCAATAGAAGCGGAATTTAATTAGCTTTCCATTGATATATTTTGTTTTCTGCTAAATGAATTAGAACCATACATACATTAGCGTTAACTAAATAAATAACATCATCAATCGGGAAAAATTTACCCGATTTCATGATCTTTTAGTTAGTTAACGCTAATTTATGTATGGTTCTAATTCATTTAGCAGAAAATGAAATATAGCAATGGAAAGCTAATTAAATTCGCTTCTATTGATTTCCATGTAAAATGTTTTTTAGCAAAAATTTAAATGGCGAAGAGTTAAAAATTCATACATATTTCTTGTGAGTCTCATAATGGCCTTTCTTAGTCTGTTTTACCGGTTTTTTATTGATAATATTATAGAACAAACATTTCCGAAGATAACAATATATCTTTTATACTGATAAACATATATTAGGTACGAAATTACCCGATTTCTGATGTTATTTATTTAGTTAACGCTAATTTATGCAGGGCTGCTAATTCATTTATCAGAAACCAAATATATGCAATGGAAAGCGAATTAAATTCCGCTTCTATTGATATTCTCCATGTAAAAGTTTTCGAGAAAATATTAAATGGCGAAGAGTTAAAGGGTCATTGTATTTCTTGGAGTCATAAGGGCATTTCTTTATGTGTTTTAGGGGTTTTTATTTGATAATATTATAGAACAAACATTCCGAAGATAACAATATATCTTTTATACTGATAAACATATAATTAGGTAGGTAAACTTGTCATCCTCGGTGGCCTCGTACAGACGCCGCCCTGACGTCATCAATCTGAGGCGCAGGGCCCATACTTATAAAGATTTAGGATTCGTCTTAGACTCGCTCGAGTCTTAAATATGGCGGCCGGCTTTCCTAAATCATTTCGAGCGCATCCTAAATCGCTAAGACCTCGTCTAATTTCGAGGTTTGGCTAGGACAGGGTGTGAGGTGTCCTAGCGAGCAGGGCGGCGGCTAAGACTCGTCCTAAGGACGTAAACATGGAGTGCTCCCCACTCCTGAGAATTTTTTCGTGATAGGATAGATGTACTGGACGAACTTGTTGATACATAACTAATCAAGCGATACCGCTTGGACCGAGAAGGGATTATATATGTGCAGACTAGTGGGAATGTAATATAAAGCAACACTAAAAAAATACGGCCATCATGCATAAACAAGTCACGAGTGTGTTATTATTCACTCTTTGAGGTAGTCATGTTCCTCCTGCTTGATATCATGTATCGTGATACAGATTGAAGTGCATCCTCACCAAAACTTTTAAATGAAGAATGGTATCATGTTGAGAATAAAAGCGATTTAGAGTAGGCTCACTATAAATAAAATTTTAAAAATTGAATAAGTCGGTTTTATTAAGCCATGGAACAATATCCATATAACTCTATTTCTCTTCCCACTCCCGTAGTCTTGATAATTTTCTTATTTGTTCTTGATATCATCTGTTAATATCCCAAAAACCCCACCTCTAACCTAACTTAACGTTTTGGTTGAAAAAACTAGATTCTAGGTAGTAGGCCTATAGTATCAGCATTATTATTCAATTGCGCCATGGGAAGGAAATTGGGTTTAAAAGCCCCAGAATGAAGAAATCTACACTATGAAACAGGTTAGAATGTCAGGCTCGAGGATGACCTAAACCAAACGGTAATATTCCGCGGGAGTTGGCGGTGTGTTGGGGGGTGGCCAACCACCGGACAATCGCGCCCCATAAATTTTGTTTTTTTTAACCTAAATAACTCAACATAACCTAATCCAAATTACCCTAAGCTTAACAAAACCTAAACCAAACCTTAACATAACCTAAATCTAACCTAACCTAACTCAGCAATTTGGTAATAATGGACGATGACTTTGCGGTCTTTTTCCCAGACACCGACTATTTTTTCCTGGTCTTCAATAGGTGCATTTTCTAATGGAGATAGTTTTATTTTGCGCAAGCCCAAAATTTAAAAAAAAAAAAAAAATAAACCGAATTTTATGGTACCGTTTCCATTAAAACACGTATCTCATCAGAAAAAGCACTTAAACTTGGCCGGGAAAATTAGTCAGGGTCTTATATTTTTTTAAAATGAAACCTAACCTTAACCTTTAGGTTTTAATAAAACCCAAACTAACCTGGAAAATCTTAAAACAAGGTCTCCACGCAAAGCTGACAAAATGTTGGCTTACGTATTATATTTACTGTCTTTAAGGACATCTTTTTTATATTTTAATGAGTCCCGATCCTTTAAACTTTGTCTACATGGCCGATATTAAATTTCAGCGATCCAAAATGTTATATTATTTAGTTTTGGTTGCGGGTCCCACAGAAGATGCTCGTAGCCGAAAACGCCGTGTGACGAACGCGCATATTTTTGCCACCACTACGGGCATCTTTTGGTAGCAAAATACCAAAAGATCCCGGAAAAAGGTTTTCTGTGGGGATACGGCCTTTAGGTTAGGTTAGGGCAGGTCAGGTTGGTTAGGTTAGGTTAGGTTACATTAGGTTAGGTTAGTGCACAGCACAAGGGGCTCGAAGAGGGGTGCTGGGTTAGGTCTGTAGAGTTTGTCATCTTTAGAATAGAGGCTCAATCTCCTATCTTCTTCTTATGGCCAACAAGCTTGGGGGGCATGGTGGAAACCTGGGTTTTTTGGGTGGGGAGCAACACACATAAGGGAAAAATATGGCCCCCCCCCAAAAAAAATCCTTAAACCCAGGAAAATTTTCCTAGTTTATGGACTTTATCGGGGAAATATTTCCCTTTATGTGTGCTCCCCCAAAAAAAGGAGCACACTCTAAGGAAAATATGGCTCCACACAAAAAATCCCTAAACTAGGGAAAATTCCCTAGTACATAAGGGCTTAAATCGGGGTAATATTTTCCCCCATAAAGTTCAAAGAACTAGGGAATATCCCTATTTTGGGATTTTTTGGGGGGGCCATATTTCCCCTTTGTGTGTGCTCCCCCACCCAAAAAAATCCGGTTTCCCACCATGTCCCAAGCTTGTTGGCTATAAGAAGAAGATAGAGGGTGGAGCCTTTGTTCTTAAGATTTTTCCCCTAACCTTAACCACAAAGTATATCTAACCAACATTATAGGTTTCATTTAAAAACCTATAAGACTGACCAAATCTTTCCCGGCCAAGTTTTAGTGCTTTTTTTTTTGATGGAGAGAGTGTTTTTAATGGAATTGGTACCCAAATATTCGGTGATAATTTTTTTTTTTTTTTTAAACTGGGCTTGCGCAAATAAACTATCTCGTAATAATGGGCGAAGAGTTTCGCGGCTTTACAGAACACCGACTATTTTTTCTTGGCCTACAATAGGTGCTTGCTCTAATGGAGATAGTTTTTTTTGCGCAAAAAAAATGAAAAAAAATGAAAAATGAAAAAAATTTAACTTAACCTAACCTTTAGGTTTTAATGAAACCTAACCTAAACTGTAAAGGTTTTAATGAAACCTAACCCAACCATATAGGTTTTAATGAAACCAACCTAACCTTAACCCCAAAGTATACATTTTTTAACTTTTTTATGGGTTTGCGCAAAAAAAAAACTTCATTAGAAAAAAGGAACGTAAAACTTTGGGAAAAAGTCCTTCACCCCTATCTTTTTTTCTTCCCTATAGCCAACAAGCCTGGGGAACTGGGGGAAACGGGGTTTGGGGGGGAAGCAAAAATATAATTGATTATGGCTCCCAAAAAAATCATCAAAGTCACTATATGTAAAATCTAACCCAACCAACCTTAACCACAAAGTATACCTAACCAACCTAACCTTAACCACAAAGTATACCCAACCCCTAAACCTAACAACCACAAAGTATACCTAACCTAACCTAACCTTAACCACAAAGTATACCTAACCTAACTACCTAACCACAAAAGTATACTAACCAAAACCTAATAACCTTAAACCACAAAGTATACCTAAAAACCCAACCTTAACCCACAAAGTATAAACCCAACCTTAACCACAAAAATAAACCTAACCTTAACCACAAAGTATACCTAACCTAACCTTAACCACAAAGTATACCAACCTAACCTAACCTTAACCACAAAGTAACCCAACCTAACCTAACCTTAACCCCAAAAATACCTAACCTAACCTTAACCAAAAGTTTTTCCTAACCTAACCTAACCTAAAAGGACTTAGAATTTTTTGAGGCACCTCATATTTCCTAGCGCCGTGTGGGTTAACCAAGGCTGAGCGCACCTGAACCTTTAAAGAGTGAAGTACAATAAGCTACAATACAGTGCGTAGTTTATTTCAGTCCAAAGCCGGGAAGGAGGACTCCAAAGTATTTCCCAAGCACCTATTTTAGGCCAGAAAAAATAGTCGGTGGTCTCTGAAAACGACCCGAAACCTCGGGCATTATAACCCTACCCATTAGAAAAAGAAAACCTATTGTAGGCCAGAAAAAATAGTCGGTGTCTTTGAAAACGACCGCGAAGTCCTCGTCCATTATAACCGGCAGTCCTTGACGTATCTCTCGCCGATCATCTCGGCATGGAAAATCCCTGCAGGAACATAGGACATTTTCCTTGCTGAAAGAGTGCCAAGGATGAAAATCTTGCCTAAAAATTTTTTTCTCGTCGATAGAGGGAAGACAAGTCAATGTTTGTGTCTTTTGAACGGAACGTGCATACTGGTACAATTATTCTTTTAGATGAATTCATTCTTTGTAGTCTTTAGCAATTATCATAGAAAAATTAAACTTGTGTTTTTTGATATTTTTATACCCTTTCTGATGACTCTTAGTAGGATATTTCATGAAATCCAAATTGGCTCCTGCTAAATGTAGCGCTCGCCTTCGTCCTAAGCCGCGTCCTAGGCGCGTCTTAGACTTTCCTCGAACCTTAGGACGCAGGGTTAGGACGAATCCTAGGGACGAATCCTAAATCTTTATAAGTATGGGCCCAGGCCTTTAAAATACAGACGGCTTGGCGGTGTCCCCTCGAACGGAGTTGCCACCTGTGCCCAGTTACCACTAATACCACTCAAGGGCGGTGATGAGGTGACGTCATTGTTTTAGGGGGTGTTGTTGTAAAACGGCCGTACAAAACGGGCTGAGGGAACCGGCCTTTATGCGGGGGTTTAGACTCCCCCGTATTTTCTACGTGCGTCTTGTCAACGTGACGTCATCGTGACGTCACCGTGACATCACTTCCTGCTTGTGTGACCTTGAAAGACGTGCGTCTGGAGGCAAAAAATTGGGGGCTCCGAATCTTTTGGCGGGCTGCGTGAGCGGTGGGGGCCACAATTTTTAGAACATTATACGTAACTAAAGTTTTGCAATATCAAAATAATGGTGCTTCCAAGGTCTGATTTAAAATTATGTTTTTATCAGTGATTCTGGAAGACAATATTAGTAATGGGAAACATACATGATGTTGAAATTTTTGTGCTCCGCTGCTTGAAGGCGGAACAGCGGCACCGGGTGCTTGAATGTAAGCTCCACCAATACCACTACCTATATGGTATATTTCCTGCGTTATTTCTCGTGTTCTCTAGTTCTAACCCTCTCACGTGCCCCTCTAGTAGTTACTATATACCATCCTTCCTACAGCATCACGCTACACCACCAACACCCTCTACAGGCCGTGCAATAGGTAGTAATTATTAGTGACTTGAAAAATAGCGCCACGACTGCGATATGTGGCAACACCTGTGGACCCCGCTATACAGAATCCACAATTGTAACCTTTGCAATAGCGCTGTTGTCAGGTATTATAGCGCTATATAGGTAGGGCAGGGAGTGAAGGGGGATATAGTGAAGGGAGTAATAGGTGTGTCATGGGGTACAAAAGGGAGGAAGTAAGGAAAGGAAGGAAGTTTTATACTGCAATTTATTCTGATAAGAGCGAGCGGGAGTGACCAGTGAGACTAGATAACGTCATCGTGACGTCACGGTGACGTCACGATAACAAGACGCACGTAGCAAATACGTGTAGTCTGAACCGGGCCTTAGGAGAAAAAGTAGGAGGAATTGAGATAAAGGAAGGTGAGGGGGGGCTATTGTCCCCCACCCCTTCGCGTTCTCGACAGAGCATCAAACTCAACCTTCTCTTTCCTCTTTCCTTCGCAACAACAACGACAGGGTATAGTAATGCGGTAGAGATAAGAATGTATCTAATCTAATCATTCACTTATCAATATATTAATTTCAACCTTTACAGTCTCACCAATCGTTTCGATGGTGGCGTGCTGCTTGAGCTTGTCCAACACTTCCTGCATCTTCACGTCCACTGATAGGGTCACAGATACTTCCTTTATGATGACTGCGATTCCGTAGGTCACCTGTATTCCAAGGTCCTCCCAAGGGTCCTGACTTTCCTGGGACATCATAGACATACACGCACTGCATCTAATGTTGTGAGACTCTTCCGACGGAGTCTCTTTTTCGTACCTGAGGCAGACAAACAGATACAGACTTAGTGTATTTTCTTTTTTTAATGAGTCATCCAATGCAAAAAGAAAAGTTCCCCTATTGAGGAGGAAAGGAATGGTTTGGGAGTCAAGCAACACCCAGGGCAAAGTTACAGCACATGTCTCTTAGAATTGGAGTCTGTGGTAGAGTATTGAATTACTATATGTACATCATAGCCTGGATCATCACAGTTTGGTTACTATAACAGTACCTTGAGAGAAAAGTAGTTACACACCCACCCCCCCCCCTACCCCCTACCCCCCCCCCCCCCCCCTACCCCCCCCCCCCCCTCCCTCTCTCCTTTATTTACACTCACCTGGGCTCATTTTCCTCATTTGGACTTGGATCATTTTCCTCATTTGGACTTGGATCATTTTCCTCATTTGGACTTGGATCATTTTCCTCATTTGGACTTGGATCATTTTCCGATGATTTGGAGGAAACCCATGGAGAGATTTAGGAGAGTTTGGAGGGATTCTCTCTTACCATCTTTTAGTGCTGGCCTTAGGTTTGTCACATCCACCACCGCGGACTATTACTATGATCACCACAACCACCACTGCCAGTGAACCCAACCAGCGTCCCTACATGAAGGAAGAAAGTGCACACGCGTTAATACATTGATTGGACGTTTTTTCAGCTAACACTAATAAAGCAATTAGAAATATAGCTATGGAGACGGGGCCAATGCGAGTGTAGGTCAGGCCCTGTAAAATACAACTAGATGAATACAACTAGAATACTAGATGAATACACACACACACCCACACACACACACACACACACCCATACATACAGAAACCCACCCACCCACCCACTCACCCACCCACACCCACACACACATACAACACACACACACACACACACCAACACCCACACACCTAGACGCACACCCACCCACACCCACACCCACACCCATACACACACACACACATCCACACCCACACACCAGAAGTGGGCACTGCAAACGAAAATCCACTTCCGCAAACGCAAATCCGCAAACCCCAATCCTTACGTTCCGCAATCACAAGTCCGCAAATTTCTTGAAGTTCACACTTCCGCAACCGCAAGTCCCCAAATCCGCAAACCAATTATGTGATATTTTCTCTGCATATACTTCAAAAATAGAGGTAAAGAACTTTGCGGTAGTACATTTATATATTATTTACTAGATCACTTATGATATATATATATATATATATATATATATATATATATATATATATAATATATATATATATATATATATATTAACATTTTGTTCCTACTTACCCCTCAGCGCCCCACAGATCTTATAGTTCACATTTTACCTTCCCCTGATTGTGACCACTCACTCAATATATCAATTTAAGTACACACTAAATGGTAAATTTTTTATTTTTTTTTCTTCACATCTATGCCTATAGTGCCTGTAGGAAGTGACCTCCAGGGGTGGGATGGTAGGCCCTGGAGGTTCACTTGAGGGCTGTGATGGTTGGCCCTCGCCCGAGTTGGCACTGGCAGGATTTTTCTGGTGAAGCCTGTGATTAGAAGAGGCTCATGCCGCCCCCCTGTGTCCTCCGATGCACTCGCAATCGAAGGTAGAGTTAATGGGCAGGGCATGTGGGTGTTCTTAGACCACTCAACGGTACAGAAAGTTATTAATGAATTTTGGTTCTCATCGGAGATCGAACTCTGGTCACCGAGAACGCCACTCGGAGACGGTAACCACTCTGCTACCACCTTCCCAAATAAGATCATAAGAACATAAGAAAATAAGGAAGCTACAAGAGGCCATGAGACCTACACGTGGTAGTTCCTGTTACTTAACACTACCTACATCCACCTTTCATCCCCATCCATGAATTTATCTAGCCTCCTTTTAAACCTCCCTATTGACTCCGCACAAACTACCTGTCTATTCAGTCCGTTCCAATCATTTACCACATTTTTTTTTTTTTTTTAGCAGCCTATTAGCGAGAATGGACCTGTTTACTCACACCTAAAACACGGAGTATTATGAAGCGTTGGATGCACTATAGGCTACATATCACTGTACTCATATTCTTTTTGCTGAGAAATGCACCATAAATTAAATATATGGCTTTTTTTGGGCCAAAATATCACAACACGCGGAACGCGCTGTGATGATTGTGACGTAGAATAGCGCAGACTCAGATCTCGCCTGATCAGCTGATCGCTTGTTTTGGCTCAGCAGACCGCAGTACCTATCTATGCATTCACATGCGGTAGTAGGGTAATGCAAGTGGCGTAGTAGTAGGCAGTACATTAGTACGGCCGCTTCACAGGTGTTTTGCTCTGTTGTCTGCGCTGGTGACGTCACAACATGCGCCATTGTTTTAGAGCGATACATTTTTCGTACTTTAATTGGCTTATCATCAAGCTCAAATAACTGTTCACAAAAACCAAATC
>JACEEZ010025581.1:227547-235047 GCA_016584305.1 Chionoecetes opilio
CCCCGGATTGTAGTTTCCGTCCTCCTCCCTCGGGCACCCGGCGCCCCCCCAGGGGCAGGGCTCTGATTAGTTTCCGCTCCTCCTCGGGCACGGCGTCCAGGAGCAGGATCACCTTGCCCCTTAGAGATTCAGAGACTTAGTGTATTTTCTTTTTTTAATGAGTCAACCAATGCAAAAAGAAAAGTTCCTCTATTGAGGAGGATAAGAATGGTTTGGGATTCAAGCAACACCCAGGGCAAAGTTACAGCACATGTCTCTTAGAATTGGAGTCAGTGGTAGAGTATTGAATTACTATATGTACATCATAGCCTGGATCATCACATTACGCACGCACGCACGCACGCACGCACGCACACACGCACGCACGCACGCACGCACGCACGCACGCACGCACGCACGCACACACGCACGCACGCACGCACGCACGCACGCACGCACGCACCCGCGCCCACGCACACGCATACGCACACGCACACGCACACGCGCACGCGCACACGCACACGCACACACACACACACCTTTATTTACACTCACCTGGACTCATTTTCCTCATTTGGACTTGGATCATTTTCCGATGATTTGGAGGCAACACGGCTTTTCTCTACCACTCTTTTAGTGCATGGCCTTAGATTTGTCACATCCACCGCCGCGACTATTACTATGATCACCACAACCACCACTGCCAGTAACCCACCCAGCGTCCCTACATGAAGGAAAAAAGTGCACACGCGTTAATACATTGATTGTTCGTTTTTTTCAGCTAACACTAATAAAGCAAATTAGAAATATAGCTATGGAGACCGGGCCAATGCGAGTGTAGCTCAGGCCCTGTAAAATACAACTAGATGAATACAACTAGAATACTAGATGAACACGCACGCACGCACGCACGCACGCACGCACGCACGCACGCACGCACGCACGCACGCACGCGCACACACGCACGCACGCACGCACGCACGCACACGCGCACGCGCACGCGCACACGCACACGCACACGCACACGCACACGCACACGCACACACACACACACACACACACACACACACACATCCTCCCACCTATTAAGAGTATATATAATAATAGGGGTAGATATGATATACCCTTAATAGGGGTATATATAATATACCCCTAATAATTTCCTGAGAGATACTTTAATAAATTATGTGAAAATACCTGCATCTTACATATATATATATACGTAGGTTTGGTGAGGTTAGATTAGGTTAGGTTTAATTTTTTTTTTTTTTTGCCAATGAAATTATTATTCCTAGAGGAAACATTATAGGGTAACAACAAACAAACGTAAAGTTTGAGGTATTTTAGCAATTGATATAATAGGTATCTCTTGCAAAACAACTTTGATTTACAGTAAAAAATCATATTTTCTTAAATAACTCGATTACTATGAGGTTTACACGAAATTTCTAGGAAAGAGTAAAGATAAAACTTGAGCAGGCCTTTCTAATGAGCCATAGCGAAATGAATTTGGAATTTAAATAAGTGAGAAAATTGTATTGGTGTATATTTTACATACTATTAAACATCTCAAAATTTACAAGAGATAATTGACTTCTGATAATTGCATTGGATAGAACACATCAACTTTAACAACTTTGC
Source organism: Chionoecetes opilio (assembly GCA_016584305.1). Classification (NCBI taxonomy): domain Eukaryota; kingdom Metazoa; phylum Arthropoda; class Malacostraca; order Decapoda; family Majidae; genus Chionoecetes; species Chionoecetes opilio. Next base: position 229,168 of record JACEEZ010025581.1, read on the forward strand.
TTCTATGCATTTTTACTCTAGGCCCAATAGTTATGGAGTAAAATGTTTTTATAAGGAAACATAGGGTGAAATATATCTGTGATATTAATACCATTTAATAATCCCTATTAAGAGTATATATAATAATAGGGATAGATATGATATACCCTTAAATTAATCGTCCAGACCATTTCATCATTCCTGATTTAATGCAATCAAATCATAGCCATTAATGAGTATATCAACAACACGTCGTCACTTTTTGCATCCAGTCAGCCGTTTTTAAATAAACCGCAATCAAAAACTGGGAAAAATTTCCCCCAGTTTTCAAAACGCTCTCAAGGTTTGCAGACGCTCAGGGTCAGGCTCGGTGACGTACCATCAGGGAGGCTCATCTTTTCCCCGCGCTGATCAGAGAGGCACGTAAACACAGATAAATATAGTACTTGAAGATATTTTTGGGGGTTTCTGATAGATTTTTTTTGCTATATGCCACATGCATGCATCCTTTATGGGTGGGAGCAAGACAGCTGTGCCTTTCGAGAAAAGTTTTAGTGGCGTGTGTAGGGTGATACACGCCTATAGTGTGTTGGGGCGAGCAGTTGTGTTGAGAAACGGCGCCCCCCCGTAAGACAGTGACTCAGCCAACACTATACCAGACCAGGGGGCCCTGTTAGACAGGGACGCCAGGATGGCAGCAGCGGTGGACCACCACGACTGTGAGGCTTTGCCTCTTAACAAGACCAAGTAAACCAGTTGTGGAGTGGGCGTGCCCTGTGGTGAGAGACCCTGTGGGGGTGTGGCTGTCACACTTTCTGCCCTTCCCGCCCGCATATTTTCCAACTCTATGCTTTAGTTAATGCTAGTATGTGGTTTCCGAGTAATGACGTTTGACTGTAGCTCCAAAACTAACCATAGGATTTTCTCGAAAGTACCTTCATTGTGATTCCACACACACATGGGTTTTAACCCTTTTTTACCAATCCATGTTTTGGAGAAGTGCCAGGTCCTCCTGCTGAACCTCAGGCTCTGCTAACACCTGTTCATCCACCTCGTACTCGGGCTCAAACATAGGATCCCATGACAATCTGAGGTTCGTTTTCCTCATAGTATACGCGACCAGCGTCATTTCTTTCGGTGTCAGATTGAGCATCGTTCTCTAGATCTGTCACAGCGACAGATTCACTGTCTGACACCGAAGTACAATCGCTCATCATAACATTTGCCGACAGGTGTCAGACAGAGTGTCTGCGGGCGTCCCTGTTCTGACGTCATCAATAACAGTCGTAGCCCTGTTGGAGGGAAGATTTTTTTTTTCGCGCGCTTTTTACAAAAGTCGTGTTTTTACGGAAATAAGGCCAGGAAATAAATTATTTTTGGTGGATTAGGTGTTTTGAATGTACACTCAACATAATTCGGCAAAAAAAATTTGGGTCTGGACGATTACTTTAATAGGGGTATATATAATATACCCCTAATAATCTCCTCAGAGATACTTTAATGAATTATGTGAAAAAACCTGCATCTTATATATAGGTTTGGTGAGGTTAGGTTAGGTTTAAATTTTTTTGTTTTGCCAATGAAATTATTAGTCCTAGAGGAAACATTAATAGGGTAACAACAAACAAACGTTAAGCTTGAGGTGTTTTACCTAGTGATATAATAGGTATCTCAAAAAAGGGTACACCTTTGATATTCAGTAAAAAATCATATTTTCTTAATTAACTCGAAAACTATGAGGTTTTCAGGACATTTTTATGATAGAGTAAATATTGAGCTAGATCAGACCTTTCTGAAAAGCTATAGCAATGGTGTATTTTTGACATACTATTTTAAATCTCAAAATCTACATAAGAAAATTGACTTCTGATCATGGCATTCGATAGAACACATCAAGCTTAACAACTTTGCTTCTATGCGTTTTTCGTCTAGGCCTTATAGTTACGGAGTACAATGCTTTTATATGGAAACAAACGGAATTTGCGGACATATTTGCGTTTGCGGAAGTACTTCCATACTTTGTTCCCGCAAAGGGAAATTCACAAACATTTACACTTCCGCACATCCGCAAACGAATTCGGACTTTCGCAATTTACGGAACCTGCGGTTTGCGGAAGTGTTTGCGGAAGTGCCCACCTTTGACACACACACACACACACACACACACACACACACACACACACACACACACACACACACACACACACACACACACACACACACACACACACACACACACACACACACACACACACACACACACACACACACACACACACACACACACACACACACACACACACACACACACACACACACACACACACACACACACACACCACACACACACACATAAGCACAAACAAGCACACAAGCACACACATACTCACACACACACACACACACACACACATAAGCACAAACAAGCACACACACACACACACACACACACACACACACACACACACACACACACACACACACACACACACACACACACACACACACACACACACACACACACACACACTATAGTGACACATACATGTAATCCATGCAGATGCTGTGTCGGGGGAGACGCTGTTCATAGCGGTAAAGTTCTTGTCTGGCTGGGGCTGGCATGACATCAAACGGAGGTGGACGCCGTTGTCACCACCACCACCATCACACCACCACCACCATCATCACCACCACCACCATCATCACCACCACCACCATCACCACATCACCACCACCACCACCACCATCATCACCACCACCACCACCACCACCATCACCATCATCATCACCACCACCACCACCATCATCACCACCACCACCACCATCTCTACATCCCACCACCATGAACAATGGGAGGGCCACAGGGACGCTTATGCTCACTATCTCCTTCCCATCATCATCATCATCACCATGCTGGGAGTGGGCAGGAAAGTTATTAGCCAGTCAGATATCTGGATACTTCAGAACAGGTAATGTCTACTTGATACTAAGTAAACAAGGACCATAACAGTGCCTCAGCTCCGGAATATGAAGTTTCTAATAACTTGAGACTCAGTTACTATAAGACATCACCAAGTTTGATACTAATGCCAACTCTACGCAGCGTTGCCGCCCCAAACCCCTCTGCCTGAAGCTTACCCTGAAGAGCCTCAGGAGAGCGTGGGTGCCGCGCAGGCTGATGGCAACCCTGAGGGTGGTGTCGGCGGGAATAGGCGTTTTGGTGTTTCTGGAAGTGGGGAACGTGACGTAGGGAGCGGCTGACCCCCTTGGGCTCACCTTCACCCACTGATCAAGGCAGCGGTCTTTAGGTTGGAGCAGGAGTGTGACTTCCTTCCCCACCTTCACATGCCACTCGGGGGATACTGTAGGGAAGGAAGAAGTACACTGCCTCAATAATAATACTTGGCACATCTTCTACCACGTCGTCTAGGAAATACCTCAGGCAAATTAAGGAAATTTATAAGCTAAAGAGATGCGATCGGTCGTTTTCTGCTGCTCAATGAAGAAAGCAGAATGCGTGAACATAGAGATTTTATATGTATGAATATGACTATCAGCATTTCCTTCTGTGTTATAAAGTGGCAAAGATGTTTTTGTACTCATACATGAAGATGAACAGACCTCAACTTTACTAGATTGACTCTCCTTCCTTCCTCCAACGCATCTGCTCTTGACCTTCAATAAACAACAAGAAACACTTGAGACTTTCACTCTTACCTTGGTGGCAGCTTGACACGTTACCCTCCACGTGCATCTTCCTGACGGTGTCTTTGAGGACCAGAGTGTACAGATCCACGTGGTCCTCCTCACTGAGAACCAGTTTTATGGTGAGATTCCCGCCGGCGACCACCAGCGTGAAGGTGTTCCAGCCTTCGGGGATTTGCCGCGACAGGGATTTCGGAATCTTGGTACTCCTGCGGTCCCGCACCTTGGAGTGCTCGGCGATGGTGTTGGTGAGGGTGACAGCGTCCCGCACGTCCGCATCATCATGGTCATTGTAGAGCACCCCCACCACGGCGGGGGACGCCTCGCTGATGTAGGCCAGCACCGGCACCTCAGACGGAGCCGAAACTTCGAAGGTGTTGATGAGGCAGCCTACAGGCAGAGCCCAGTCATCATCCACCACGAAAATAACATTAGCAAAGCTGATTTTGCTTAAACCTTCTTATTTAACGAAATGCAATCAGAAAGTTCTTAAACTCTCCGCTTTGAGCCCTAGAAGACCTGTGCCGCTCGGGGGGATTGACCAGCGAGGTCTTGGAGCGCCCCACCAGGTGACGGGGGGGGGGAGGGGGGGGGGATCCCCGGGTTTAGTTAGTTAAGTTTATTTACATCTCTTACAAAAACTCAGTAGCCTTACATAACAGCTTAAGTTAAACTTACATTACATTCTTGTACTAATCTTATATCTACACATGTATAAGAGATGAGCGGGCACGGTTGCTGACAGTTTTCTGTACCTATTACTTATATTGATAAATATACAAAAAAGTAAACTAGCTCATTAAAAAACATTAATATATCTATCAAGTTTTCGTATATACATACTGTATGTAATTCTAGATGTATATTTATAAATACATATTTATTTATTATTATTGCTGTTATTATATATTATTATCACATACAAATGAAAAAAAATTCTATTCATTTCAACAGAAATCTAAATTTACGTGAGCGGAGAAGGAAACTGCAAGGTGTGACCCTTGGATGAATCCTATGTAATAGTATTCACTTATTTCATCAATTATTCTTCCTGGGGTTCATTTACCTACCCTTTGTTGCCTTCACAATGCATTTACTCACTCACTCAATCCAAATTTCCTCCACCAATCCTTCCCTATCTCCCTCACTCACTCACTCACTCACAATCTATATCTCCTGCTCTTTACACAATCACGTCACCTTTCCACTTTCACTACCTTTTCCCCCCTTCCTCCTTTACTCATCCCCTCATTCACCTGTCGTACTGTTGCTGTTGATTGGGGGTGCCTGAACCAACGCCACCATCGCCACCACCACGAAGACAACACGGCGTATGACAGACAACATTGTTTTGTTCGAGACTCAATAACGCGTTGGCTCTCACTCAAGGAGGTCTGAGTCAACACTGAAGAGACATGGAACCTTATATTTTATAAGATGCATAGATATGATAACAGTATCTCTCTCTCTCTCTCTCTCCCTCTTCTCTCTCGTCTCTCTCTCTCTCTCTCTCTCTCTCTCATCTCTCTCTCCTCTCTCTCTCTCTCTCTCTCTCTCTCTCTCTCCTCTCTCTCTCTCTCTCTCTCTCTCTCTCTCTCTCTCTCTCTCTCTCTCTCTCTCTCTCTCTCTCTCTCTCTCTCTCTCTCTCTCTCTCTCTCTCTCTCTCTCTCTCTCTCTCTCTCTCTCTCTCTCTCCTCTCTCTCCTCTCCTCTCCTCTCTCTCTCTCTGTTTCTGGTCTTTTCATTCACAATAATATAGCAACATTAACTTCATGCGCCACTTTTTTTTAACTAAGATTAGCTATGCCATAGACCACTGTAAACCGAGATATAGTGGTCTATGGCTATGCATATGTTACGCCAGACGCAGCATGAAAAATAAATGTTAGAAAGCCAAGTTGCCGAAGTTTCAGAGTTGTCTTCATACACTGCCACCTAGAATGAGTCGGAAAATAAGTGAAAAACTGGCGCCAATGCTAACCCTGATACTTAGAAGTGATCTTTTGTTATCTTATCTTTATCTTATCATATGTCAGTGCTCTGCCTGCCATTTTGTGCCACTAACAATCAAACAGGCGGATTATTTTGGTATGAACATATGAAAATAAGGAAGCTACAAGAGGCTGGGAGACCTACACGTGGTAGTTCCTGTTACTTAACACCACCTACATCCAGAGCTGGGCAGTATTTAAATACA
>JACEEZ010025581.1:240047-255047 GCA_016584305.1 Chionoecetes opilio
TGTCTGTTGTTCCCTCTGTACATTTATGTCTGTTGTTCCCTCTGTACATATATGTCTGTTGTCCCCTCTGTACATATATGTCTGTTGTCCCCTCTGTACATTTATGTCTGTTGTTCCCTCTGTACATTTATGTCTGTTGTCCCCTCTGTACATATATGTCTGTTGTCCCCTCTGTACATTTATGTCTGTTGTCCCCTCTGTACATTTATGTCTGTTGTTCCCTCTGTACATTTCTGTCTGTTGTTCCCTCTGTATATTTCTGTCTGTTGTTCCCTCTGTACATTTATGTCTGTTGTTCCCTCTGTACATATATGTCTGTTGTCCCCTCTGTACATTTATGTCTGTTGTTCCCTCTGTACATTTATGTCTGTTGTCCCCTCTGTACATATATGTCTGTTGTCCCCTCTGTACATTTATGTCTGTTGTTCCCTCTGTACATTTCTGTCTGTTGTTCCCTCTGTACATTTCTGTCTGTTGTCCCCTCTGTACATTTATGTCTGTTGTTCCCTCTGTACATTTCTGTCTGTTGTTCCCTCTGTATATTTCTGTCTGTTGTTCCCTCTGTACATATATGTCTGTTGTTCCCTCTGTACATTTATGTCTGTTGTTCCCTCTGTACATTTCTGTCTGTTGTCCCCTCTGTACATTTCTGTCTGTTGTTCCCTCTGTACATTTCTGTCTGTTGTCACCTCTGTACATATATGTCTGTTGTCCCCTCTGTACATTTATGTCTGTTGTTCCCTCTGTACATTTCTGTCTGTTGTTCCCTCTGTATATTTCTGTCTGTTGTTCCCTCTGTACATTTCTGTCTGTTGTTCCCTCTGTACATTTATGTCTGTTGTCCCCTCTGTACATTTCTGTCTGTTGTTCCCTCTGTACATTTCTGTCTGTTGTTCCCTCTGTACATTTCTGTCTGTTGTTCCCTCTGTACACCCGCCAGGGTGACGCGGTGGTAGAATCACGGACTGGTGTTGCAGAGTCCCTACGCCATTCGGTCAGCGGTTCGAGTCCACCAAATTCGTCCTGGTGTGGTGGCGCTTTGTATAGTCAATAACCTTGTAGTTGGTACTTGCAAAGTGTCTAGATAGGATCAAAGTATCTTATCTTATCCCTCTGTACATTTCTGTCTGTTGTTCCCTCTGTACATTTCTGTCTGTTGTTCCCTCTGTACATTTTGTCTGTTGTTCCCTCTGTACATTTCTTCTGTTGTTCCCTCTTGTACATTTTGTCTGTTGTTCCCTCTGTACATTTCTTCTGTTGTTCCCTCTGTACATTTCTGTCTGTTGTTCCCTCTGTACATTTCTGTCTTTGTCCTTTGTACTTTCTGTCTTTGTTCCCTCTGTATATTCTGTCTTGTTCCCTCTGTACTTTCTCTGTCTGTTCTGTGTTTTCCTGTTGTCTTTCTGTCTGTTTCCTCTGAATTTCTGTCTGTTGTTCCCTGTGTACATTTCTGTCTGTTTCCCCTCTGCATTTTTTGTATCCCTCCTACACCATAAAAAAATATTATTACCTCTCTTTTCATCATTAAATATCTTGAAGGGAAATATCATATAACAAATTGTACTAAACCAGCTAACTGTTCTATATCGCATCCATATTCCTGTACACCATCCATTATTTCTTCCAGATACTGACTCTGCATACAAGGCATCCTATTGTTACAGAGGTAGTATTGCTAGTTTCGGGACAATGAAATACGGAAACTAGGGGGGGAGGGGGGGGGCACTCAGTAGAGCGCATACCTCCGCCCGAATATTTCATCAATTATATATATATATATATATATATATATATATATATATATATATATATATATATATATATACACACACACTCAGTATGAGCGCATACCTCCGGCCGAATATTTCATCAATTGGTTGCCATGGCAACAGTTGTCAATAGATTTCATCCAAAATTAAATCAGTTCTTCCTTATACCAAATAGACTTGGTATACCGAGTTTGGTCCAAATCTATTCGTAACTTTTCGAGAAATCCTGTACACTAACAAACAGACAGACAGACAGACAGACAGATCGGGGTGAAAACATAACCCCTCCAACTTCGTTGGCGGAGGTAATTACTAGTCTTTTAATAACGTGTTGACGCCATGAGGGTCGTAGGAACCTGGAACCAATTACTTAGTCACCTCGATACCTCCAAGGAAGGATTCCAGTCTCATCGCAGCCTCGCCGCTCAGGGTTCACCACTATTCTTTTTTCTTCTTTTCTTTTCTTTTACTTTTCTTATCTTTTTTTCTTCTTTTTTCGGTATTATTCCAGATGATGAACACCGAATTCACTTTGGTGGACGAAACTATTTTTTTCTGGTGAGTTTTGATGTGTTTTGAATTAATCTGCTAAATGTTTCTGTCGCAATTATTATTATTATTTTTTTTTTAGGTGAAGGTTAGTTTTTTCTAGTTAGGCAAAGGTTAGGTTAGGTATAGGTTAGGTATAGGTTAAGTTAGGTTAGGTTAGGTATAGGTTAGGTTAGGTTAGGTATAGGTTAGGTTAGGTTAGGTATAGGCTAGGTTAGGTTAGGTATAGGTTCGGTTAGGTTCGGTTAGGTTCAATTATTTATTTATTTTTTTGTCATTTTTGCAACAACAAAAAATAGATTTGCGACAGAAACGGTTGACAGATTAATTCAAACACATCAAAACTCACCAGAAAAAAATAGTTTCGTCCACCAAAGAAAGTTCGGTGTTCTTTCTTGTCCTATTATTTTCTTCAGTTTTCTTTAAGGCCGTGTCACACGGACACTTTTTCCGTCATCTTTTGGTATTTTGCTACCAAAAGATGCCTGTAGTGGTGGCGAACAAATGCGCGTTCGTCAAATGGCGTTTCAGCTACGAGCATTTTCTTGCACGATTCATAAGTCTTGAATTGAAAAATACGATTGAAATTAATACGATTGAAGTCTTCTTGCACGATTCATAATGTTAGTTTTGTCAAAATTGGTTGCTGGTCCCGGAAGATGCCAGTAGAAGATGCTCGTAGCCGAAACGCCGTAAAACGAACGCGCATTTTTTTGCCACCACTACGGGCATCTTTTGGTAGCAAAATACCAAAAGATGCCGGAAAAAGTGTCCGTGTGACGCGGCCTTTACATCACTTCTCCAGCAACAACCGTAACCTCAAACCACCACGCACGTACAACATCTAAGCCCGCCTCCCGCACCCCTAGCTAAGTGTTGAGGCAGAGGTGTTTGCCTGAAGCCTCCTGTAGCAACACCAGTGATTAGCAGTGATAATCAGGATTGGAGGGAAAATCCTGTTGCCACAAGTCTCGAAGGCTCAGTGGTGGTGGGAGGGACTTTTCGAACCTGGCATGTTTTTCTTCCCTTGGTTCTTGGCTATAGATATTATAAGGGGCTCCACTATAATAGCTCTTATATTTGTACATTATTTTGATCATTTCATCACAGACTAAATATTGACGGAGATCACAATGGCTAACGACGTCATATATATTTGTTGAGACAGATAACAGAGTTCTACTGTTATCTATGGTTGAGATAATGTCGCGTGTGTGTGTGTGTGTGTGTGTGTGTGTGTGTGTTCTTATAATAGTCTTCGTACTATGGTATTAAACATTCAATTAAACTACAAACTTTTTCTTTCGACTTCCTGAGCACTGGCTACGTTTTCGATGCTTGTATTATTCTAAACGGTCAGCCCAGCAGTCATATGAAGCACTGTCCTGCTTTTTTCCTATGAGTAGTAGTAGTAGTAGTAGTAGTAGTAGTAGTGGTGGTAGTAGTAGTAGTAGAAGTAGTAGTAGAAGTCGCCAGGAACAAGATACCTGCAATCAGTCTTAGGTTACAAGCGAGTGAAAAAGATGCAGCTACGATTAACACGTGTAAAGGAAACTCATCTCTCTCTCTCTCTCTCTCTCTCTCTCTCTCTCTCTCTCTCTCTCTCTCTCTCTCTCTCTTCTTTGATGATTCCTTTCTCTATTATTCCTTCTTACTCACCCCCTTCCTACTTCTAATCAACTGTGGTAAACTTCACCGTGTGTGCATGTGTGTGTGAGAGAGAGAGAGAGAGAGAGAGAGAGAGAGAGAGAGAGAGAGAGAGAGAGAGAGAGAGAGAGAGAGAGAGAGAGAGAGAGAGAGAGAGAGAGAGAGAGAGAGAGAGAGAGAAAAGGGAATATCAGGGCTGTGGACGGATAGCTTTCTTCTGTGTATCACCGATGTTTCAGCCTTTTGTTGTGAGCCATAGATTACCCAACACAGCTCGGCACAATAATTACAGCGCCCGAAACAGCGCCTTATTCTTGACGGCGAGGCGATGAAGACCCGATAATGAACACCGCAACACCACACCACCTTCATCCCCTCCACCACCACCACCAACACCGCTTCCTCTGCACCACCAACACCAATATCTTCATCCCCTCCACCACCAACACCAACACCTTCATCCCCTCCAACACCAACACCGCTTCCTCTGCACCACCACCAACACCTTCATCACCACCAACACCACCACCAACACCACCAACACCAACACCACTTCCTCTGCACCACCACCACCACCACCGTAACATATCAACCTCTGCGCCACACTTCCGCCTCCGCATCGTCTGCACCCATGGCGTTCCTTCCCCGTGAGCCAAAAGGGAAAGGGAAACACTAAATCTTGGGGAGCCTAGGCAACTCTGCTCGTTAGTATTGTGGCAATGGCTGTGTTCCCTCCTGCCTCCATCCCTGCCTCCCCAACAACATTACTACCCCTTTCCTAAACCTTTCCTCATCATTCTTCTTCACCCTTCATTCCCCACTCGTCCTGCCTCCATCCCTTTACTCCAACAACATTACTACCCCCTTCCTAAACCTTTCCTCTTCATCATTCTTCTTCACCCCTCATTCCATACTCGTACAATCTCCTTCACAATCCTCCTCTTCCTCCTCATCCCCTCTCTTTGGCCTCACCCTCACTACTTCACCCTCACCGCCACTCTTCTCCCCTTTTAACAATATCCCCGCATTTCTACTCGCCACTCGCCTCGTTCCCATCAACTCCGCCACCCCTGCTCGGCCCCATTGCACATCCCTGGTCACGGCAGGGAGATGGCGGGGCCTGGTGACCGTCAGGAGGTGAGGGAAGGGTCGCAGCCATGTCTAGAAAAGTGCAGTATTCATGGCTGAGTTGGTGAAGAAGCAGAGGCAGTGGAGGAAAGAATGAGGCGGCCGGCCAGAAGGGGATGGAAGTTGTGGAAAGAAGATAAAGTGGCAGGTACGCAGAGTGGAGTGGGAGGTGGAGGTAAGGGGGGGGGGGGGGATGGAGTCGGAGTTACGGTAATGAATAGCGCCCAGTGGACCACCTGGGCTTAATTGAGCAGGTGAGGGCCAGGGCGGGTATCTGTCTCCTCCATTGTCTTTGTCTCGCCCTTAATTGGCACACCTGAGCCTGCCTGACCTGCCAATGCACTTTTACTAATGGAGGAAAAGTTGCTGTTTCCGACGTGGCATTGTCGTTTTTAAGGGAGGCCGGAAAAAAATACATTAAATTGAGGCATTACAAAAATACAACCCCGGACGGCCGGCTGGAACGAGAGACTCCCTCGCAAATGACGAAGGACAGAGTGAGGCAGCCGCTGGACCTGACCTTGGTGCCATGGGTGCCGCGCCGCCGCCGCTGCTATGACGACCCCGGGCTATGTGGGTCGCCCCCCCCCCCCCCGCCAACTGGCCTTGAAAGGAACGAGAGAGCGAAGCACGGGAAACAGAGCATGAGGGAATACTGGTCCCTGAAAGAGCGAGGCTGTAAACACACCAACAGTATTGCACGCGAGCATCCATGGGGACGTTTGATAACATGTCAAGAGGAAAATACGGTTAGAAAAATATAAATAAGAAGGAAGACCTCGAAACTTTATTCCTGCCTGCACGGTCTCTAAGCGGTATTGAAGGTCGGGGAGGGGAGAGGGAGGGGGGAAAACACCGGGAACACCACTACTGTGAACACCTTCATGCAATCATACCCCTGGGAACCACGTCTAAAAACAGTTCCTATACGTACGCCGCCACGAGCGAGAGAAAACGTAATGTAACTAGCATAGCCTACCACATCTGATTTTTTTTTTTTTTCTTTTTAGGAGGAAAGCCGCTGCCACCCTAACCCTCTCCCAGTCCCCCACCACAAGCACAACCCCCTCCCAGCCCCTCCCCACAACCATAACCCCCTCCCAGCCCCTCACCACAACCATAACCCCCTCCCAGCCCCCCACCACAATCACAACCCATCATTCCCGCCCTCTCCCCTCCTTCTCCTCCCCGCCAGACTGAGCTATGATCGCTTCAGGATTTTGGTGAGTCGCGGCCTTGTATTGATCCTCGCAATACGCAGACCGCTGTGCCGCACCGACCCGGGGAGATTAGACGGCAGGGGCGGGAGGCAGCAGAGGGAGGGAAGGAGAGAAGCAAGCAGAAACGGAAGAAAGAAAGCATGAGAGAGAGAGAGAGAGAGAGAGAGAGAGAGAGAGAGAGAGAGAGAGAGAGAGGAGAGAGAGAGAGAAGAAGAGAGAGAGAGGAGAGAAGAGAGAGAGAGAGAGAGAGAGAGAGAGAGAGAGAGAGAGAGAGAGAGAGAGAGAGAGAGAGAGACACAAACACAGACATAGATACACAAACATATAGACAGACTAACATACAGATTGAGATCAAAACGAGAAAAACATGTTCTTATATACATCACACACACACGCACACACACACACACACACACACACACACACACACACACAACACCACATACACACAACACCACACACACACACACACACACACACACACACTACACACACACACACACACACATAAACACATAAACACACACACACACTACGCACACACAAACACACACACACACCCTGGCGCAATTTTTTTTCTTCACCAGGAAGGAAACAACAATCGTAATTTAAATAGATCCCGTCAAAGAGAGAGAGAGAGAGAGAGGGGAGAGAGAGAGAGAGAGAGAGAGAGAGAGAGAGAGAAGAGAGAGAGAGAGAGAGAGGAGAGAGAGAGAGATGAGACGGGATTTTGGCAAGAGAGGGCATCCAGGGATGATTTGGGTCTACACCTATCGCCATCTTTGCTGATCCTCTCAGTATCTGATTCTCTCTCTCTCCTCTCTCCTTTTTCTCTCTCTCTCTCTCTCTCTCTCTCTCTCTCTTCTCACACACACACCACACTCTCTCTCTCTCTTTCTCTCTTACACACTCTCTCTCTCTCTATGTGCCCGTGTCGTACCCCCATCGCTCGCTCTAGGGTACAGCTGTGCAACATTGAATACGTGCGGTGCGAGCCAGGGGAAGCAGGGAAGCAGGGGGTAGGGAGGATCTTCGGCAGGGGAAGCATAGAGGGAGAGGGGAAGCCAGCAGACACGTTAAGCCCATCTTACTCCCTCCAACCCCTCCCTCGTAAGGAACGTTTCCCGGCCAACGTTTTCAAACAGCAACGTTGCAACTCTACCTTACAAGTGCTAAAGGACCTACACCTGTAACCTCGCCGATACGCAAACAGAGAACGCCGAGGCAGTGTTTGGCACTTCGATATACGGTACAGGATGATGCACCTTGCTTCCTCATGATAGTCCAGTGCTTTAAAGGCCCACTAGTCCTTCTGGCGAGACACAGTGGCAACAACGTCGAGGGGCGGTGAGGCAGAGGGGAGGCAGAGGGGAAGCAGAGGGGAGCCAGAGGGGATCGCGGGAGGGAGCTAACGTAAAGCTGCCGACATAAACTTTGGGAGTGAACCAATCAGAGTCCGCCAAGATCATGAGTGACGATGTCGCGAGGGATGTGACGTCAGGAGCGCGCCAGCCAATCCCAGGCCAGAAGGGAGGTAGTTCAACACCCCCAGACCTTCCAGTGACTTGAGGAAAGGGGGGCTGCGGCACCTCTCGCCCCCCCACGCCACACATCCCCCCTCATGACTATCCCGATCGTGCGGCCCTAAAACCCCCTGTTCCTCCATTCTAGGTATCCCCTCCATTACCCTAAGCTTAGCAGGACCACCTAACCTTCCTCCACCCCTTCCCGTGACCCTGACCTCTCCACTAACACACCTCATGCCACCTCCTTCACCCCACCACCAGTCCACCACTCCACAATCCTTGCACCGCCCCTCACCACTTCAATACTCCCATTCCTTACGCTGTCTCCTCTCTCTACTCCTCCTCCATCATGACACATTTCCACCACTACAGCACAAGTTCTTCACCTTTACGTATTTCCTTTCCAACACTTTCTTTGTTCCTAGTCTATCTGCCATACTACAGTTCCATCTCCTCAAGGCTCTCTAACATCAGCATCTTTATATACCCTCCTCCACCACAGCCACCATCACCACCACCTCAAAGACCCTTATATTGACATCACCACCTTCGCACAACCACCACCACCACGGCCACCACCACACAACCCTTCCATCACCACAACCACAACCCCCACGTCAAAAGACCCTTTATGTTAATATCACCACCACCACAACCACAGCCACCACTTCAAAAGACTGACCACCATCGCACTACTTCCACCACCACGGCCACCACCACACAACCCTTCCACCTCCATCACCACCACCACAACCAACACGTCAAATCCCTTTCATCACCATCACTGCCATCACGCAGCCCCTCCACCACCACCACCACCACCACCTGAACCCCTAACACCCACCACCACCACCACCTGAACCTCCAACACCCACCACCACCACCACCCCCCTGAACCCCTAACACCCCCCACCACCACCACCACCCTGAACCCCTAACACCCCCACCCCACCGTCGCTACCTTCCTTGCCTACAGTCACCCACCCTCTTCGCGCCCTCGAGGCCTCCCGTTGGCCCAGCCTCCTCGCGCGTGAGTCATGCTCCACCCCGACTTTCCATTCCGGCTGTGACCTCTAAAGCTGTTCCTGTTACTCCTCCACCTCCTCCCACAAGATAAGGTCAGGGTCAGCTAGGAGGATGACCCCACCAGTGAAATCTGACAGGGTATAACCGCAGATTTGCTTCTTATTCCTGTACGTGTGTGTATTGAGCTGGTTTTCTTTGTCTCAGTTTTTCTTTTTTCTTACTCTTTCAAAAAAAACTATCGTACACGACCTCCCGCAGCATAACGCACTTGTAGGTTATCATTAACATTCCACACTTTTTTATGTTCACGCTTGTGGAGGTCAGCCTTTTGTGGCGGCGCTGGCTGGAGGGTGAGAGGGAGTGAGGGTGAGGGTGAGCCTAACCTAGCCTAACCTAACCTAACCGAACCTAACCTAACATAACATAACCTAACATAACCTAACCAAGGAGGCAAGTAGGGCGCAGACATTTGTAGGTGTAAAGACTTAGAAAGACATGATGACGGGTTAGGGTAAGGCAAGTAGTAGTAGTAGTGGCAGTAGTAGTTGTAGTGGTAGTAGTAGTTGTAGTGGTAGTTGTAGTGGCAGTAGTAGTTGTAGTGGCAGTAGTAGTTGGAGTGGCAGTAGTAGTTGTAGTGGCAGTAGTAGTTGTAGTGGCAGTAGTAGTTGTAGTGGCAGTAGTAGTTGTAGTGGCAGTAGTAGTTGTAGTGGCAGTAGTAGTTGGAGTTGTAGTGGTAGCTGTAGTGGCAGTAGTAGTTGTAGTGGCAGTAGTAGTTGTAGTGGCAGTAGTAGTTGTAGTGGCAGTAGTAGTTGTAGTGGCAGTAGTAGTTGGAGTGGCAGTAGTAGTTGTAGTGGCAGTAGTAGTTGTAGTGGCAGTAGTAGTTGTAGTGGCAGTAGTAGTTGTATGCAGTAGTAGTTGTAGTGGCAGTAGTAGTTGGAGTGGCAGTAGTAGTTGTAGTGGCAGTAGTAGTTGTAGTGGCAGTAGTAGTTGTAGTGGCAGTAGTAGTTGTAGTGGCAGTAGTAGTTGTAGTGGCAGTAGTAGTTGTAGTGGCAGTAGTAGTTGTAGTGGCAGTAGTAGTTGTAGTGGCAGTAGTAGTTGTAGTGGCAGTAGTAATTGTAGTGTAGTGGCAGTAGTAGTTGTAGTGGTAGTAGAAGTGGTGGTATAAAGGAGGATAAATGCAGGAGAGACGAATCAGAACCATTTGATTAACTAACCATTCATGTAGATATTAGAAACCTTCCTTGAATGAACGTGTGAATACCAGAAATGTATTAATCAACTGTAGCTTAAGCATTTGAAATTAATCCTTAGTACTTATAGAAAGCTTAAAGGAGATAGGGATTAGTGGGTAAATCGGGATAAAGTGTTTAGTAAGAGTGACATTTTAGATATTTTACTGAGAAGTGTTGAGTACAGTGGTGTCTTAGGAGATTAACGAGAGTATGATAGGCGAAAAAATAAAAAGGTTTGGGCAGCACTACTTCATCACGGGGTAAACTTTAAGGCCTCAACTTGCATATTCT
This sequence comes from Chionoecetes opilio, assembly GCA_016584305.1. Classification (NCBI taxonomy): domain Eukaryota; kingdom Metazoa; phylum Arthropoda; class Malacostraca; order Decapoda; family Majidae; genus Chionoecetes; species Chionoecetes opilio. The sequence continues at coordinate 250,436 of JACEEZ010025581.1, forward strand.
GTGTTAAAATAATTCAAAGCCTCTCATGATTACTACTTTGGTAACTTCCTTCACTTTTACCACCACTACCACCACCACTACTACTACCACTACAACTACTACTCCCACTACTACCATCACAACAACAACTAATACCACTACTACCATCACAACAACAACTACTACCACTACTACAACTACCATTACAACAACTACTACTACCATTACTACAACTACTACCATCACAACAACTACTACTACCACTACTACCATTACAACAACAACTACTACTACTATCATCATCACTACCACTAATTTACCACCACTACTACCATTACAACTACCACTAATATTACTACTACTACCACTACTATCATTACAACTACCACTGCTATTACTACTACTATCATTATCACTGCTACAACCACCACTATTACTGCTACTACTACCTATACCACCACTACTACTACTACTACTACTACTACTACTACTACTGCTACTACTACTACTGCTACTGAAGAATGATGAAGGTTGTTAGGAATGTTATAATGAATGTGAGGAATTGATGTTTAGGTTGTGAAGTTGTTATAGTTTTAATGTTGTGGATGTTGTTGTTATTAGTGAGAGTGAGTTTCAGATGGTCATAATTGAATTAGTAATGGTCATTGATATTGTGATGGTGGTGGTGGTGATGGTAGTGATGGTGGTGGTAGTGATGGTGGTGGTAATGGTGGTGGTGGTAGTGGTGGTGGTGATGGTGGTGGTAGTGGTGATGGTGGTGGTGATGGTGGTGGTGGTAGTGGTGGTGATGGTGGTGGTGATGGTGGTGGTGGTAGTGGTGGTGATGGTGGTGGTGATGGTGGTGGTGATGGTGGTTGGATCAGACTGCAGTGTTGTTGGTGGTGGCAAGCTTCAACATCGGCTTTAACATTCTCTCTCTCTCTCTCTCTCTCTCTCTCTCTCCTCTCTCTCTCTCTCTCTCTCTCTCTCTCTCTCTCTCTCTCTCTCCCCCCCTCCCTCCATACTATCCCTCCTTCCTTTCCTCCCTACTATCCCTCCCTCCCTTCCCCTCCCTACTATTCCTCCCTCCCTCCCTCCTTTCCCCCCTGAGTGAGTGTGTGTATGTATGTATGTGTGTGTGTGTGTGTGTGTGTGTGTGTGTGTGTGTGTGTGTGTGTGTGTATGTGTGTGTGTAGCTGCATACTATACATCAGCATTCATGTGTAGCCTCCTATGCAGTCCTCCTCCGGGTGAAAAGACATTTGCTGTGAAAATAATTAACAACTAACTGATTTAAACGCGTGTAAGTAAGAAATGTCCACTAAAAACATCTTAGAACGTGTGTAGTACAGAAGAAAGGAAGAACTTGGGTCATAGAGGGAAGAACAGTGCTAATGAAATGGAAAGGAGGAGTGTTTGTGAAGTTGTTATCACGTACGTAGATAAACTAAACCTTTAAAGTGGTGATAACACAACCGGTTTTCTTTGATTCATTCAGGAATAACCCAAGCAAGCCACGCCGCGGGGTCTCACAACGGCACCTTTGTTCCTGCCGTTAAGAGCGTCGTTTGTCATGGAAACCTTATGCCTTCGCGGGTAAAAACATTAAAGAAAATTATCGCCTAAATTGGCTAATAATATTATCAACAAGAATAACAAAATGTCGTTATATTCCTACAAAATAATGTTGCTAAATATTGTTCTGAAATGAACCACCACAAACATTATTATTATGACCCTGAAGGACCTAAAAAATATATATCATTCACTTGGTACTAACCTTTCCGATAACCATCTCCCTACATAATAATCTCAACTAACCCATTTTCCAGACTAGACATCCACGGTACATTATTTATTTAGCATTTCAACAGGAAATTTGACATATACATAATACACATAGATATAATCACTCAATAATCATCCGTCCAGCAGTGTTGCCATCTGTAGTTTTTCTCTCGGCCCTGAGGTTGGCAGCCATGTCACCCTGCGCGTGTCCTTCGCCGCGAGTGGAAGCATCGCAAATAAATATTAGAATCAGGCAAGCGATGGCCTCCTAGGACGCACCATTATATTGTGGCAAGTCAGATATTTGCCTCGTCAGTTTCTTTCAACGAACGGATTACAGACCATGAAGCAAAGTGCGCACCTCCACTCTGACGCAGTGTTGCATGTTTTGCAATGTAATGGCACTATTCTAAGGATATTACTCCCTTGAACCAGATATCTGAGTGCCTTAACCTTCTTGCCGCTGCCTCACTGCCCATGGTTTGCTGCTCGTTCTGATTAGGTTCTGATGTAGGTTCTGATGTAGGTTCTGATGTAGGTTCCCTCCATCTCCCAATCTCCATCATCCTTCACTCAAACTCCAAAAAAACTAAATAACATATATAATATATATATATATATATATATATTATATATAATATATATATATATATATATATATTATATATATAATTATATTATATATATATATATATAAATACATTATATATACATATATATATATATAATATATATATATTATATATATATATATATATATATTATATATATATATATATATATATATATATGACTCGAACTTTCTTCAGGACGGAATTTTTGAAGCCAAGATTGATTGATAATGATTTCGACATTTCATTGCCCCTCTTTCTGGAGTGACAGCAAAGAATTTTTTTTTAGATTTTTTGTTTGGGCTGTGTTCGTGCCTCCAACGACAGCCCAGTCAGTAATCACCATTCTGCCGACGCCACCACTGCTGCTTGCCCAGGCTTTTTTTTTCTGTCCTTCAGAATCGCCTGAGCAGCGTGTCCTTGATCCTGCCTGTCTCTGTTATCACCACAGTGGACGCAGCCCCTACACAATTTTCTTCATATCCTTACATACATTTATTCATAACAAGAGTACACATCAATACTTCTTGCGACGTCTACAGATATTTAGCTCCATATATTTCAACAAAATCCTGAAATCAGCGACACGTTCGCCACTTGTATAGGATGCGTCAGGATTTTTTGCCAAATTTACCAACACATTTTATTGCACTCGAGGAAGTAAGTTTTGAAATTCTTAAAATCCATTTCTTGAACACGAATCAAACTTTCGACTGACATTTCTTGGGTATTCATCACACGCAGTTTACCTTTTCCTTCGGTGAAAACATCCGTGATACAGTATATTTATTAACACTTTTCAAGCTTACTAACAGCCACTCTCTCCCGACAGCCGCTGCGTCAGAATGAATTTCCAGTCGCTAAACAACATGAAGGATTGACGAATCTTTGTATCCGTGTATGTGTGTGTGTGTGTGTGTGTGTGTGTAGGTGTGTGTGTCTGTAGGTGTGTGTGTGTGTGTGTGTGTGTAGGTGTGTGTGTGTGTGTGTGTGTGTGTGTGTGTGTGTGTGTGTGTGTGTGTGTGTGTGTGTGGTGTGTGTGTGTGTGTAGGTGTGTGTGTGTGTGTAGGTGTGTGTGTGTGTGTGTGTGTGTGTGTGTGTGTGTGTGTGTGTGTGTGTGTGTGTGTGTGTGTGTGTGTGTGTGTGTGTGTGTGTGTGTGTGTGTGTGTGTGTGTGTGTGTGTGTGTGTGTGTGTGTGTGTGTGTATGTGTATGTGTGTGTGTCTATTACTGTTGTTATGAGGAGATTATTTTACTGGTGTTTTGAGGAGATACTTCAGTGTTGTGAAGACCTACTAATGGATCTTGATGTAAAGTTTAACCTGTTTTGATTGAAAAAGAAACCCTCCATCCGCAAACACACACACACACGCAAACACACGCACACGCACACACACACACACACCACACAGTAACACAGGCAAAAAGAGCTAGACTATAGGCGTTTTCTGCGGGGATCCTGATTGCAACCGAAAAAGTTTCGGTTGCTCAAATTTCGATCCCTGTTCAACCATCCAGGGAAGATGATTGGCCCGACCCGCAAACATTTGTTGTTGTTGTTGTGACCGTTTGCAACCGAAAATTTTCCGGTTGCAACCAAAAATCCCCCGCAGAAAACGCTTTATATGAATGGGCTGGAGCATACGTAGCTACATAACAATAACAAATAACAATACAGAGAGGCAAATATTACGGTGCTATCCAAACGTTGCACGATCAATATGAATCACGTGTTTCCGTAGCCTCGTGTAGCGACCGTGCAAGCTGCAGACCTGAGGGGGGGGAGAGAGAGAGAGAGAGAGAGAGAGGAGAGAGAGAGAGAGAAGAGAGAGAGAGAGAGAGAGAGAGAGAGAGAGAGAGAGAGAGAGAGAGAGAGGATATCTGACCTTGAAGACTAGATAAACAAGGATGATAGTAGTGGTAGTTGTGGTAGTGGTAGTAATCATGGTGGGTGTGGTGGTAGTGGTGGTAGTCATGGTGGTGGTGGTGGTAGTCATGGTGGTGGTGGTGGTAACAGTGGTAGTGGTCTTAGTCATGGTGGTGGTGGTGGTGGTAACAGTAGTAGTGGTAGTTGTGGTGGTTGTGGTAGTAGTCATGGTGATGGTGCTGTAACAGTGGTAGTGGTGGTAGTTGTGGTAGTGGTGGTGGTGGTGGTAACAGGGGTAGTGGTAGTTGTGGCAGTAGTCATGGTGGTGGTAGTGGTGGTGGTGGTAGTGGTGGTGGTGGTAACAGTGG
>JACEEZ010025581.1:257547-295047 GCA_016584305.1 Chionoecetes opilio
GAGTGCCAGAGAGGATCATGAGTGCCACAGAGGATCATGAGTGCCAGAGAGGATCATGAGTGCCAGAGAGGATCATGAGTGCCAGAGAGGATCATGAGTGCCAGAGAGGATCATGAGTGCCAGAGAGGATCATGAGTGCCAGAGAGGATCATGAGTGCCAGAGAGGATCATGAGTGCCACAGAGGATCATGAGTGCCAGAGAGGATCATGAGTGCCAGAGAGGATCATGAGTGCCAGATAGGATCATGAGTGCCACAGAGGATCATGAGTGCCAGAGAGGATCATGAGTGCCACAGAGGATCATGAGTGCCACAGAGGATCATGAGTGCCAGAGAGGATCATGAGTGCCACAGAGGATCATGAGTGCCAGAGAGGATCATGAGTGCCACAGAGGATCATGAGTGCCAGAGAGGATCATGAGTGCCACAGAGGATCATGAGTGCCACAGAGGATCATGAGTGCCCGAGAGGATCATGAGTGCCCGAGAGGATCATGAGTGCCACAGAGGATCATGAGTGCCAGAGAGGATCATGATGCCGAGGATCAGAGTGCAAGTCATGAGTGCCACAGAGGATCATGAGTGCCAGAGAGGATCATGAGTGCCACAGAGGATCATGAGTGCCAGAGAGGATCATGAGTGCCAGAGAGGATCATGAGTGCCAGAAAGGATCATGAGTGCCACAGAGGATCATAAGTGCCAGAGAGGTTCATGAGTGCCACAGAGGATCATGAGTGCCAGAGAGGATCATGTGTGCCCGAGAGAACATCAGAATCACAGGAGCATTACAAAGGACAAGACAAGGTTCCTCGGTGTGTGTGTGTGTGTATGTGTGTGTGTGTGTGTGTGGTGTGTGGTGTGTGTGTGGTATGTGTGTGTGTGTGTGTGTGTGTGTGTGTGTGTGTGTGCGCGTGTGTGTGTGTGCGTGTGTGTGTGTGCGTGTGTGTGTGTGGTTGGCAGGCGCACGGGCGGGGGATCCTCTGCACAGGTGGAGCGGCAGGTGTCGGCGTCCTTGTTGGCGGCCCTGACACGCTTCCCTTCGTCCCGACGCACCGCCCGCTCTGCTGGGGGTGGCGGTGGCGGTTGGGGGGTGGGGGGTAGTTGGGGTGGAGGGGGTGTTGGGGGTGGTGGAGGAGGGGGTGCAAAGGGGGCGGCGCGTCGAGCGAGTTAGCAGAAAACGGAAAGGTCACGTGATGATAATGATGATGATGATGATGATGATGATATGATTGTCACTGTCATCATCATAAGCATGGAGGTAACGATAGCTGTAATAATGATATCAATAATAAGAATAATAAAGTTGTTGATGATAATGATAATAATAGTAGTAATAATGATGATAGTAATGAAAACAGACGCAACAACAACGGTCAACCATCCCTGCCAACTATATTATTATTATTATTATTATTATTATTATTATTATTATTATTATATCCATACAACAAAAAAATTAAAAGCAAACATTATGATGACAATGATGATAACAAACAAACAATAACTATAACAATATTTGCAGTCGCCACTCATCACCACCACCATCACCACTACTTATCACCACCACAGTCATCACCAACACAGTCATTACCACCAGTGACCAGTCATCACCATAACAGTCCTGCATTACCAGTCATTCCCTCACCCCCAAACATCATCTTCATCACCACCACCAGTCCTTCAACCTGTGTCATCACCATCACGATTCTGCTTCACCACAATCACCATTAAAATCCTGCTTCATACAAGTCACCACAACCAGTCATCACCACCACGAAGGAGTCTAATTGATGACGGGGCCTTGGCTGGACCACATATGAATCTTGTGGTGGGGAAGTGGTGGGGGTGATGGGGGAGGGGGTGATGGAGAGGGGGTTGAGAGAAATAGGGAAGGAACACGTAAAAGGGAGAGTGAAGAGAGGGAGGGATAGGGAGGAAGGTCAAAGGGGTGGAGAGAGGGAAGAGAGGGAAGAGTAGAGAGACGAAGCAAGAGAAAGGAGAGATGCAAGGAATAGGTGGATAGAGGAACAAGGGAAGGAATCGAGTGGGAAAGAGAGGGAATAAGAGAGGTGTAAAGGGACTGAGTGGGGAGAGGAAGGAGGAATGGAGGAACTCGATGAAGAGAGTGGAAGGAGTGGGTGGAGAGAGGGAGGGTAGGGGTGGGTGGAGAAGGGGAGGGGTAGGGGATGGGTGGAGGGAGAGGGGCTGGAATGTGCACAGACGAAAATGTTCCCAAAATAGCTGCAAGGCGACACCTGGCAACCCTCCCCTCAATAGTCTGCAATGCGGAGCCTCCCAACCCACCCACCCCCCTCCTCTGTGTGTGTGTGTGTGTGTGCGTGTGCGTGTGCGTGTGCGTGTGCGTGTGCGTGTGCGTGTGCGTGTGCGTGTGCGTGTGTGCGTGTGCGTGTGCTGTGTGTGTGTGTGTGTGTGTGTGTGTGTGTGTGTGTGTGTGTACGTGTGTGTGTGTGTGTGTGAAGTGAAATAAGAGCTAGATGACTAACTACCTAAGCATTACTACTTAATCTTTTCTTCTAAGTACGAGTATGTATATAGTTTTTCTACCTGCAGTTATGCATACGTATACGATGTGTGTGTGTGTGTGTGTGTGTGTGTGTGTGTGTGTGTGTGTGTGTGTGTGTGTGTGGTGTGTGTGTGTAAATCCATACATTTGCAATAATTTAGAAAAAACTAAGGAAATAGATAATCACAAATCCCGAAAGGCCTGTCTGTATTATTCGCGGGTAGAAAAAAGGCCCGTGTGTGTGTGTGTGTGTGTGTGTGTGTGTGTGTGTGTGTGTGTGTGTGTGTGTGTGTGTGTGTGTGCGTAAGAGTGTGCCTGCGTGCGTGTTTGCGCGCGCACGAGTCTGCTTAAAGGCGACCGTGGCGAAGAGGTGAGTACGGCGGGAGAGGCAGAGGTTGTCATGGCGACGGGAGCGGCGAGGGCAGGCGAGGGGAGGAGGCAGCCCCCGCCCTCCGCTAACGCACACGCACTCATTAATTTTCTGAATGTATCCACGCCCTGCCCCTGTATCCCCCACCCCTGTCCCTACAAACCCCGCCCCTGTCCCTCACACTCTCGCACCTGTCACTCTCGTCCCCACTTCTATCCTTACAACCCCCGTTCCTACCCTTGCCATTCACGCCCATGCCCAATACTCCCGCCCTTGCCCCTGCACCTGTAGTTCCCACTTCTCCCGTTACTCTCTCCCCTGTAACACCGTCCCTGCCATTGTAACTCCATCCCTGTCTCACTTCCCCTGTTACTTTCATCCCTGTTCTGTCCCTGTAACACCGTCCCTGCCCCCTGTTCTGTCCCTGTAACACCGTCCCTGCCATTGTAACTCCATCCGTCTCACTTCCCCTGTTACTTTCTCCCCTGTTCTGTCCCTGTAACACCGTCCCTGCCATTGTAACTCCATCCCTGTCTCACTTCCCCTGTTACTTTCTCCCCTGTTCTGCCCCTGTAACACCGTCCCTGCCATTGTAACTCCATCCCTGTCTCACTTCCCCTGTTACTTTCTCCCCTGTTCTGCCCCTGTAACACCGTCCCTGCCATTGTAACTCCATCCCTGTCTCACTTCCCCTGTTACTTTCTCCCCTGTTCTGTCCCTGTAACACCGTCCCTGCCATTGTAACTCCATCCCTGTCTCACTTCCCCTGTTACTTTCATCCCTGTTCTGTCCCTGTAACACCGTCCCTGCCATTGTAACTCCATCCCTGTCTCACTTCCCCTGTTACTTTCTCCCTTGTTCTGCCCCTGTAACACCGTCCCTGCCATTGTAACTCCATCCCTGTCTCACTTCCCCTGTTCTGCCCCTGTAACACCGTCCCTGCCATTGTAGCTCCATCCCTGTCTCACTTCCCCTGTTACGTTCTCCCCTGTTCTGCCCCTGTAACACCGTCCCTGCCACTGTAACTCCATCCGTCTCACTTCCCCTGTTACTTTCTCCCCTGTTCTGCCCCTGTAACACCGTCCCTGCCACTGTAACTCCATCCCTGTCTCACTTCCCCTGTTACTTTCTCCCCTCTTCTGTCCCTGTAACACCGTCCCTGCCACTGTAACTCCATCCGTCTCTCTTCCCCTGTTACGTTCTCCCCTGTTCTGCCCCTGTAACACCGTCCCTGCCACTGTAACTCCATCCCTGTCTCACTTCCCCTGTTACTTTCTCCCCTGTTCTGCCCCTGTAACACCGTCCCTGCCACTGTAACTCCATCCCTGTCTCACTTCCCTGTTACTTTCTCCCCTCTTCTGTCCCTGTAACACCGTCCCTGCCACTGTAACTCCATCCGTCTCTCTTACCCTGTTACGTTCTCCCCTGTTCTGCCCCTGTAACACCGTCCCTGCCACTGTAACTCCATCCCTGTCTCACTTCCCCTGTTACTTTCTCCCCTGTTCTGCCCCTGTAACACCGTCCCTGCCATTGTAACTCCATCCCTGTCACAACAATTCAAACCCCTGCCCCCTGCCGTTGTCCCTGCCTCTGTACCTTCCACTTTCATCTTTTCTATTCATTATGCCAAGCCCTTAGAGCCTCCCCCCCCCCTACCCAGTGCTTCCATCATCCTCCCTCTCCCCTCCCCACCACAACTACCCCCATCCCCATCCCCACCACAACTACCCCCATCCCCATCCCCACCACAACTACCCCCACCCCTAAGAACCATCCACCACCACCACCACCACCACCACCTCCCCACCAGCGTCACTCCCTCCTTTCCTTACCTCCTGCACCGTCGTCTTCGCGCCACCACGCTCCGGGTGTTACAATATTTGGCTGCACTGCGGTGGCCATGCAGACTGGGGGGCGGGGAGCAGAGGGGGGCAGGGGGAGGGCAGGGAGCAGGGGGCAGGGGTGCAGGGGAGCAGGGGGCAGGGGGGCAAGGACAAGCTGTCACGTATTACTTTACTCAAGGTTCTTCTTCCCTTTATTTTTTCATTTCTTTTTCCTTTTCTGTTCTCCACTCACATCTTCTCATTCCGTATTCTCTTTCTGTCGCAGGTTGTTTTTTTGCATTTTTGGACAAACATTCATCTGAATTAAGTGATTCTATTCCTTTGTATGATGATTCCATATTCTGTTTGTCACTTGTTGTCCCACGTGTTATGAAATTCGCTATAGTTGTGATCAAATGAAAAAGAAAACAATGCATGTGTAACTTTTCTCTCTGTGACTCTCTCTCCCTCTCTCTCTCTCTATCTCTCTCTATCCCATGAAGGTCAGTGACAGGAGGATCTATTCTGGCTGCAGTGTCCTTAGGTAATCCTTCCCCTCGCTTTCAGGACACTGACAGTATCAAAGAAATCTGTCCTCAGTCTCGCTATACCCCCTGCCTGCCCCCCCCCCCCACCCCCATCGCTGCTGCACCGTCATCCTTCTTCAAACAAATCCCGTACATATATCATTTCTACATTTCCTGTCTTCCTCTTCACCACATACCACAATATAAGTCTAGGGACAGATCACGCCGTGTTTCAGTACAATATCGGTAGTATAGTTAGTTATAGTATTAGTTATAGTGTAAGTTATAGTATAAGTTAAAGTATAAGTTATAGTAAAGTTATAGTATTAGTTATAGTATAAGTTATAGTATAAGTTATAGTATAAGTTATAGTGAAAGTTATAGTCTAAGTTATAGTATAGTTATAGTAGTAGTTATAGTAGTAGTTATAGTAACTGATATAGTATAAATTATAGAATTAGTTATAGTATACGTTATAGTATAAGTTTTATAGTATAAGTTATAGTATAAGTTATAGTATTAGCTATAGTGCACGTTAAAGTATAAGTTATAGTATTACGTTATAGTAGTTTAGTCACATTGTCACTATATTAGTCTTACTATGTGCACGTAAGTAAAGTTAGTATAGCTATAGTGACGTAAAGGGATAAGTTATAGTATTAGCTAGTGCCGTTAAGTATAAGTTATATATTAGTATATGCACAGTTCTTAGTTGATAGTAATAGATATAACACGTCTACATTAAATAGTCTGTAACCGAACTACGTACTAAGTTATATTTGCTTAGTCAGTTGTTCTTTGTCATGTAAATGGGAACTGCTAATACTCTAGTGTGTGAATGTTGCATGAGGCAGTGTGCTCTTCCACGTCTCTCTCTCGAGGCCGCTTGATGCCGGCGACCAATATAAATAACATCATGACGCAGCGTGACATGTCTGTCCTCCTCTGCGACAGGCGCATGATAGATACTGTCACCGAACGTAAATAATTCAAAGTACCAGTTACCAAAGTAACTAGTAAATATATTAGTTACTTTGCCTTCTCCTACAGCTGTGTGTGTGTGTGGAACGAGTGATCCCTTCTTCCAAAGTAACTAAAATCAAAGTAAACAAAGTAACAAAGTAACTAGTAAATATATTAGTTACTTTGCCTTCTCCTACAGCTGTGTGTGCGTGTGTGCGTGTGCGTGTGTGTGTGTAACAATCAACCAATTACAACAAAGTAACAAAGTAACTAGTAAATATATTAGTTACTTTGCCTTCTCCTACAGCTGTGTGTGTGTGTCTGTGTGTGTGTGTGTGTGTGTGCGTGTGTGAAACAATCAACCAATTACAACAAAGTAACTAGCAAATATATTAGTTACTTTGCCTTCTCCTACAGCTGTGTGTGTGACTGTGTGTGTGACTGTGTGTGTGTATGTGTGTGTATGTGTGTGTTTGTGTGTGTGTGGAACAATCAACCAATTACTACAGGAAGAAAACTTGCTGTAAAACCCTGTGGAGCGGCAGACGAGAATGACAGACAAGACAGCAGGAGGCAGGCGAGGGAGCGGCGAGGGAAGGAGGGTGAGGAATCGATGCCGCCAGCCATGCTAACCACCCTCCTCTGCCTCTAGCTTGCCTTCCTCCTCCCGGCCCGTCGCGCACCTCACACCACAGCCACCCCACCTTACACCCCCAGCCCCTGTACCGTATGTGCCACCCCATCCCACGCCGCGTACAGCCTCCTTCAGTAATCAGTGTGCAGGTTATTTTCAATCCTACTAGATGTGATAGGAACGGTGTCATCCCCAACCACTTACTCCCTTCTGCTCCACGTCCGCTTATCTTGTTCGCATCACCATCACTACTACCGTCACCACCTCAAGTTTCCTTCACTCTAAACACCATATCACACCACTCCTTACTCTACTCATCACCACCACCCCTCCTTTCCCTACTCATCACCATCACCACATCCCTTCAATCATCACCATCCCTCCTCTCTCTACTCATCACCACCACCACCCCTCCTTTCCCTTTTAATCACCATCACCATTCCTTCACTCCTTACTCATCACCACCACCCATTCTCATCACCACAACCCCTCCTTACTCTACTCATCACCACCACCCTTCCTTTCCCTACGTCACCACCATCCCTCCTTTCCCTACGTCACCACCATCCCTCTCCTTACTCATCACCACCACCATTCCTTCACTCCCTACACATCACCTCTACCACAGCCCTGCAAAATCACAAGCACCTATCCTTCCCTACTCACCACAATCCTTCACAACCACCACCACCCACTATAACTATTCCACCCTCACTGCCACCACTACTATACAACACCATCACAGTCTCTCACCTCACCTTAACCCCAACAATTCCAACCAGGTCACCACAACACCTGTCAGGATCCTTCTATCTCAAACTCACCTCGCCTATCAGCCGCGCCAATGCATCAGTATCTATTAACCCCTTGAGACCCAGAACGTAATTTCCATATTAATTTGGGTACCATTAGACGATTTTTAATGACTATAAGCAATATTTTATAGATTTGACCTGTTTAGTATCCTTGTCGACTAATTAATTTGGTATATTCAGTGACTTTTCGTAATTTTATGGCTCGACAACATAGGATTTTTTATAGCGAAGGAAAGATCGGGACGTGAAGGGGTTAAGACTAAATAAATAAATATATAAAGTAAATCTTGGTAGACACTTTGCCAGGGTTGAGGTTGAAGGCTCAGGTTAAGGAGGACAGGTCATCTTTATTATTATTAGATTTTGTTTTAACGTTGAAGCCTATAGCGCCTGTAGGCTATTATGTTTTTTCCTTGAGGGCTCCTATTATTTCTACAAAGGAGTATAAAGTCATTATTTGGGGCAACGTCCCTTTAAACTCTACCTGTCAGTTAGGTTCATGAAGGTTCTGACATCTGCAGTATTATCGTTTTACTCCATTCAGTGTGTTCTGAGATGTGTATTTGAGAGAGAGAGAGAGAGAGAGAGAGAGAGAGAGAGAGAGAGAGAGAGAGAGAGAGAGAGAGAGAGAGAGAGAGAGAGAGAGAGAGAGAGAGAGAGAGAGAATGTGTAAAGGCTAGCAATCAATACACCATATTTAATACATGTAACTTTATTATTTTATCTATTGAATCACTCTCACAAAAATCAGAAAATAAAATTATTAGCAAACATGAAAAATTAACCATACATATATTTTAAGTACCACAGTGGTTCAGGCGCCACACCGAGGTATTAACTCCAAAATATGCTTTGTTCATATTTCTTTTTGTTTTATTTATTTTTAATAATATGCATATGGAAACATCAATAATAAAAATATATGGGAATACATTATCTTAATATGGAACTAGGGTGTACAGGCTGAGGGAGATGGTGCGGTCTGCGAGCTGCTGGCGTGGAGGGGGGCGCACCTCCCTCCTCCCAGTGACACACAAACGAACAATCAAACAAACAGGCTCAAGCAAATAAAGGTACACTGAGGCCATATTACTATCCAAAATAAACACATATGGTAGGAAAATAATATATTGTGAAAAAAAAAGTTTGCTGAGGCAAGGCTGATGCCGGGCAGCACCTCACCTCAGCCTCCGAACACCGTGATAAAGGATCTCCATAAGCTTTAACTAGACAAACTTGAAAAACAATCAGTAGTTTTGAGTCCAACATTCATAATATTGATGAAGATGATAATAATAATAATAATAATAATAATAATAATGGGCTAGTGGCCGAGGATCGAGGATAAAGTAACCAAACGCTTGACTAGTTCACGTTTTCTTTGTCAAGTCAAAGTAGAGAGCCCTGGACAGCCCGGCTTCCACTGACCTCGTGAGACCTAATGATACTAGTATTTAAGATGCCCGTGTAAGGAGTACTCTGGCTTCACTGATACCAATAAAAAAGTATAATTATTATTATTAATAACAAATTAACCTACGTAATAAAATTACATATTGATAATAACAGTATAGATGGGTAGCAAAATATATTTCTACCAGGAGGAAGAGGAAGGGGATTAGAAAGATGAAGACGAAGTGGGGGGGGAGGAGGGGAGGGGGTTGGAGGGGCGGACTCTGTGCCGGGGGGCGCTGGAAGGGGGGGGGGGGGGGGGGGGGGGGCAGCATCAGGTCTTCAGAAACACTCAACTGAGCCAGTGTGACATAACGCTTCTGAAATTATGGTAGAAAATATCTTGAGAAAATAATAAAGTGTATATATTTGTTTCTCTCTATATATAATTATATACAGATATATTTAGCTATGAGACTATGGGATGGACAACAGAGTGGTGAGGTATGGTGGGAGTCCGCCCCGGGGCCGTGAGGGGGTGGGGGGAGGGGCCTTACACACGAGGGTGGGTCGCGGTGCGGGGGGGCGGCCGTCACCACGTCAAGCACTTCACACTACTAAAATTTTCATGAGGTTGTTGGGCCGGGCGGGGCAGTGAGTGGGGGTGACGGGGCGGCCCTCCGGCACCGGGACGCCGCTACACAACCGAGACTGGACTTCTACTCTGCTACAATACGGCGACACCACTGTCAAGATCGTGAAAAAATACTCACTACATACTTGATAAATGACAAAAACTGGCGGGTCCTGGCCTGCCTCTGTCCGCCTTACATCCAGCACCGTCGTGGCCATCAGATTTTTTTTTGTTTTGTTGTTTTTACACTGGTCACAATATCAAGTTGACACGAGAACACACTACCGAGTACACGTTATTGCTTCTGGTTACAGGTGAAGAAAAGACATGTCAGGAGGCTCGGGGGCGCGGCACCCGTCAACCCCTTGTGCTGGATGCAACACTGATTGGCTTCCAAACCTCAATCATTTGGGGGGAAAGTCTGCATGAAAATTTTAAAGCACTAGCTGAAGTAATGGCGGCCGGGCACGGGCGGCTGGTGGGCGGCGCAGCACTCCTCCTTTGTCACACACAAGACCATTCACGCACATATAAAAAATATAAAAAAAGTAAAATTTGAACAACCATTCTACTTGCTCACTTAGGAACATTATAACTATTTCTAATATAAAAATAAACTAAACATGTACACTTTCTAGTAAAGAAGAATAATGATGCCCGGCGCCGGGTAGGAAAGCAAGCATTGTAGGTAATGCTGAAGGGCGTGCCGCTACTCGCCCAGGCCAGCCACACACGTGCCCTGCCGCCACCTCCTCCTCCTCCTCCTCCCTCCCTCCCTCCGCCTCCTCCAAGACGCGGTGAACAGCGGCTCCTGGCATGTGAGATCTGTCCTCTTTCTCTGGCTTACTGACTCTCCACTTACACATTCACACAACGAGCCAGCGCGCAAGCACGCTCGCACCCAACTCACTCAAGCACGCACATACATACACACACACACAAAAGCATAGATCCACGCACGCACGCACACACACACACCTTTTTGTCTCTCTCCCTCTAGTGAATATTGTACGAAACATGCAGAACGAAGCTATCGCTGGCGCCGAGTTTCCCGGGGCGGGACAGGCGGCCACGACCTCCGCCCCGCCCCAAGACACGTCGGCAAGAGATATATTCCGGGGGCTACTCTTTATGCTCGGTTTTTTATTTTTTTATATCAGCATTATAAAGAATATATTACCATTATAACTATAAATATTTATTAACTATTGATGGCCAGAAAGAGGGTGAGGGAGGGCGCCCAGCGGCCCGCCGGAGCCTTGTTCATGAGCACCCTCCAAGCGAGGAGCGGGCGGCGTGAGGGCAGCCCCGGGGCGGCGTGGCGGGCCGTGGCGGCGCGACTCCCTCACTCTCCAGATATAAGGCAACAATACCAAAGAGCACGAGAAGAGAGGTGGAGGGCGGAGTGTGGACCGGAGTGGCCGCGACCTATACCCAGACGCCGCTAAGGTAGGCGTGACAACCTTTCAACGCCTTGCAGTGTGACGGAGTGACGAAGGCCTATGCTTGGCCGTGCAGGAGCAAGAGTGACGTGCGGCGTCTGGTTGTAGGAGCGTCCACCACCGGCTACACTTCCCCTTACATCTGAATACTGGGAAAATAACGCGGCCGCACCAGCCGTCACCAACCTGGGCGCTGGCTGGCGCGGACACAGGTAATGAGCATATGCTTTTGGCCTCGCGAGCCTCCCTGCTGCAACACGCTGGTCCTCGCTACAAGCTCCGACTTCTGTTCACTCTTAGTGACCTGACGAGTCCCCTCAGTGACGCTAAACAATCCCAATTTTGAAGAGTCTCGGCTGCGGGAGAGTGTCCAGCACTGCCGGACCCGAGTGGTCGGGAGGCGCGCGCGGCGCGGCGCGGCGGCTCTCCTTGCTAGTTATCTCAGAACATCGTTACGAACGCTCATGTCTACGAGAATATACTTGATACTCAAATATATATCATTATTATAAGTATATAGACTATATTGTGAGTGGAACTTGGGTGGGATATGACGGGGAACAGGATGGCGGGGCAGCGGTAGGGCCCACGCCCGGGTCCCGCCCCCAGCGGCCCCGCCTGCCCCGGCACGCGCACCGACACTGCGCTTAACCACTTAAAACGAAAGAAAGAAAAAAAAATCACATTTGGATAAAAACAATTGGAGACGATGAATGTCCCTGCAATGGTTATTAATATTATTATTGAGAAATCTGTTACGTTACAAAATACTGAGCAGGAGCAAGCCAGGCAGCCGGCCGCCCGAGCCCGAGGGCTGCTTCGTGCCCCCAGCAGCCTCCCGCCACTCTCGGGGCGGACTGGCTGCCACTAACTGACTTGAAGGGGTTTTAAATATCTCTTTTTTGCATATAAGTGACAAAAAATCTCTTGAAAATAGTGTAGCAATCATTGATGAATTATTGCAATAGGTTGTGCCTGGGGAGGGGCGCGGCGCCGCCTGGGGGGGGAGCGACCGCCGGGCCCCGCCCCAGCTTCCCTGTACACACCGATTAACGCGGGAAGCCTTCATCAAGAAGCATAGAATATTTTTGGTATTTTTATCATTTTGTTTATCATCCTAAGTATACACTACGATTTTATGAAAAATTACCATACAATATATATACGGCGCTGTAGAAAAGTACAAAAAATAAACTCATTACGGATTAGAGTGCATAGGTATTGTGAACTAACTTATGACACTGACGACAGTTGTTCAACGCTGTACTGGAAGACCCATGGAACGAAGCAGCTGCTGACCAAACGTTTCCACGATAGTTTTTCTGAACCAAGGAAACCCACCGCCACCTCGGGACCCTTCCACCGCCCCTCGCCCTCCGCCTCCACCCGTCATGCTGAGCTTTGATTGGCTAGCGTTGAATTGACCGCGGGAAGGAGGGTAAGGCAAGACGGGCGGCGCGTCGGAGAGGGTGTGGAGTGGCCCCGGGGTGGGCGGCGGGCGGCGGGCGGGACGGGATGGTGTCCGCCCCCCCCGCCCTCTGCCACAGTGCGAGACCCGGACTGCTTGCCACGCTAGCGACAAACATGCAGGTCGGGGCGAAAAAGGTGCTAAGCCACAAGGCAATGCATCAGTACTTTAAGCCTTGGCTCTGATCATGGTCCATGGTGCCTCTGGCCAGCGAGGGGTGACCTCCAGGTGCGGCCGTAACTTATGGCTCAGCCTCGTTTAGCGCCTCGAGCTGGAGAGGAAGGTGGTCATCCGGCGCTGCACCTCGACTCCGGCCGCGTCACGGTGTCGCGGCGGCGGCGGCGCGGGCCAACACGTCACACACGCACAACAGCAAACACAAAGGCGATGTGGTTGTTCAGCTCTTTTATAAAAAACGAATGAAAAATAACGTCTTCTCACTTGATATAGACTACACCACAACAGGACACCTACAACACTACAGCATTCTGATGTCCTCAGAAACAGTATAGAAATAAGGTAATAAAAATAATTTCTTAGATCACTCAACTAGGCTACACAAACAAATTACACCATAAATTTTTTTCCTCTAATAAATCATATATATTAAAATAGATATATGAAAACTACGTAAACTTTCATCTTTGTAAATAGCGATTAAGTTGTGCTCTATGGTAAGATACAATGGGGTCGGGTATATTAGTTACTAGAGTTTATACTGGGGAGGCGGCGGGGGGTGGGGCGGCCTCCCGCGTCCTGTTCCACCGGTGGGCCGGGGGGCGGCGGGAGAGCGCCCTCTTCTTGACTCCCAGCGACACTGGGGGTGGTGGTGTGGGCGGGAAGCGGGTGTGCCCCGCCCACCCCGCTCCGTCCCCCAGACATACAGACTCGTCAGTGGGAGTCACCCCAGGAAACACCGATACAAAATGAATATCAAACAGTTTGGGTGAGAATCGAAAGGGTATAATAACACTTTTAAACTATCAGTAATATTACTCTCGCTCAGAGCTTCATGTCTGTCGCTGATTATCTGTTAAGAACTACAGGGCTCCAAACTAAATCAATTCTCTCCCTAATTACAAAAAAATACCTTTT
Source organism: Chionoecetes opilio (assembly GCA_016584305.1). Classification (NCBI taxonomy): domain Eukaryota; kingdom Metazoa; phylum Arthropoda; class Malacostraca; order Decapoda; family Majidae; genus Chionoecetes; species Chionoecetes opilio. The sequence continues at coordinate 271,233 of JACEEZ010025581.1, forward strand.
GACAAACTTTGCACCTAAATACCTTGACCAATGTGCCCGCGCCCTGCCAGGTGGGCGGCGGGGGGGGGCGTGCATGCGGGGTGAGGGGCGCGGCGCCCGGGACTCACTTACCCTCACACAGGGTAGGTAAAAACAAAGTTACATATAGTACACTCGCTATTAAGGACAGGTAGAAAAAATATATCATAAAGGAACTAAAAACACTCAACTGTAAACTTCCATTAAAAGAAAAAGAAAAATATAAATCTTAGGACAAAAATATATATATTACCTTAAAACTAAATAATCTTCTCTTGCATCATTCAAGAGAACTCTGAACTGTCCCGTCCGCGTCCAGGGGCCCTCGACACCTGCCCGGCCTCGCACGCTTGTCAGGAGAGGGACACAACTTTGCAAATGATTCTTGGCCAGGCCCAGGAGGGGTCAGAAGGCCCCGTGGTGGACTGAGGGGTTAGTAGGGTGCTTCCCTACGCCTCTCCCCGGGCTTTTCCCAGACCCCGCCCCGCACTGGGGTCATGTGTAACACGTGCACGACGCTCAGTCCTTCAAGTCAGACTCAAACAAACATTATCACAAAAATGTATTGATAATTAAATATATTGGAAATTAATAATTGGTCTAGAATACTGATTTTTTCCTCTCTATACAAAATAAAGTTTTCACGTTCATAGTTTTCTTTTCTTTATATCAATAATGAGCAAGAACTTAGATAAAGCACTATGACTAAGATAATATCACTGTATTGCTTCCATTACATGAATGCACAAACTGGGTCAACTCTGGTGGGTGGCTCCTGGGCGGTGATGGTGGTGAGGGTGGTGGGGGGACTGGTATGGTGGGGAGAGGGGTGGTGGTGGTGGTGGTGGTGGTGGTGGTGGTGGTGGTGGGGGGGGGGGGTTGTGCCGGGCGTGTGGGATGAAGGCACGAGGCGATCGTTCAGGTGGGTGGGTGGGTCACGGAGCCGGCCGGGGACGACTCCGCTGATCCTGGAGCCCTTCCACACGACCCAGTGGCCACCTGGCCACCCGCAGGCAGGCGGGCGGCTGGCTGGATGGTGGGCGGCTGACTTGCTCCTGTGGAGCCGATGAGGATATGTTGCATTCGTTGTGTGGCAGCTTGGGAGGCTGGGTGGGCGGGCTGGCGGGTGGATGGGCGGGCGGGAGAATGATGGGCGGACAAGAGAGGTGGGGTGGTAACGATTCAGATCTGGGAGCGGGTAAGTACAGTACTTCGCTCTTTGGGCCACGCTGGCTGGCCTGGCTGGCCTCCACGCTGCCTCCCTGCTCACCCACACCAGTCCGCCCGCCCTCCCGCCCGGCCGCCTTGCCCCGCCCCGCCCCGAGCCGTCCGGAGTACCCAGGAAACAGTGGGAGATCGACGGAGGGGCGTAACCCCTTGGCAGTTGTTGGCGGGGCGCGGCCCGCCTATCACAGCCTGACAACAGCTGTTCTCCGCTCTGACTTGAAGGACCCGCGTCCAGCACCGAAGCTCGGCCGCCTGGCCCGGCCCGGCACTCACATGAGTCATACCATTAAAAATGCGTGACATTTCGTAAGAAAAAATGAAATAAAAATATCTCCACAGTCTTTTAATAAAAAAATCATTATTAAATTTTAAGATAATACTCTTCAATCTGCAAATATATGCTATACAGACTAATATAATCTATAAGCTGGTGGGGTCGAGCTTGGCGGCTTGTGGCGAGGCTGAGTGCCGCGTTAGGAAAAGATACGGATGGCCTGCGTCACCTTATTGCGGCAGATGGGGCACTCGGCCCCCTCTGACACCAGCTTGTTGGCGCAGTCCAGGCAGAAGAGGTTGTGGCCGCAGGGCACAAGGGCGGCCACCACTTCTGACTCGCAGCAAGTGACGCAACGTTTCTTCTCCTCCAGCCCGTTCACTAGATGGGTCATGGCGGAGGTAGCGGGTGACGAGGGCAGCCCAGGGGCGGCCTGGAAGGCGTTCAGCTGCTGAGTGAGATCTGGGGTGGAGGCTGGGGAGGAGGACGAGGGGGATGAGGTGGGCAGCCCACCCAAGCCTCCTAGGCCCCCCGTCAGTGCGGAATTGAGCGATGCCAGAGAGGGAGCAGAGGCTAAGCCCGGGGCAGAGTCTGAGCTGGTGCGGCGGGCAGGGGGATGGGCCTCCAGGGAGGGGGAGAGCCGGGAGGAGGGAGGTGATGATCCAGATACTGACGACGACCGGCGCGTCAGTGAGGACGATAATGTGGAGGAGAGGGAGGAGAATGTGGAACTAAGTGATGAACTGGAGCTGACGGTGGAGTTCATGGATCGCCCAAGCTCACCCCAGATGCTGGAAGGGGCGGGATCAAAGGAGGGGGAGGATCCCATGGATGAGCCTAAAGATCCCAGGCCCTCGTCCACTCCATACAACCCCAGTCCACCGCCACCGCCATTGCCAACGCCATTGGTTACCTCACCGCCAAGTTTAGTGCCACCCACGTTGCCGCCACCGAACGACGAGAAGAGAGAAGAGTCCAGGGCGCCATTTCCGCCACCGTTGACGCTGCCGCCGCCGCCTTTGCCCGAAGAGCCAAGCAGGGAGGAGCCAGCGTCTCCCAGCAGCGTGAAGGCGGAGTTGAGGTCGTTGAGCTGGTTTAGGGTGTTGAGGGTGTTGTTGAGGCTCGTCATGCCGCCCAGCCCACCGCCACTCAGCCCGCTCAGCCCGTTGATACTGTTGATTGAGGAACCGTTAGAAAGACCGTTGGCGAGCCCATTCAGGCCGGTCCCGTTGGTGAGGCCGTTGATGGAGGCCAGACCATTGAGCGACGAGTTGTTGAGCTTGTACAGCGACGACACCAACTCCGAAGACGATGGGCTGAACAAGTTATCGAGGCCATGGGTGGGTGCAGGATAGTCTGGGTGGTGTCGATTGGCTGCAGCAGCGGCTGCGGCAGCGGCTGCAGCGGCCGCGTTGTTGGGCTCCTCCTGGTCCAGCAGGCCGCCCGTGCGCATGGCAATGTGTGCCTCAATCTCTTTCCGAGCCTGCTCCACGGACTCTGGCAGCCCCGTCACCTCAAACACAGGCTCCTTGTCCCTCGACGGAGTGACGATGTAGGTGTGAGTCTGCTGCTGGATGCGCTTGATGGTTGCACCCTTGGGGCCCACCACGAGGCCCACCACACGGTACGGTACCCGCACCTGAATGGTCACCTGGCCAGGAACATTGGTGGGGGGTCCTGGAGCCATGGAGCCGTTGAGGTTGTTCTTGCGGCAGGCGCGGATCTGGCTGAAGTGTTCTGCCGCCGAGAGGATCTCCCTCTTGGCCATGCCCACGTCCTCCTTTCGCCCTGCACAGACATAACCTCTTAGTGACATGAGTGGAATAGAGGCATGCTGCACACCACTCTATAACCATTATAATAGTTTTTAACTTAATGCACACTGTCCAACAGTGAACAGAGGCGGTGGTGCGGAAGGTCAGGCAAGCAAAGCTGGAGGACTGCAAGCATCACAACATCAACATAAAAAGCTTAGGCAGACAGGTTAGCAGGCTGTGTTGTTGGAGCGAGGTTGGGGCCAGGCAAAGGTGGCTAGGATGAAGGAAGCGGAAGGAGGGGATGCAGTGGAGGTAAATCAGCGTGACCTAATAAGAAAGACGCCGTACTGGTAGGTGTAAAGACCTCACCAACAGTAAAGCACCATTAATTTATTTGATTTTCAATCCAGATAAATAGTTAAGTTAGTTCTATAATACCTGTTTTAAGGCAGCATTAAATGTTAACAACTCTACGCAACCTTCATCCAGTCCATTAAACAAGATCAGTTAGTGTGTCTGACTACTCTAGTAAATGATTGTCTCGTTTTTTGAAAACCTGAACCAAAGACTACTTTATACTGGACTTGCTACTCATTTTGGGCTATTTTCAGTGGAGGCCAGTTTTGCGATTCCTGCCATTTTCGAACATCACTCCCTTTTCCCTTCCTATGGTTTATCAGTATATATGATATACCGTTATCTTCGTAAATGTTTGCTCTATAATATTATCAAATAAAAAACAGTAAAATGCAATAAAGAAATGCCATTATGAGAGAGTTAAGAAATATGCATGAACTTAATATTCACTTGAACTCATCGCCATTTAATATTTTGCGAGAAAACATTTTAGATGCTAGCGATAGAAAGAAGCGGATTTTCATTAGCTTTCCATTGATATATTTCGTTTTCTGATAAATGAATTACCACCATGCCTAAATTAGCGTTAACAAAAAAAATAACATCATCAATCGTATCGGCAAGTAAAAAAGTGTTCCATGAATACAGTAGACTATGGCATATCAGTATAAATGATACACTGTTATCTTCGTGAATGTTTGTTCTATAATATTATCAAATAAAAAACTGTAAAATACACTAAAGAAATTCCATTATGAGACTCTGAAGAAATATGCATGAACTTATATTCACTTAAACTCATCGCAATTTGATATTTTGCGTGGAAACTTTTTACATGCAACATTTCAATAGAAGCGGAATTTAATTAGCTTTCCATTGCTATATTTCATTTTCTGATAAATGAATTAAAACCATGCATAAATTAGCGTTTACTAAATAAATAACATCATCCATCGGGTAATTATCCCGATAGATGATGTTATTTTTTTAGTTAACGCTAATTTATGCATGGTTATGATTCATTTATCAGAAAACGAAATATAGCTATGGAAAGCTAATGAAAATCCGCTTCTTTCTATCGCTAGCATCTAAAATGTTTTCTCGCAAAATATTAAATGGCGAAGAGTTTAAGTATATATTGAGGTCATGCATATTTCTTCACTCTCTCATAATGGCATTTCTTTAGTGTATTTTACTGTTTTTTATTTGATAATGTTATAAAACAAACAGTTACGAAGATAACGGTATATCATATATACTGATAAACCTTAGGAAGGGAAATAGGGGTGATGTTCTAAAATGGCAGGAATCGCAAAACTGGCCTCCACTGGTCATGGGCGGGTTGGCGCGGGGCACGAGTAGCAAGTCCAGTATAGAGTAGTCTTTGCCTGAACTATGTTGTTTTCCATCTTCCAACCTTACACAACCCTAACGCCTACTGATGCAGCTACAGTCCCTTTCCGTCACTTCCCGGTGCGAGCGGCTGGCTTGATTTCAGGGCGTCATTTTGTAGGCTATAACATCTTCGGCTTCCTAACAAGTTATTTATGAAATCCTGACAGCGTTCTTAGGCTACTAGATAACAAACCCAAGCGAAGCGCCATTGTAGGTCACCTCACCATAACACTGAACATTCTGGTGTGGGATCTCATTGACTAACCCTCATACCAGTAATCTGGCCACTCACTCATGCAAGCTTCATCCAGCGTCATTCATTACCGGCCTGCATATTCCCGTTCTCTATGCGAGTATGTGGTTTCCGAGTAAAGACGCTTGGCTGTAGCTCCGAAACTAACCATAGGACATTCTCGAAAATATCCTCATTGTGTTCCTTGTGATTCCCACGCAAAGTTACGCTCTACTGACTAATGATCCCCACTTACCCTATCCTTAACCTAACGTAACCTAACCTGACGTGTTCAAGAGTAAACGCCACATACTCTTCTAGAAAACGGGAATATGCTGCCGGCCTCCTTTTAATCACACTCCCTTGACATGCACCCTCGCACACCACAACACAACCACCCGGACCTCACTACGCAGTCCACAGCGCGTCATCTTCCCACACCTCTCATGCGACTGGCCCACCCCTGCCCCCCTTCCTGCACCCTGTATAGCTAGGCCTTCACAGCACTCATCTCTGACCCGCCCGGCGCCTTGTTAAACTGTGGCCAACATCCTCCCTTCCTGGCCAGGCGGGCGGAATCACCTCCCTTGGCTAGGCTTAAGGCTGCCAGGCATAATATTCACATTAAATAAGCAAAGGTATGGAACCCACCCCCGCCCCCTGCTCTCACCCTCCCACCAAACCTTGCTCGTAAAACCCATGCCGCCACGCCCTGCCCACCGACCCCCAAACCCAGCTCGTGACCCACTAGTGACCCGCGGGGAGACTATGTACACCCCTCAGGCATGTGGCCACAACACACAAGCACGGCGAGGCAGTAAGGAAAGGTTAAGTGCAGGTAAATGCTAAGGCAGACATGCAACTCCCAGGGATCGAAGGAAGTCTTTTGGGGGGTATAGCGACAGAACTTTGTATATACATGAGAAAAAGTGAGGCATAAGCGCGTCTGTGAAGAATATGAGGATAAACTTAGGGAGGGTAGGCGACAGAACTTTATATATGCATGGAGAAAAGCGAGGCATAAGCGTGTCTGTGAGGAACATAGGAGGATATGCATAGGGAGAAGGCATGTCAGGCAGTACTTACCGGTGACCACGAAGACCGGCTCCTCTCCCCTGACGGGCGTCTTGATGTACGTGTTGGTCTTGGCCCGCAGAGCCTTGATCTTGCAGCCTGAAACATGAAAAACAACCCGTTACTTGCTGCCACACACACAAAGACAGACATATAGACATACATACATACAGACACTCACGCACACACATCCAATATCTCATTACTTGGGTGTGACACTATTAAATGGTGACATAACAATGATACGACCTCCATACAATCAACTATCACCAAGCAAACACATTTCCTCCGACTCATCAACGACTGTGTGTGTGTGTCCGTGTGCGTGTGTGTTTGGATACAAAGTTAGAGCAGTCCCGAAGTACCTCCCATTAATAACAAAGATACTCTAGTAATACACTAGGAATATGTTGATCAAGAGGACGGGCTGCGCGATAACAGGAGGAAAAAAGGGCGAAAAAAAAGAAAATACAAGTTACCGACAACAGGATGGATGGGAAGGTTACGAAGGAATACAAATTCATAAAATAACTGTCTGTATGTCGGTCTGATGGTGAGGAGGAGGAGGAGGAGGAGGAGGAGGAGGAGGAGGAGGAGGAGGAGGAGGAGGAGGAGGAGGAGGAGGAGGAGGAGGAGGAGGAGGAGGAGAGGAGGAGGAGGAGGAGGAGGAGGAGGAGGAGGAGGAGGAGGAGGAGGAGGCGTTTAGTATACCTATGCTTGGTATTATGAAACTCGCTCTTTTTTTCAACCACTGCTATAAACTGTCTGCCACTCTGACGCATCATCCAAGCCGTGAGGTGAGATGAAGTCACGTGGGGGGGGGGGGGGGGGGGGGGGATACGAGGAGGACTGGTCACATGGCTCACTTTATAGCCTCCGTCACCTCACTAACACGTTTTACATAACCTGACTCATCCCCCTCCCCTCTCGACACCCCCCTACCACCCAGTACCCCCTCCTCCCCCACCCCCCATCACCCAGTACCCCCCTCCTCCCTCTCACCACCCTGTCACTCAGAGGTTGCTACGTACGCTTCTTGTCGCTTTGAGAAGTGTCCCATGACTGTCAAGATTCCACGCTTCCAGACAAACCCAAGAAAGTGTTATTTTAGGAAGATTCTCTGATTTAAGATACATTATTTACAAGCTATGATAAGTGTGGTGTTGGTTACCTTAGTTGTAAAGTGGTGGTTGTTACCGTTATTGACGTGGAGATGTATACGTGGTGGTGGAGTGGTGGTGTGGAGTGGAGTGGTGTGGTGTGGTGTACAATGTAATAATAGTAATGATGAAGGTAGAAGTGTTGCCTTGTGATGTGTGGTTAAGTGCATGTGCAGTGATCATGTGGTGGTGATGGATGGTGTTGTTGTGCTGTGGTGGTGGTGTGGGTGGGTGGGTGGGTGGGTGGGTGGGGGGGAGGGGGGTGGCTCTGTGGTGGTGTGAGGGAGGGTAGCTCTGTGGTGGTGTGGGGGGGTAGCTGTGTGTGTGTGGGGGGGGGGGGGGCTCTGTGGTGGTGGGGAGGGGCTATGTGGAGTTGTAACTTTACTCGTGACACAAGATAGAATGGTGTAAGGAGAGAAATACTATACTGTGGAGGTTAAGGAAGGAAGGAAGGAAGGAAGGAAGGAAGGAAGGAAGGAAGGAAGGAAGGAAGGAAGGAATAGAGGAAGGAAGGAAGGAGTACAGGTTGCCTCCCTATCCTCCTTTTAGCGTTAGTATCTTGACTAAACCTGCAGGAGAGCTTAGCCTGGCATAAAAGCGTCTTGCTGTTGCCCGAAAAGCCTCACAAAAAGCCCCACACTTAACCCTTTCCCCCAGTAAGAGTTTTATTCCCAGCAACCCAGAGGCCATTAGGGTAATTGCACTACTAACCTAATAATTTGCCTTCTTTATCCAGCATTCGTACTACCAAGGCGATGCTTAGCTGAACATACACCCGCTCTGCCTCATACAAAACACTGCGTCTCTCTCCTCACACGCATAAGAATGTTCCCCACACGTTGCTTCATTCATAACACTAACACGTGTATGTAAACCACCATCTTCCCCATCCCTTTCTGTGCCTCTTCCATTCATGCGGATCGTACGCTGTAAATCTTGTCCTATCGTTACGTATGCCTCCTCTACAATAGCTGCCTCCTCCTCCTCTACAATAGCCCCCTCCCTGGCCCTCCCATCACCTTACGCTAACGCCGCACCTCACAACCCAGACCCCTTTTTTGTTCGAATAGGAATAATTATGGAAATGGGAACCCGCGTCTGGCTCTTCCTATTAGCGTGTATACCTTCCGCGAGTGGGTGATGAGACCGCTCGCTGCCTTCCCTCACGTGTGGGTGTGGGGAAGTAGGGCTCGAGGAGGAGGAGGAGGAGGAGGAGGAGGAGGAGGAGGAGGAGGAGGAGGAGGAGAGGAGGAGGAGGAGGAGGAGGAGGAGGGAGGAGGAGGAGGAGGAGGAAGAAAAGAGGAGGGTGGGTGTGGGGCGGTAGGAGCAAAGCCATGAAGGTTAGGTGAAGAGATTAGGGCTGAGGTTAGTCAAGGTGATCTGATCGAATTATATAAGTGGTTGAAGGGATATAATAAAGATATGGGAACGGTTTTTACGGTTGGTAATCTGGATAGAACAAGAAGTAACGGATGAAATGCAAACCTAAAAGAGGGAGAAATTGGTTCACTTATGTTCGGTAGTTCGTATTATGTTCGGTAGTAGACGATTAGAATAAACTCCGTTATCAGGTAGATAGTGCAGAGTCAATAAGGTGTATTAAAAGAAGACTAGACAATATTATGGATAGGGATGAAAGGTGGATATAGGTAAAGAAGACTAGACAATTTTATGGATAGGGATGAAAGATGGATATCGGTAAAGAAGACTAGACAATATTATGGATAGGGATGAAAAGTGGATAAAGGTAATGTTTAGCAGGAACCACCCCGTGTAGGCCTCCCACCCTCCTGTAGCTTCCGTATGTTCGTATGTATGTAGTATGTGTTAGTATGTTAAGTATGTAGATGAGGGTGGTCGAGGATCCCCAAGCGGCCTCCACGATCTACCAGCCACGTGTTGATAAGGAAGGCAGGGAAGCGACCTCCACGTGAAGAAAGGGCCACGTGCGCGTCTCTCTCTCTCTCTCTCCATCGTACACGTGGTTTAATTAGTTTGCCCTGAAATTCGTGGCTTTCTTATCAATGTGTCGTCATCTTGATAATAGTAATACAAACGTACCCTGAAACAAGGTGTGAGAGAGAGAGAGAGAGAGAGAGAGAGAGAGAGAGAGAGAGAGAGAGAGAGAGAGAGAGGAGAGAGAGAGAGAGAGAGAGAGAGAGAGAGAGAGAGAGAGAGAGAGGAGAGAGAGAGAGGAGAGAGAGAGAGAGGAGAGAGAGAGAGAGAGAGAGAGAGAGAAGAGAAGAGAGAGAAAGAGAGAAAGAGAGAAAGAGAAGAGAAGAGAGGAGAAGAGAAAGAGAAAGAGAGAGAGAAGAGAGAAAGAGAGAAGAGAGAGAAAGAGAGAAAGAGAAAGAGAGAAAGAGAAAGAGAGAAAGAGAGAGAGAAAGAGAAAGAGAGAGAGAAAGAGAAAGAGAGAGAAAGAAAGAGAATTCATAAGTACGACATTTACACCGATTATATGGCGTCTTAGGTGGCAGATCTTGTTCGCTTAGGCCTTTTAGGATCTCGCAGAGGAGCGTGTGGGTCAATGGTCTAATGGAGGGAGGAGGGGTAGGCCTAGGTGGGGTAGGGGGTAGGTGAGGAGAGGACAGAGGCCCCTCCATGTATACAAATGATAATACTGAAGGTGGTTAAGTTGGCACGATTTTTGAGCAGCTACCGACTATGATCCTGACTCCTTTGTGTATTAAAGTTTAAGAGTCATGTGGCAATGTAGAGACTAGCCCCTTGAGACCCAGAACGTAATTTCCATTGTAATTTGGGTACCATTAGACGATTTGTAGTGAATATAAGCACAATTTTATAGATATGACCTGTTAAGTATCCTTGTCCACTAGCTAATTTGGTATATTAAGTTAGTTTTCGTAATTTTACGGCTGACGATTTTATATGGCAAAGGAAAGATCTGGGCGTGAAAGGGTTAAGACGGTCATGTGGCAATGCAGAGACTAGAGAGGTGGCAATGCAGAGACTAGAGAGGTGGCAATGCAGAGACTAGAGAGCACATGTGTGAGGCTTATGGGAAATACTCCTCCGTTGTGTCTTCCTCTAAGTTCTGGGAATAAAGGTTCATCATGATCGGGTGGTCATTGCCGTGTGGGGGATGGAAGTGGTGGTGGGGGAGCACGTGTGAGGCGGTGGCGTGTTAGGGCGGCAGGGAGGAAATGGTGGTCGGGTGGAGAAGCTCAGGTGGAGTCGAACCCACGTGGTGGAGTGTGGTAAGTGTGTGTGTGTGTGCCTGGTGGAGTGTGGAGAGCGTTCCCCCCGGATGTGGCGGCCAGAGCATTCACCACCACCACCATCACACTTGTCTCCACCACCACCACCACCACCCCTCCATCTCAACACCACCACCACCACATTTGTCTCCACCACCTCCACCACCACCACCCCTTCACCTCAACACCCCGGCAGGATGGGCCTATCTCCTCCACTCATCTCACCCCCCTCAACTTGAAGCCAATGACCTAGTGACCACCGCGCACGCCTGGCACGCAGCCACACACCCCATGCCCATGCTTTGTTACATACACACACACACACACACACCAGGCCATCACTCCCATCCCGGCGTCCCTCACCGCCACACAAGGACATGTGGCCATTCAACCCATCCACGGCTAATGCTTCAGTTTTTTTTGTATTGTCTCTGTCTCTCTCACACACACACTCACTCACTCTTTATCTATCGCTCTCTCTCTCTATCCCTCTCACTCACACACACACACACACACACACTCTCCCTGTCTCTCTCTCTCTCACCACCTCGGTTACACCGGCACGGAAACTGCGCACATGTACACTCACACACACACTCACACACACACACACACACCAACACACACACACACACACACACACACTCTCCCTGTCTCTCTCTCTCTCACCACCTCGGTTACACCGGCACGGAAACTGCGCACATGTACACTCATACACACAGCCACACATGGCCGGAGGAGCACCTTGCGGGCGGCGCGGCGGCAGTGTACAGGTCAGTGACGCTCACCGGGCGGACTCCACAAGAACAGAGAAGGAAGGGGGGTGGAGGGGGCGCCTGGAGGTAAGGGCAGTAAAGATCAAGGTGAGGGAACCAACAAGAAATGCTTCCTCACCCCTCCTCACCTCCCCCTCCCTACCTACAACCTCCCCTCTTCGTATTTACCTCGTTACCATCCTCTCCCCTCCTCCTTCGTTCCTTCCCCTGCCTGCACAGAGTCTCGAGGCTATTCTGCCAATGATCTGAACCTCGTCAGCAGCCGTGCTAGGGAACACAGGGTTGCGAGGGAGGACGAAACGGTAGTGACAACTGTGAGACGCAGCGCTGATAAAGGGAGCAGACAGAAGAATGGAAGGGGGATGAGGACAAGGGGAGAGGAAGAGGAAAGGGGAGGAGAGGGGAGGGGGAGAGGAAGGGGAAAAAGGAGGGAGAAAAAAAGCCGAACGTCTTGGATGGAAGGTGTAGGAGAGGGTGCCAAGGGGAATGGAGATTAATTAAGAAGAACGGAATACCGGGATGAGGGAAGCGCTCTGAGCCAGGGGGAAAGACGGGTACAGGAGAGAAGAGAGGAGTGAGCAGGGTGAGGTGGAAGGGTAGGTCAGGGCGGTAGGAGGGAGAGGTTTCCCCCGATGATAATGTTGGCACTTTCTCCTTCCAATCGTGTTTCTCGGCCCTGTGAGGATCGGTGAGGGGCCGCCGCGCCACTGACCTTGATCACCTGCACACCTGTGAGGGGGCGGGGGAGGGGAATCAGCTGGCCGCCGCCGCCTGACACTGGCGGGGGGAAAGTGGCGGCGGGTTTCAATGTCAGTGTCAGTGTCGACTCTCACTTTCCTTGTGCAACTCGTCTTCTCTTTCAATGCCGGGAAGCATGGCTCGGGAAAGAGGAAGAGGAGGAGGAGGGGGAAAAGTCTAGCAGGAAGAGAAGGAAATGGAGGAGGAATAGCAGGAAGAGGAGCTGAAGGATGAAGATGGGGAAGAAATGTTTGGGCAATAGATAAGGAACGGAAGGAAGAGGAGGCACTCTCACTCTCCCCCCCCCCCCACTCATCTACGTCCGCCTCACGTTTTCAGCCCCGGCGGAGCGTGGCTGCAGCTGCCTCCACAGAGGAACTGGTTTAACTTTTTCCCAGCGTGTGAGTCTGCTCACCGCCGCCTCCGCCAGGTTGCCGCCACACCTTTCCACCTCCCCCACGCCCACCCGAGGCTGTGTTGGGTCGTGCCAATGACCCACTGCTGCTGCTGCTGGACGCAGCCCCTAAATGAAACTGTCACCTAAGCAATGGCTCACACAGGAACGCCGGGTTGACTTTGAGTGGTGGCCTTCGCCTCCCCCTTCCCATGTGGGGCGCCACGCCTCCACGCCGCCGCCCGTCATCACAGGTGTACGGGGAAAGGCGGAGCGCAAGGCGGAGGGGCGGGCGGACTGAGCCAAGGTATGTCGGTGGTCATTACAATGGGCGGCTGAAGCCTAACCCTGACGCCCGAGGCACCGCACCAACATTCCCTACATACAAAAGCCACTTACCCAGGTGCCACAGCCGTGCCGTGCCTGCCCCAATAACCCGCGCGTGGCACACACCTGCACTGCCGCGGGGGCGCCGGGGCAGAGCCGGAGGAGGGCTTCTGCGCTCCCAAAAAGGACCCGCTCGTTCGCCCACTCGCGCCGCCACCTAACAATGACCCGCCCAAAGGTCACCTCTACACCCGTTCCCTCATGCCTTTCTTACACACACACACACACACACACAAAATACGTATCAGTACCCCTTTGAGGTGGTGACCCTTGCGGCGTCATGGTTCACTGCTCCTGCAGGCCCACAGCCCAAATACCTGCGTCTTACACCCTTCCTAATTCGTTCCATCACCCCCCCCCCCCCCACCACACCCCAGCTACCCCACGGGAAATGCTGACCGCCATGTCCGTGACCTCGCTCCCTGCCGCCAGACTCAATGGATTAAGAGGAAATAGAAACACAACCCCCTTCACGGCAGCAGCAGCAGCGACGCAATTAATCCTGTGGAAGCGAGGACCCTGGAATTCCGCGTGAGACACCCGCCCACGCCAAGGCTCCACACAGGGACTGACCTCGGCTGGCAGGCATCTGTGAGGCGCCGGGCTTCCACTGTTACTCGTGCTATTGTTGCTACTACTGTTCCTACTACTACTACCACTACCATCATCATATTTATGGCTGATTCCACCACATTAATTGAAATTCAAATGGAATTCCAAGAAAATATAAATCAACTCCATTCAAATTATTTGGCTACGTATAAGTTTTAAGTTATAAAAAAAAAAAAAAATAGTTTGCTTCATTACAAACTATGTTTGTGGTACATACAATACGCGTACTCAGTCTGTGAAGCAAACCATTTCCTATTTACAACAAACCTTTAGTCAAGGAATGGTAGTAGTCAACGAAGAAACTCGCAATGTTGTTAACCCTGACATTCCTATCAATGCGGTACTATACATCCAGTCACCACAACTTGGGTCTATTATATCCACCTTGAATAGCATAGGGAAAGCTTGAATTGCTACATTCCCCCAGTTATGAAGACTTCCTTTACAAAATATACAGCGTAACTATCACTAAAGAATAGAAATGATACATAGCCCACTCTAGTTATTTTTTTCCTCTTTCATCTCGTCAGCTCACAAAACAGTAAATACAAATAAAATTCATAACTTAATGTTGTACTGCCACTAATGTTGTTGCTGCGTGGACCTACAGATTTCATCGAGAGTGCGGTAATGTAATTGTTGTGCAGTACGATACCTTGGGCACAGAGCGGCATCAAAGTATTCGCTGGCTCCACCAATCACCATTCTACAACTTGTCAGGCTGAAAAATATTTGCAATGCAGTAAAGAAATGAAGAAATAGATAAGGGTAAGGTGGAAAAGATGTGAAAATAACAGGACATCAGTGATAGTGAATGAATGCACTGTGGTGAATGAAACACACACACACACCATGCATGCATACACCAAAGGTAAACGAGGACTGAAAGCTTATAAACAATTAGTGAATTAATGAACCAATAAGTATACAAGACGAGTTACAGTAACATACAGAGCAGTAGCTCTTAACTCCAAGACCTCGCCAGACTTAACACCCACTCATATTAACTCCACGCAGCTCCACACCATTCGTGTGATCAGGTTCGAGTTGTCAAGCACTACCTTAAATTTGACTAAAGACTTCACTATGCTACAAGAATGCAAGACAAGGGCAGAACAAGAAGCGCAACACCCTAGGCGGCAACACCACAGTACAGGTCACGCAGGAGGGAGTCGTACGCCTGGCAGCAGCAACACAAACACAAGGGTATCGGCTGCACCATATAAGTACATTAAGCTATTACGACAAACACATGATGATGCCACTTTTTCAAACTTCAGTAACTTTGCTATAACTTTTTTGCAAATATTCCATGGCATTAATCCATTCACTTTCTCTGGTAAAGGAGAGGCGAGTTTTTACAGAGCTAGAATTTCAGTATATCATGTCAGTCAAAAGCCATATAAATATGTCCAGGGTGTGTATACACTATACATGAATACAAAACGTAAGTACTTTAATCCGATTCAAGGATGCTTCGTTGGTCACTGTAGCACTGTTATAATGCCTTGCGGTAAAAAGTTGGTACTGCGCCAAAGTTTGTATAAAAATGACAGTTGTTGAAAGTTTTTGAAACTGGTTGAAAGTAGCAATCAATGACCAGAAAGCCGGTGTTATGGGGGAGCGGTGGGCGAGTGTGCCAGCGGGTGCGCTCTGGGTGTCACTTCCAACCCAGTATCGTGAGTCTGTTCATCTCGGCCTAAACATGTGTAGAAGGGCGACTAGGGTAGTGTTGGAGGGGGCATGATCTTCTTTGGGGCATGGTGTGGCCTCGAAAAGGGAGCATTCTGCTGCAACGCTGACTTGGGGGAGGGGCGGGCAGGATGCAGGGTTGGAGGAGGAAGAGTCATGGAGGGTAAGCGACCGGATGCCCTTGAAAGGTTCAGTTGCCATTTTACGTCCACACTGTGGACCGCGGAGGGTGCCGTTCCACCACCTCTGCCCCGCCAGGTGGTCGGGCGTGCGGCGTCCCCTCGTGCGTGACCCGGCCTCACCTGGCTCCCTGCCTGCCCACTGCTCACAAAGACCCAATACTTCCTGCCTACACCGAAGTAACACCTGCACCACCCCGCCCCGCCCGGATAAGCTAGTGTCTCTGACGGGAACATTTTCCACCCCTTCACCCACACGGTTAGATTTGGCGCCAGAAAGTCACCAGCACAAAGGCCGAGCAATCGAGCAACAAAACGCTGACTCAACATCCCACTCAGGTGGCGGAGGGACGGGAGGCGGCGAGCGGCAGCCGGGTTCTTGCCGTCAAGCAAAACAATAACAAGCGTGTCCTTGAACAATGACCTGGCTAAGGCTCGCACCCCCGGTCACCCCCACAAACCCGCCTCTCGCTCTCACTCCCCCAACCCTCACACGCCTCAGCTAGTCCGCACCTGCAGCAACATGTAACGCTAGCGAGCACAAAGGTAATTACTGCGTCAGCAGCTTCTCTGGCAAGAACTTAGCTTATTTATGCCTTAGCTCATCACCCCAAACTGCTGTCCTACAGCTTGACCTGACGACGGGGACTGCAAGACACATACAACATGACAAACGCGTCATGAACTCGGCGGGCAGACTGGATCTAGGATGCTGTTGGGCCTCACAGTGCCGGGCTGCCTGGGCTCAGTAACAAAGGTGGACAACACGCGTGCTGGCCCCTGCAGGCTCCAGACGCAACGCGGTCGCAGATGACGACATGCAACCTAATGTTCTTTACCCTCTAATAGAGGTGACCAGAGGTGTGTAGGAGGGAGGCGGGAAAGAGGGAGGAAGTGTGGGAGCGGACGTGCCGAGGTTGAAGTGACCTTGACTATTCGCTTGGGAGCAACGATCTCCCCCCTGTGTATCTCCCCACCCAACCTTCGCCTCCCTACCCACCTCACCCCACCCAACCTTCGCCTCCCTCCCCAACATACCACCCCAACTTATTTTCCAAGTGTGTGTAAACAAGAATCCTTCAATATCACATATGTATAAAAAAAATATTAATAACTTTTCATGAAATATCGGCCAAGATCTGCCACGGGCCAAGATTACAACAGATTACCATAGATTTAGAAATAGTACAGTAGGCACCCCCCACCCTGGTCGTTCCCGGGCCGTTTGATTACAATACACTCATTAAACTTATCAGAAAGAAAGAAAGCATAGGATTGGAGGACGAGCATCACTCAGGCCAAGGACACTAGAGGTGACAAGATACAGTGACCAGGTTATGAAAGGAGATTAAGTAGAGCTGGAAAAGTGAGAAGGAATCCGCTAGACAATGTATCAACTTCCTCTCCCTCCAACAGCCCATAACCTTCGCTACGCCTTGAAACTCTGTGAAGATGCGACTTGGCCGAGGGAGACACGGGGCCGGTGACCGTGGAGGAAGCAGGAGGAATGGCGGCCATGACGAGGAGGGGAAGTGATGGGATGCGGGTGTGCGTCATGACAGCTCTGAGGAAGGAGGTAATGACACTGGGAATGAGAGAGGAACCAGGGAGGAGAGGAGAGGGGAATGAGTAGGGGGTAGCCGAGGGGTGGAGCAGGGAGGAGTCGCCTATAAAGAGACCTCGCTGCTTGATATTTCCTTTGTCTGGTAAAAGGTGTTTCATTTATCATGGAGCGGCCAACATGACATTTCCGTTGTAGGCCAAAGGCAGAGAGGCGAGGGGCTGTAAAAGGGAGAGCCGGGGGAAAGGGAAGGAAGGGGAAGGGAAGGAAGGGGAAAGGCAATCAGACAGACGGTAATAGAGAACCAAAGTCACTGATATTAATAAATAACCAAAGCCTTTAGATTAGGATACTAACAAAATCTATTCCAAAGACTTTGTTAGTAACTTTGGTGAGAACAACGTCCGCAAAGTTGGTAACCGAGGAATGCCGATCCTGTTTTGTGCTCAATGAAAGAAAAACGCGGTGAACGGAGGAAGGCGACAAAAAGACGGCGAGGTGATGCATGTGGTGGTGGTGTGTGGTGGATGGGGAGTGAAAGGGCTGGGCAAGGGCTGGGCAAGGTACAGTACAGACAGGGTGGGTCTCGTAGTCGCCGCTATGCACCCCCCCCCCCCTCCTTAACCACACACACACAGGCGGGCAGGCGGGCGGGCGGGCGGGCAGATTGGACCCAGAGACCTGCTGCTCCACCTCCGCCCAGCAGGAGGGAGTGCAAGTTACAGCATCACCAGACCGACGGCCTCACCACGCTCCTACCCTCCACCACAACCTCAATCACCTCACACCCACGCACGCATCATCCCTACCGCAAATACCAACACGTCCCTACACACTGCACCCACACCGCTCTCCTTCACCAAGTTTACAAGTTTATTGAGAAAAGGGGGAGGAAATTAGAAAGAGAGGGAGGGAGGTATACAAAAGATATAGAAAAACAGAAATACAGAAACAGAATAAAAAAAAAAAACAACCCATACCCCTAGCCTCTACATCACCACCAGAATCACACCGTCCCGCCTCCACCACCGCCACCATTCGGGCCTGAAACAAAGCTGACCTCTGCATTCTGATCAACATTCCTGCAGTGGACAAGACGGGGTGCACGAAGGGAGGGACGGGCAAGGAAGACTGGCTACATATTACAGGGAGTACTTTACAGAGATCTAAAGTTATGTAGTTGCTGGCGTGTCAAGAGGAAGCTTGTGGTTAAACAAGGGAAAGTAGCGGCGGGGAGCCAGACGAGGGTGTGTTGGAGGGGTGGGGGAGGGACCAAGTCAACACAGGTGAGCGTCCCTAACTCACCCCCTTGTTGACCCTCCACATCTGTTGTTGACACCACACACAGCCACACCAGCCCCGCCCCAGCCCCTAGCCCTCAACACCACCTTATTCCCATGGCCTCGGCGTGCCCCAGACCCCCAAACCTAGATCATGCCGGCGCAATGCTCAGGGTCGCAACACCATTACCGCTAAACCTCCCCACCACACCCAGGCAGGGCAGGGGGTAGCGCAGCCGTGCCCGCGTGCCCCCGCCGAGCAGCACCATCAGGCTGAGGCACCACAGCGGCGGCGTACTCGTGGCCTCACAGTTAACCGCCGCCTCATAAGAACCAAAGAAGAACACAGCTTCATCGCGGCAGAAGCTACCTGACCTTGGTGGGGTTGCCAAGTTATATGTTCCCTCGCTTGTTGTGCTGCACCACCGGCGCTGCCGCAGCTGTCGCCGCGTCGCACAGAGCCCTCAAGCGCAGTAGGAAGCACGAGACTCACTCAGGGTTGTTTTGCGGGGAAAAAACTATAACAATTAATACAGCCATGTAATGTCAGGGCTCTCTGTCACTTTCGCTGCTCGCTCACTCAAAGGTCCGCCCTAACCTTTCCCCGGCCCCACACCACCGCGCCACGCCGCCCTTTTGCCTCACCACCACTCGCAACGCCGACTCGCCTACTCGTTTGGCAGGAAAATGTAGTTCCTCAAGACCCACACTAACACCTGACCTACATTGGTTTCTGTGGACCACTCACACAGGCGACATGTGGTGGGGCGAGGAGTTGCAGGTCGCGATAACCGACCCCTCCCGCCCCCACCACACCCAACTGACCCCACGTGCGCCACCCATTTATGTCTCATCACCTCGCCTTGCCTTGCCTTGTCTCGCCCCGGGTGTTCCTGCGCCATGACGGCCTCACACTACTGGTATGTACACTGTTTACGGCGGGTCACAAGGCAGCCAGTGTTTGGGGCACGGAGGGCGCCAGTGCGGGGCCGGGGCGTCGTCGGTGAGTGAGAAGGAGAGCGAACACTTCTCAAAACACTTACTGCCTTATCTTATCCACCTTTTAAGCCATGTGTAATTAATAACTTTATATATAAGAAATAAAGAAAAAAAGAAAAAGCCAGTCAAGGGATAGGGCATGGGAGCGGCGTTTGACATTCAAGGAGACAAGAGTGACCTCCCCCTTCACGACCTACCTGTCCCCGCCGCGCCACCTGTCACGCCAGCCGACCCTGACGCCCGGCCGCCACATCCGCCCCGTCAGAGGTAAACAAAGAGTGGCGTCGCGAGCGTTGGGCCGGGTGATGGGACGCGCCCCTGACCCCACATGCCCCTCACCCTGCCCTGCCCCGCCCCGTACACGCAACCCACTACAGCAGGTCTTCCAGGCGCCTACCCCGTCTATTACTACGGGTGTCCTTAACCTGCCGGGCCTGGTGACGGTTTCCTTCTAACTTCACGACACGCACGCCATGCCCGAGAACTGCCTAATGCACACATGCACACACACACACACACACACACACTAAACAGCCTTCGACAGTAACCACCACCATAATCTCCAACTCATATCCAGTGCATGACTATTCCTCTCAGTCCCTGTCGACCTCACCACCACCACGTCAACACCGCTGAAACACACCTCATCACCATCACCACCACGTCCCTGCCGACCCCATCACACCTCATCACCATCACCACCACCACGTCAACACCGCTGAAACAAAGACGGGCCTTCGTGGCTTCGCTCCTCCCTCCCTCCCTCCCGGTCGCTCACCCCACTCAGAAAGGTAAGAAAAATCCAAACGGATACGCTGAGTTAACAGATAATGTGATTGAGTAATAATGAGTCAGGGAGGGAGGGAGGGGGAAGACTTGTAATACTGGGAAGGTAAAACTTGATATGAGAGGGGGAGGGAAGCAAGGGGGAGGGGGGGGTGTAAGTAAAGAACAGGAAAGATTTGTTACGTCATTCTTACCTAAATAGTTAGAGAGAGAGAGAGAGAGAGAGAGAGAGAGAGAGAGAGAGAGAGAGAGAGAGAGAGAGAGAGAGAGAGAGAGAGAGAGAGAGAGAGAGAGAGAGAGAGAGAGAGAGAGAGAGAGAGAGAGAGAGAGAGAGAACTTGAATGTGTAAGAAAGCTAAATAATAATAATAAATACAAATAATAAAAACAAGAAAATACAAGACATGAGACAGGGCTAGGGAAGATGGCGGG
Source organism: Chionoecetes opilio (assembly GCA_016584305.1). Taxonomy (NCBI): domain Eukaryota; kingdom Metazoa; phylum Arthropoda; class Malacostraca; order Decapoda; family Majidae; genus Chionoecetes; species Chionoecetes opilio. The sequence continues at coordinate 291,780 of JACEEZ010025581.1, forward strand.
GGGGGGGGGGGGGGGGGGGGGGGTATAACGCATGAAAAGTGGTAGGAATCAGGTGGAAGAAAAGGGTGGAGGTGGGTTAGAGGTGTGGATGGAGGGGAAGGGGGATAAGTGGTTCAGATGAGGTGGAAGGGCAGGCTGGGAGTTGTCAGGGCACTATGTGTGGAAGGGTTGCATATTTGCCTCCTGATGATGATAATGATGATTGCTTTTTTTTTTTTTCATTCTATCCTAAATTAACGTCTTATCAATTCTTTCACCTCATTCCTGCTGTCCTTCTCTTTCTTCCTCAGTTTTGTTGCCCTTCTCTTCTTCCTTCTTCCTCCTCCGTTGTTGTTACCCTTCTAAATCTTTACCCTCCTCCTATAAGCCCCTTTGCCCCTTCCCTTCCTTCTTATAGTCAATCGTTTTCTCACCATCTGCGTAAACCTCTCTCATTAAATCATCCTCTAATTCCTTCTAACTAACCTCTAATTAAATCATACTCTAATTCCTTCTAACTAACCTCTTAATTAAATCATCCTTAATGCCTTCTAACTAACCTCTAATTCCTTCTAACTAACTTCAAATTCCTTCTAACTAACTTCAAATTCCTTCTAACTAACTTCAAATTCCTTCTAACTAACTTCAAATTCCTTCTAACTAACTTCAAATTCCTTCTAACTAACTTCAAATTCCTTCTAACTAACTTCAAATTCCTTCTAACTAACTTCAAATTCCTTCTACAACTTCAAATTCCTTCTAACTACTTCAAATTCCTTCTAACTAACTTCAAATTCCTTCTAACTAACTTCAAATTCCTTCTAACTAACTTCAAATTCCTTCTAACTAACTTCAAATTCCTTCTAACTAACTTCAAATTCCTTCTAACTAACTTCAAATTCCTTCTAACTAACTTCAAATTCCTTCTAACTAACTTCAAATTCCTTCTAACTAACTTCAAATTCCTTCTAACTAACTTCAAATTCCTTCTAACTAACTTCAATCTTTAATAACTTCAAATTCCTTCTAACTAATTTCAAATTCCTTCTAACTAACTTCAAATTCCTTCTAACTAACTTCAAATTCCTTCTAACTAACTTCAAATTCCTTCTAACTAACTTCAAATTCCTTCTAACTAACCTCAAATTAAATCATCCTCTAATTCCTTCTAACTAACCTCTAATTCCTTCTAACTAACCTCTAATTCCTTCTAACTAACCTCTAATTCCTTCTAACTAACCTCTAATTAAATCATCCATCCATCCATCTCTAAATACACCATCCATCCATACCTGAACACACACACACACACACCACACATCTTCCTTCCCTCAAACCTAACCTTAACCTTACACTCACTGCCACACGCTGCCGCCCTCATCCCAGCGACTCACCTGCAAAGGGAAAAAAACAAATATAAGTACAAGGAAAAAAAAAATATAAGTACAAGGAAAAAACAAATATAAGTACAAGGAAAAAACAAATATAAGTACAAGGAAAAAAACAAATATAAGTACAAGGAAAAAACAAATATAAGTACAAGGAAAAAACAAATATAAGTAGGTACACAAGGAAAAATCAAACCTAAGTACACAACAAAACATGTCCTAACACTAATACCAATATAAATAAACATCACAATGACATCATTATATAATATGCAATGAATGACATGACATGGTGTTCGTGTTTCTTTTCACAAGGTCAAGCTTGTTTTGACGTTGAACATTTACTGCCTAATTGAACTACTTTTCAACCCATATGTATGCTTAATAATTGTTTAAATCAAATCAAATCAAATAAATGGCACTGGTGGATCGGGTTGACAAGGAGAAACAGGAATGGAATGGAAGGAAGGAAGGGAAGAACACAACAGTTTTATGGCATCCTGGAGATTTGTATAACCCAATGTGCGGTCCTAATGTCCTAAAATGACAGAAAAAGATGCTGTGAGGTGAGACAAGAGTGCGGTCCAGGGCTTGGGCGTGGCCGGGCGTGCGAGGCCACCTAGTTTGCAGAGGCAGCAGCAGGATGGGTGAGGGAGGCATTCACCATACACAAGGACATGGGTGGAGGTGGCAAGGTAGTGTGCCAGGATATCCCTTTATCAGCTCAGATAATACCGCCACCATTTCCCTGCTCCCTCATGCGACCCTCACACGCACCGCAGCACTAAAGGAAGCGTTGCCTCGCCATGAAGCACCTTCAGGTATACTGGTTTTTTTAACGAGGCGAAAAATCCTGACCCCCTTGCTGCTTACTGACTGATATTTGATGCCAGGAAGGGAATACTAGTTCTTCTAAATTTCAGTTGTATTATATCATAGTTCACCATATTATCAGGTAAACTTGGGCATAATTTTAAGCATGAGACCTTAGGATAGAATGGGTTTTTGCCTCGTAAAAAAAAATTGACTATAGTCGTCATTTCCGGCATGGAGGTAAAGGTTATAGTCAAAAGTATAGCAAGGCCCTATATATTGATTGCCCTGCCATGAAGCACCCTCAGGTAGTCGTGTAGGTCGTCAAAGTATAGCTAGGCCGCCTACTTCAGCCTGACGCTATGGAGGTCGCGGTGACTGTAAGCGGCGATAGTACAGGTGCCAACACAACCAACGACCCCCAGTTTTTTTTCTTCTCTTTTTACCTCGACACAAAGCCTCGCCAACAGCACCCTCAAGGCTTACGTGATGGGGCTCGTGGAGGTGCGTGACGGGGGCGGAAACCTGGCAAATGATATGCTGAGGGGGTGAAGGGGGAGGCGCCGCATGAGGAGGAGGAGGAGGGGAGGAACGTGTTAACCTGTCTGGCGTGTATGTTATGGTCTTGTCCATGTACAGCAGAGCGCTAGGTGTGGCACAGGGGGAGGGGAGATAGAGGTGGGGGGTGGAGTAGGGGGGTAAGTAGGAGGATGGCACGACGGTGGTGTCCTTGTCGGGCCTAAATATAACACGAACCAAGAGTAAAGCATCGGCACAAACAGCGAGCCAGAAATCATGCTGCCCGCTACCACCATCCTCTCACTACTCGCACTCGCACCCACTCCCTACTCGCTCCCCTCCCCCACCACCACCACTACTACCATCCTCTCCATAACCCCACCCACTCCCTAGATCCTCCCCCTGCCTCTTCCCTCCCCCTCTACGCCCCTGCAGGCATAAGAACAAGGAGGTAACAGAGGGTAAGATGTGACAGTCAATCTTCTCGCCTGCATGCTTGGAGGCCCCAGGAGGCAGAAGGCACCTGTTCAGAGCAAGAAGGGGAGGCGAGTGTGAGTGCCTGGTGTGTG
>JACEEZ010025581.1:297547-317547 GCA_016584305.1 Chionoecetes opilio
TGTACAAGTTCAGGTGACCTACACGACGTACCTCCTGCTTACCTAACACCACCTTTCATCCTGATTCATAGATCTGACATTCTGTTCTCAAGCTTTCTAACGCATTCGCTCTTACTACCTGGCTGCCAAGACCTCTTTGTGAACCACTTTCTGCCTTACATAAACTCGTCCCTATCCGACTCCTGCCCACTGAACGAAACATGGCAGGCGCATCTATCGTAATACTCTTATGTGTACTTCGGTCACACCTTTGTTACCCTGTGGCGCGGTGTTCCTGTAGACTTTTAATACATAATCCTACGGGGCTACGCGTGGCTGGCAGCGTGCCCACCCAGCTGGCGGCGTGGCGCGGCCTCCCGGAAGCACCGCACCAGTCCATCAAGTGACCCCTGACGGCCACCGGGGGAAAAAATATGTAAATAATGAGAAATGTTGAACTTACAGTGTCCCTAGATTTAAATAATGAGAAATGTTGAACCTACAATGTCCCTAGATTGGCCTATGTTGTCATGGAATGTTGTACGTTCGTATATGGCTATCATGAGTAACATTCACGCATTGATCACGTGACGGGCATGTGTGGAGGCCTCGGCGCCCTCGAGCCTGCCGCTGCCAGCAGGTGTGCGGGCATCCCTTGGTGGAGAGACATCTGTCACTGCTGCTGAATCGTCACCACCCAGACGGCCATTAAGTCCCAACACGTAATATATGATTGTGTTCATGTAATAAGTAATCATTGTATCTTCTTGTAATGCAAAATAAATATATATATATATATATGATGAGAATGAGGGCTTCAGACACGTCAAGCTACAAACAAACTACTCCTAGAAACCTTCTCATAATAATTATATACTATTTATTTATTTTCCGTTTCCTCTATGACAAACAAAACAAAATAATGAAAACAGTGAGACATTTAACTTCCACTGCGACACACGCACACACACACACACACACACACACACACACACACGACAGCCTTAATGTGGAGGGTAGGAGCTTGGTTGGTGACGTAATAAGAGGTACCTCCAAGCATAACCCTCAGATAACAGCCTCCCCCCCCCAATGCGCTCTCCTGAATACCTAACCTTCTTATCACCACCACCTCCTATACCCCACACACCATTAAATATCGTCCTCGTGATAGGTGTACTGTACATCACACATCGGGGGCAAGACCTTACATTAATTTCCTACAACACCACGACCACGCTGCCTCCCTCCCTCCTAACACAAGTTACTGCAAGTACTAGTTACAAGTACTGCACACATGCACCCCAGCGACAAAGGCGGCGTATCAGACAGGATAAGCTATCAGTACCACTTTCCACCCGCCCTATATGTGTGTGTGTGTGTGTGTGTAGCTGTACCACTGTTCTCGCTGCCTCCCCCTCCCTGGTGAGTCAGTGGCATCAAAATATTAACATCACACCACCTCCTTTCTGGGTCGATAGTGAGACTGCTCCCCTCTCCCTTGCTCTCCTGGCCCGCGGCAAGGATGGAGGGGGAAGGACGGAGGCTGGAGGAGAAAATGGGCGAATAGATGAAGAGGAAGACAAGGTAGAGGGAGTAGCTTTCCCTGCGGCTAAAGCACTCACGCCCTGCCGCTGTGTTGGGGAGGCGAGGCCCCCCCCCCCCCCCACTACTCCCACCACTACTCTCCCCCCTCATCGTATGGTGGCGCTTTAATCTAATCCCCTGCGTGACGATCTCTGCAACACCAGGCAGGGGAACGGAATAACCTAATACTGACACTTGATACTTCTTCACCGGCAGACTCAACACAGGAGACAGCCGAGACAGCCGACACTTCCTCCCACCATCGTGTCTCCCCGGTGACGCCGCCGCCGCGATCCCCTTCAGCGTTAAGCCTACTCTCACATCTCCCAAGATACCGCTCGCCAAGCTTTCCGACAAACTTGGGCCTAAACGGATCAATCGCTCGTGTCCTCCACAACCACGAGTCTCACCGTGTTCACCTGGCTGCCTCTTCGCCACTTTGATTTCCCGGCGTCTGTCGCGCCTTCATGAACCTTGCTTGCTTCCATTAGTGGGTCTGCAGTCCCTGCCATCTTCTGCACCATCTACGTCCTCTCAGATCCCGCCTTCCTACCTTCCCCTCGCCGCTGGAATATCGCCTACTTCATAATTCAGCGACGGGCCTCACGCCGAGCACACAAGGCGGGGCCCACGGAACAACCAGACGGCGTGTCGCCACGAGGCTCACCTCACCTACCACCAATCCGCCCTGCCCTCCACGCCACACACGGGGCAATGGGCGGGGCGGCACAGAAACATGGACTTAGACTGTCTAAAAGGCGCTGCTAAATTTCCAGGACTCCTGAGGTGGAGGTTCAAGGATTGAAAAGACTGAGCCGCAGACACCATGATGAAGAGGCGTGGAGCGGCCGCCCGCCCCTTAGCCATGGAGGGGAGACGCAGGTTCTATTGAGGGGGCTGCGAGGCTGTTGTTCCTGGGGGATGGGATGGTGCTCCCTAATAATAATAATGGACATGGAGCAGGGTCGTGGCAGGTCCCCAGACCCCGCCACTCGGGGCCACGATGGCAGCAATGGTGGCGGCGGCGGCGACGGGATCGTCTGCAGTACAATCGATAGTAGGGTGTAGACGGGGTTGCCAGCGAGTGCCGGGTGCATGGCTGTCTCCCCCCACTCGCCCATACTCCCTCACGCGGCTAAATACAGACCATACCGCACACATCCACTTATTTTTAACAAACCATTAAAAGAAAATTAGTTTCCAGGTTTAACTACCGGGGTCCACACGGGCCCCTCGGGAGCAGGGCAGCCGCTGCAGCCTCAGTGCGGTGGGGACGCGGCAACAGCATGCCGCGGCAGAGCCTGTGCCAAGACAGACCAAAACGGCCGTAAGGACCTCACGGCGCCCTTCACGATGGACACGCTTCCCGCAGCGTCCACAGCGACACCCAACACGACACACCGATGCCTCAGGGCGGCCCAGGCACCGCCACGCTACCTGTGTGACGCCTCACCCTTTTCACCGACAGGGCCAATCCCCAGCAGGAAGGTGGCCTCTCTCTCACATGGCCCTGAGACGGCCTTAAGCTGGCCCTCAAACACACACACACCGATCACTTCCTGGGTGTTGGTGTAGCCAGGTCACTGCGAAGCCCCACAACCACCACCGCTATCATAGCCACCACCACCAAGTGCTAGGCTGGCCTTGGTGGCGATATCAGCTTGGTTGTTATGAGTAGCGATCATGATGATGACAGAGGCAGTGGTTGTGCAAATAGTAGCCGTGGTAGTAGTAGTGATGGTCGCAGCCCATTCCATCGCCTACCCCTTTCAAGCACTCATTGCTATCCAGCACTTTCAACACTATGAAAAACACTGTTATTGGAAAAAGAGGTGGGAGAAAAGACAGGGATGAATAAAGGCTGGAATGAATAAATCTACTACTACTACCACCACTGATGATGATGATGATGATGATGATGATGATGATGATGATAATAGCAGTAGTAATAAGAATGGATAACAAAGGGATTTACAAACCAACGAAGCAAAGAACCATTAAAAAGACCACTGAGGAAAAAAACGAAAAGAACAAGCTAATGAAGAACACGGTTGAGAGAGAGAGAGAGAGAGAGAGAGAGAGAGAGAGAGAGAGAGAGAGAGAGAGAGAGAGAGAGACGGCAAGGGGGGAGAGGCAGAGTGGATGGTGGAAACTTAAAGGGGAGGGAGCAGAAGGCCGGCCGTGGCTGCCGCCCTCAATGGGGAGCGGCAACACCCCTTAAATGACACGGGGGAGCAGGAGCAGGAGCAGGAGCAGGAGAAAGGTTGGTGATGAGGACTGGACGTGGCTGAGAAAGAGAATGTAGGAAATACAGAAAAAAGTGATATAAGAGAAGGGGGGGGGGGAGAGAGAGAGAGAGAGAGAGAGAGAGAGAGAGAGAGAGAGAGAGAGAGAGAGAGAGAGAGAGAGAGAGAGAGAGAGAGGAAGGGAGAGAGAGAGAGAGAGAGAGAGAGAGCGAGCGTATATTGTGTTGTGTTGGGGGGGTAGGGGGACGAGGCTGGCCCAAGAGACAGCAGCCTCATGCCCCCCCTTCCCCCCCTCCGTATGGCTGTCCCCTTACAGTATTGATCTCAGCATTATTGGCACGTCTGACTCCCCCCTTTCCCCCCTCCTCACACCTCCAACCTCTACCAATACCACAATTTCGTCCTCCCCCCTCCTCTCTCTTCCCCAATACACCTATATGCATCCCCAGCCCCCCTCTTCCTCCAACACCCACTCTCCCCCCCTCCTCCTCCTCCTCCTCCTCTTCTTCTTCTTCTTCCTCCTTAGCCATTCAGAACCGCCGTCAAAACACTCTCTCTCTCTCTCTCTCTCTCCACACACACTGCTGCCCGTGACCTGACTTCCACGCATGACCCCGCGACCCGAAAACCTCCACCAAGGTCAAGATGAGACTGTACAGCTTGGAGAAGGGGGGAGGCAAGGGGAGGGGGGGAGGGTATGAAGGAGGGGAAGGTGAGGCAGGTCGTGGCATGGTAGATAAGAGTACAAAGCATCTTTCTCTTTCTCTCTTTCTCTCTCTCTCTCTCTCTCTCACACAAGGAAAAAGAAGAAGCTGAAAAAAGTGTTCGTGGAGGTGGAGAAAAAGATGAAAAAGTGGAGGAAATGAGAGGGAAAGGAAGGAGACAACAGGAAGGGGAGGTGAGAGGGAGGTGAGAGGGAGGGGTAATGAGAGAGGGAGAGCGAGGGAGGAAAGGTTGTGGCAGGTAGGGAAGAAAGAGAGGAGTTAATAGGGGGGAGAGAGAGTGAGAGTAAACTGAGAGGAAAAAAGTAATGTGAAGGGGAAAATCTCTCTCTCGCTCTCTCTCTCTCTACACACACACACAACAGAAGGTGGGGGGTTGGGGGTACATGTCAAGTCAATCCCCTCCCCTCTTCCTCCTCCGCAAAGCACCCCCTCCATTTCTGCAGTCACGCGAAGGGGAAGAGGAAGAGGGGGCAAGAAGGAGTACATAACAATATTATAGTGATGGTGTGTGTGTGTGTGTGTGTGTGTGTGTGTGTGTGTGTGTGTGTGTGTGTGTGTGTGTGTGTGTGTGTGTGTGTGTGTGTGTGTGTGTGTTGCTCCTCTGCGCGTGAGGGAGAATGGTGAAGAAGGCGAAATAGGAGAGGGAAGAGAGAGAGAGGAGAATAAACAAGGAAGAAGAGGAAGAGGAGGAGGAAGAATCAATAACTACCACCACCACCACCACTACTACTACTACTACTATCACGCTACTACTTGCTGCTACCACCACCACCACCACTACTACTATCACGCTACTACTTGCTGCTACCACCACCACTACTACTATTACTACTACTACCACCATCACCACAACAAAATTTACATGGTCTGACTCTGACTCTTTGCAAGCAACATAACTCCTTGACTCTTCCTACTCTTCCTACTCCTCTTCCCCCTAAAAAAATTAAGCCTCCTGTCCCACGCCCCAACCTCTCTTCGTGCCCTGTTTCCTCTCCTCCTCCTCCTCCTCCGCCTACCCTCCTCCTCCTCCCCCCTCCTCTTCACTGCCTCTCTTCTTCCTCCACCTTACTCTCTTCCTACCCAGCGTACCACATCCCCACCCATCAATGCCCCAACCTACTCTATACTATACTATATCTCTCTATCTCTCTCTCTCTCTCTCTCTCTCTGAACCACGGACTCCCTTCATTCATTCATTCACTTCCTCACTTCACCTGCTACAGAATTTTTCCTTTTTCTCCTCCTCTTATTTATCTTTCCTTACACTTTCTTTGTCCTTCCCTTCATTTCTTTCCTTACTTCCTTTGTCCTTCCCTTTATCATCCTCCATCTTCACTACTTCATTTATCTTTATCACCTTATTTCTTATTCTCTATTTATTCCCATCTTCTTTTCCTTCTCTCCTTCCTTTCTTCCTTTTCCTTCCTTTTCCTTCTCTTTCCTTCCTTCACTGTCATCCTTTCACATTTTCATGCTACTTTTTACAATTCTTTCTTTGCAGCTTACTTATTCTAACTTCATTTCTTCGTTTCTGTTGTTTCCTTATCATCCCTTTTACTATTTCTCATGTATATTGCTTTTATGCTCCTTTCTTTGCATCTTCCTCCTCATCCCTTCCTTCATTAATTTCTACAACTTTTTTTTCTCTACTTTTTTTCTTTCAACTTTACCTTTTCTCTACTTCTACCTTTCTGTATTCTTCTCACTTTTTTTTGCTCCTTCTTTGCTCTCTTTCTTTTCCCTCACCTTCTTCTCGTTTTTCCGTCTTCTCGGTCAACACTTCTTTCCTCCTCTTCCTTATTTTCGTCAGTCTTTGTCTCTCTTTATGTGTTCCTTCTATCCACGTCCCTCCTCACATCTGTTCATTGTCCTTTCCTCGCACGCACGCCACGCCCCCCCCCCCCTCTCCCTCTTTTTTTTCTCTCTCTCCCTCTCTCTCTTTCCTCCTCTTATTATCTCTCTAGTCTTCGTTGTCTTCTTCACACAAATCATCGTCTTGAGAAGGGAAAAAAAATGCCACGCCCCAGTTGTTTTGTTGTGTGTTCGTGTGTGTCTTGTGATGTTAGTTGTTGTTGTGTATGTGTGGTGTGTGTGTGTGGGTGTTGTGTGTGTGTGGTGTGTTGGGTGATGGTGATGATGGTGTGAAAAACATATTCCCATCCTGTAATGCGCAACCTAAGGGAGGACGCACGCAGAGAGAGAGAGAGAGAGAGAGAGAGAGAGAGAGAGAGAGAGAGAGAGAGAGAGAGAGAGAGAGAGAGAGAGAGAGAGAGAGAGAGAGAGAGAGAGAGAGACAGAGAGACAGAGAGACAGAGAGAGAGAGAGAGAGAGACAGAGAGACAGAGAGACAGAGAGACAGAGAGAGACAGAGAAATTAATTTATTGTAGTTTTTTTTCCGATGAGGAGGAACAGGTTGAGAGGAGAATGATGGTGGTGGTGGGTAAAGATGGTGGTAGTAGTGGTGATGATGATGGTGGTGGTGGTGGTGGTGGAGGTTACGTCAGGTCGTTCAGGGTGTGTCTAGGGACGGCCTCCTCCTCGTGCAGCAACCCCGGGGCCCCACCACGGCAGGGAGGCGGCGCGGCCCCAGACACGTGACCACCACCACCACCACCACCACGACGACGACCACCACCACCACCACCACGACGACCACCACCACCACCACCACCACGGCCGCCGCTCAATCATTCGCTCCTGTTGTTATGACTGTCAATATTACGAGTTACTACTACTACTACTACTACTACTACACTACACTACTACTACTACTACTACTACTACACTACTACTGCTGCTGCTACTATTATTACTACTACTACTGCTAAAATAAGAATAATAATGATATTACTTCAAAAACTTGCAGTATGTAGCTTTAAACAAACACACTCTTAGGCTGAGTAACACCTGTGTGGTTCTCATTAGTGTGTTGACTCACGGTGTGGGGGAGGGGAGGAGGGGAAAGATGGAGGGGAGGGAGGATAGAGGGGAAGGTAGTACACACGTCAATTCCTAGCGTCTGTGTAAAGCGGTGAGTTTAAAGTAACTAAGTAAGTAAAGTAAGTATGCAAAATAAGTAAAAGGTGAGTTAAGGGTGATATTAGCGGAATGAGGGAGATGCGAGGGAGGGATGAGGGGTGCGGAGTAGAAGAGTGAGGGAGATGTATGAGTAAGAGTGTTTAAAATAAGAGGCGAGGTGAGTGACGGGGTGCTAGCCTAAGTTGACGGTGTAACGAAACGGCAGTACAATACATTCAATTTAATAAAACTCTGCACATCCCACTCCATTTTGCCACACACCACTATACATACCAGCTTACATGTCACCACCCCAGCTAATCACATCCCTACACCCCAGCTAACCACAACTCAACACCCCAGGCAGCCACACCCTTACACCCCAGCTAACCACATCTCACATCCCCAGTCTGACACCTCCACACCCTAGCTAACCACAACTCAACACCCCAGCCAGCCACACCCCTTCACCCCAGCTAACCACACCCCTCCACCCCAGGCTGCCACATCCTAACACCCCAGCTAACCACATCCCTCCATCCCAGCTAACCATATCCCCACACCCCAGGCAGCTACATCCCACATCCCCAGCCAGCCACACCCCAAACTGCAGACGTTCAGACAATCACCCACAGCCGGAACCCTCTAGTGTTTGGCGGCCTTATAAAACACAGCCCTTAGTGGCGGCCTTATGAGAGAGGCTGTGCCCTTAGGGGAAGCCCAGTCGAGGCGGGGTTATGACGTGGGAGGGAGCAGAGGAAGGGAGGAGGCAACGATATCGACCCACTCCACACGGGTTACATGGAAGGGGTGGCAGAAGGAGGGGGGGGTATAGGGAGGGGAGGCCTAAGTCAGTTTACATAAAGGGAGGGATAGGAGGGAGGGATAGGAGGGACGGAGAGGGGAAAAAAGTTGAAGAGGAAGCAGCCAGAGGAAGTAAGGGGAGTTGCACCTTGCTAGCCGGGTCAGGTGGCCTCACAAGCACCATCACTCTCCCCTCTCCCTCCCTCCTCCTTCTCCCCTCTCCTCCCTTCCTCCCTCCTAGGTGCCAAGACAGACAGACAGGCGGACACACACACCCTCTCTCTCTCTAGTTCTAGGAAGGGGTGCAGTTCCAGGGGGTTTTGGATCGGGGGAGGGAGGTGGAGAGAAGGCAAGGGTGAGGTAGGAAAATGGGGAGGGAAGGCAGGGGAGGACACGGCATGGGGAGGGAAGGCAGGGGTGGGAAGGCAGGGGTGGACAAGGAATGGGGAGGGAAGGCAAGGGAGGTCGAGGAACGGGGAGACAGACGCCGAGTTGATCAATATCCTGAGTCACCACGTGCAGGGTGTGGCAGTAAGTTTTTGACTCACCCCACAGCACACACACACACACACACACACTACCTCTACCACCTTCACCTTCTTACAGTATATCCTCCTCTTCATCCTTCTCCTCCTACAAAGGAATAACAGACAGCAACAGCCCTACTACGCCAAACAGGACTGCCTGTGTGACTACTTTCTACCACTATAGTTTCTGCAAGTAAGAGACAAAAGAATAGCAAAATTAAAGATTCCTCCCAACCTGCATCTCTCCGTCCAAGGTCGACAGGAAAAAAGTAGAAAAAAGCACCATACACTAATCATTTAACTCAATATTCAAGATAAGGACGCACGATCGCATTGAGAAGTGTAGGAATGATTTTGTCAGACCAACATTCTAAAGTCCTTCCAATACAATATATTTGGGATGCTGCACCCATGGAACACACTGGCTTTATGATATTTGGTACCAAGGTCGCATCCCAGGGCCGGTAATTTACACTGGCAAGGTGAGCGTCAACACAGCCGGCTTTTCAGTCGTTCAAGTTGGGGATCGCTGTGGCGGAGTGCACTTACGACGGCGCTACTGGAGGTGTCCACAACGGATTTTATTTTTTATTTTTTACCTAGACACTTTCAGGTATAAAAGAAAAGAAAAAAATCGGGGACACATCCAACCTCTTATTGTTAGCTATATTCTCCTTCCCGATACACACACACACAATTTTTCCGTCCTAACACCAGCCTCACCCACACTTTGCATTAGCTGTGCTTACAACTTTCCTATCCCACCTTACACTACCTCCACTACTACTACTACTACTACTACCACCACTATTCCGCTATTTCAGAAAAAGAACCAGACCTGTGAGTGAGTGAAGATGACAAATGAGAGTAAGGTGTCATGTAACCTGAGCAAGAACAGCGGCCCTTCTCTTTTCCTTTTTTTTCTCTCTCTCTCTCTCGTTTTTCTTTTGATCAACTAACAAAAGGAAAAAAAGCAGTCTTAATGTACAAGGTGGAAATGGAGAAGGAGAAGGAGAAGGAGGAGGAGGAGGAGGAGGAGGAAGTAGGAGGAGGAAGTAGGAGGGAGGAGGGAGGAGGGAGGAGGAGGAGGCCTTACGGAGAAAAACTATGTTGGAATAACCCTCCCCCATCCCTAACAAAATTTGAAGGAAAAAGTGAACATAGGAAGAGGAGGAGGATCAAACAGCGGCTGAGTTGAGGAAAAAAAAAACGAGAAAGAGAGAGAGAGAGAGAGAGAGAGAGAGAGAGAGAGAGAGAGAGAGAGAGAGAGAGAGAGAGAGAGAGAGAGAGAGAGAGAGAGCGCCTGGAGGAAGACAAATAGGGGAGAGAGGGACGAAACAATGGTGAGAGAGGAGAAAGGGCAACCAAGGATGGGAGGATGGGGGGGAGAAGGGAAGGGAGGATGGGAAGAAGGGGAGAAACTATCAACAAACAGGACCAAGTTTGTGTGCGTGTTAAATATTACACACGCGACCTCTCCTTTGACTGATCGACTCTCTCTCTCTCTCTCTAACACGAGTCAGCTGCTGTGGCGCCATGAACCTCGACTTAGCATTGATCCCTCCAACCCGTTGCACCACAGGCGAAATACATAAATACACTTCTATAACTACCACTGGTGGGAGAGAGAGAGAGAGAGAGAGGAGAGAGGAGAGAGAGAGAGAGAGAGAGAGAGAGAGAGAGAGAGAGAGAGCGAGAGCGAGAGCGAGAGGAGAGAGAGAGAGAGAGAGAGAGAGAGAGAGAGGAGAGAGAGAGGAGAGAGAGGAGACCTACATAATGAATAGAAGAGGGGAAAGGAAACAAAAGGGAAAGGGAAAAAAAAGATAAAATGCAAAGGAAAAATAGTGTAAATTTGGAAGAGGAGATAATTTGTGCCTTTTGAAAGAGAGAAGAGAAAGAGAAGAGGAGAGGAGAGGAGAGGAGGAGAGAGAGAGAGAGAGAGAGAGAGAGAGAGAGAGAGAGAGAGAGAGAGAGAGAGAGAGAGAGAGAGAGAGAGAGAGAGAGAGAGAGACAACCACTACTCGTTCCCCTCACGCTCTTACAACAGGCACGTATCGCCTTCCTCCCCTCCCCCGCTCCTCCACGGCTACCCAACACCTCCTCCGTGCTCTATCCCCGCCACGTTGCACTCCCCTCGTGCCCTATGCGGGTCTCAACATTTCAAGGCCAAAGGGCAGACATAAAAAACCAGGATATGTAAATCAAAGCAATATAACACTAGTCTAGGTTGCTGATGTACTCCTTCGTGGCACTCAAACTACGGTGCCACGATGAAACGAACAAACATGATCTAGGAGTGCCGAGACCTAGGGGCGTGATGCGGTCAGGGGTTCAGGGGATACTACTGCATGTCTCGTCTAGCCCTCAAGTCACCCTCGTCCCTGGTATTGCTGTCTCGCCCTGCCCCCCTTCCCCCCACCCAACCCCATCCCCAGCACTGTCTCGCCTGCCCCTATCCGACAAGTGCCATGCAGATCAGAGGACACCTGGGTATAGTTGACGCTCTCGGTGTATTACAGGTGCACGAGTAGGCGGAATAGTGGTGGTGGTGGTGGTGGTAATGGAGGTAGATGAGGTAGTGTAAGGTGGGATAGGAAAGTTGTAAGGATGATAACGCAACCCAAAGACATGTTAGCCAAGGTTAGGGTAGGTATGAGGCGCAGTGACGGGTGACGACACTAAACGAAAGAGAAAGAAACTAAAAGACAGGATAAGAGAAGACAACTAACTAAAGAACCAGACAGCAAAAGAAACACGTCAGGGAGTGCCGATGAAAAAAGCCACCAGACACCCGACCCACAACTGAACTGAACTGACACTCATCAAGCACAAGACGTCAGCCTGGGTGTGGGTCGCTACAGGCTGCTAGAGTAACTAATACATCTGTTATAACTATTAACTAATGTATCTGTTACTCTGCATGCTGCAACATGATACTCCCAGGCCCAGGGCAACGCTAACTTATAAACATACACTGCTCTTCCTCATTAACATATCAATTACTAGCATAATCTATCTATCATTGCTCGAGTTTAGCGTCAACACTCAAGAAACAGATAAGATAGGCTTTTGGCATCAAGTCAAATCACCAAACAAACAAAACTATTAATATTCATTCTAAGTTTCCTGTCACTTGTTCACGTGCCCAATCCACTCACTTCACGTGTCTATCATGTCTTCCTCAAGGACGTGATGTCATCCTCAAGGGCAAGGGCCATACATCAAAACCCTCAAGTTAAAAAGCCTATAGGCAACGTATGCTTAAACACAAGGAAAAAGTATACAATCGTAATACGTAGAGGCAACATATGCTTAAACACAAGGAAAAAACACACAATCGCAATACGTAAAGACAGGTAGTTTGGATGGAGGTGCGAGGGCGATGTGCTGCAGTCGTGCCTTGACCACCTGAGTGTGCGTCACGCTGCCTCACCCCGCAGCCTTCACGCTCACCCTGTAAGATGTTAAGACAACACCTCCACTACGGGTAATGACGTCACACCCCTGCGCTACGTGAGGGGCATTGCGGCACTGTAGCTCGCCACCCCACCCCACCACCTGTCCCGTCCCTCCACACGCCGCCTGCCTCCACCCACCGGTCTGAGGGTCATGTTTCTAGTCGCTTCTGGTGTTTCTTGCGCCGTTACGTTTCCTTTCCATAATGTTTTGGTAGGTAATGGTAATTGGTTTCGTAATGTTTCAAGTAGAGGCCCCACTACAGCACCGGCAGACATCACAGGCCTCGCGCGCTCCAGAAAGGATGGACAATCGCCGCTACTTGTTCTATCTTAAAGCAAGATTAACTGACCGTCTATCATTTAGCATCTATCTATCATTTATCATCTATCTATTTATTAAACTTCAATTGGTCTAGTTATAAAGTGTCTCCCACATCGAGGCTTACTTTTCAAAGCTTACTTACAACCCTTACTACAGCACCGGCAGACATCAGAAGCCTCGCGCGCTCCAGAAAGGCGGGACAATCAGCAGGCCGCTACTCGTCCTATCTTAAAGTGTTTCCCACATCCAGACGAGCCCAGCGCCAGGCAAACATCAGTCCGCTAGGAGTATCAGTCGGCCGTTGCCACTCACTCTGCTGTAACATCCGGTAGTTTTTTCCTTGCTGTCACTAATTGTCGTTGCGGTCAAAGGCACCGCCATGCACCGCCGCCTCACTGCTGCCTTCCCGTCCCGGCCGTCTGCTCTTCCCGTCCCTGGCCACGCAAAGACCAGGGCGTCTCACAGGTATTGATAGGTGGCCAATCCCTCCATGGTTGAGGATTGAAAAGAAGCATACAATCATCTAGCGTCGGCTGCAGTTGTGATTGTATGTAATGTTATGACAACTATGTTTGGCGCGATAATTCATTCCATCTACTTCCTATATCAGAAATAATAGTTAACTACTCCTTTATAAATTATGTTAGGTAATGCTGCTTGCTCACCGTCCTTTAATGTCTGCTTGTCTGTCTGTCTGTCTGTCTGTCTGTCTGTCTGTCTCAGAAATACAGCTAATTCTACAGTAAGGTTCCTCACATTATAATATAGCACACAGCCTTTACGGTTTAGAGCGCAGGTCAAATACAATACATCATCGCATCGCCGGCCACCTGCACGTTGCCACTGCTGTTCCCTACACAGTACAGACAAGTGCGCAACTCACGTAAACAGATTCACAGTAACTAAATTTTCACGTTCGATCACCGTATCACTCAAGAGTACAACGGAACCACCAGGGTGTGAACACGGCACCGTCCAGGACCATGCACACACACGGCACCGTCCAGGCTGGGAGCATCGCAGTCCATTACAAAAATAAGGTGTATTACTCCACCTTAACCCATGCTTAACTAGTCCAGTCCAATCCAGTCAGTATCAACTCATGAATAACGAGAACACAAAATACTATTGTAATATTCGCACTAAACATAAAGCAATTTCAGTAAATAAATAACACAGCAAAACATAAATACACGAGTCTGAACTGATGTATCCTCATGTACGCTTTACATAGTCAATATTAACTTCGTATAAAAAAAATAGTATTTTGCAAAGTTATGCTCGATACATCATCAAAAAAAAATCACAGAATTTTACTTCTTTTCCCAACATGAACATATGAAGAAGAAAAATCTATGGTGTAAATGTGTATCTTAGCAGTGGGGAAAGCCTCTAGGAGTCTAGGCAGCCATGAATCACACACCAGATGACGCCACTGTAAAAATAAACCCGCTTGAACATTGCCCAAGCCGCCACCCCCGCCCTTACAGTGTGTGTGTGTGTGTGTTCATCTAGTTGTATTTTACGTGTGTGTGTGTGTGTGTGTGTGTGTGTGTGTGTGTGTGTGTGTGTGTGTGTGTGTGTGTGTGTGTGTGTGTGTGTGTGTGTGTGTGTGTGTGTGTGTGTGTTTTAGTACGTTCATTACGCACTCTCATTACCTAACACCTGCACACACTCACCCATATGTGCCTCCCACGTGCCTTATCAATGTGAAGCTTAGCAGGGAATCAAGAGTCACTTTTCCACAACCCATACAAGCCCGGAATGAAGACTTTGCTGCTGCTGCTGTGCTGCTGCTACTACTACTACTACTACTACTACTACTACTACTACTACTACTACTACTACTACTACTACTACTACTACTACTACTACTACTACTACTACTACTACTACTACACACACACTACCACACTACACGTATCAATGTTTTAGATTCCGTATACATACGCCCATCTCTCTCTCTCTCTCTCTCTCATGTAACACAAAAACACTTTCCCTTTCTTTTAGTGTTATTTCTTATCCCTTGGCCACTCTATACAAAATAAGATAAATGATAGAAGAAAAAAACAATGGTGAAATACTTGTGGCTGACCTCCATACATATTTTCCTACCAAGGCCTACAGAACATAAAAAAATGAGAGCAATATAAAAAAGAAGAGAAAGTTCCGCTGCCTATTCAATAATGTCCTGATAAGCCTACAACAACTATAACTGGCAGCCCAGAGACGGTCATAACTCACGATCATAACTCATTGTTTCACCTCATCTATCATTGGTCAGGCGAGGATAGGAGGAGGAGGAGGAGGAGGAGGAAGAGGAAGAGGAAGAGGAAGAGGAAGAGGAAGAGGAAGAGGAAGAGGAAGAGGAAGAGGAGGAGGAGGAGGATGAGGATGAGGAGATGGAGGATGAGGAGATGGAGGAGGAGGAAGAGGAAACTATACCATGACACAGCATTTTCAGTGTTTTTCTCGATGGTTCACTGCACTCTACCTATCAATAAATAATGACGATGATAATAATAACAATAATGATAATACACATGCACAATCCCCTACACACACACACCTAAAACCGTAATACAATACAATCCTACCATGACAAAGCATTTTCAGCGTTATTCTTGATCGTTCACTATACTCTACCTATCATAAATAATGACGATAATAATAATAATAGTAATGATGATCCTACACAAATACCTAAATCCATAACACAAAGAAACTACGATGACAAAGAATTTTCAGTGTTATTCTCGGGCGTTCACTGCACTCTACCTAACAAATAATAATAATATTAGTACGTAGTACCTAATAATAATAATAATAATAATAAATAATAATAATAATAATAATTAATAATAATAAGCCTACATATGCGCGATCCCCTACACACACTTAAAACCATAACACAAAGAATGTTCAAGAATTTTCAGTGTTATTCTTGAGCGTTCACTGCACTCTACCTATCAAATAATAATAATAATAATAATAATAATAATAATAATAAATAATAATAATAATAATAATAATAATAATAATACCTTACGTAAAAAAAATTCAAGCAGCGGACTTTTTGAATGGTTTAGTCCGCTTGCGAATGAAGTCTGTTAATTATATCCGAAATCCGTTAAATCGAGGGTCAGCTGAATATTAGTAATTCTTCACATGCACAATCCCCTACAAACACACCTAAAATCATAACACAATACAATGCTACCCCATAGCCTCAGTTTTACTTTCCTTCACACACGTCTACTTAAACCTTTCATTACCCTTGACACCAATCATCACCTATCATTATCTTCAAGTATCACCATCTGTGCTGTCCCTACTTTCTTTTTTTCCAAACTTGGTCATTAACCTCAATATTTGTTTTTATATAATCTACATCCCCTTCATCAACACTACTGATAAAGATACCACCACCACACCACCACCACCACTGTTGCTGTTATTTCTACTATTACAACAATCATTATAACCTACTACCAACTACTACTACAGGTAATAATAATAACCACTAATCACAACAGCAAGGAATAGAGGGTTGGAAAACTACCTCTAGGCTTGTAAGGTGGAACGTAAGAGATATTTCAGTAGTGGAAAGACCAGACAAGGGTAGGAGGAGGAAGAGGGCGGGAGGAAGATAAGCATTCATTGATAAGCAGATAATGCCGCACGATATCACTCATAAAAACAGGGCACGAGGAGGAAGAGAATAGAGGCAGTGAGGAGGAAGAGGAGGAGAGGTAAGCCTGCTCAACCACCCTCCATCCCACCTACCCTGACCATCTCATTCCTCACACAGATAATTACATTCCTTCCGTCTTTCTCCTCTTCCTACACCCCTTCCTTCCTTCCCTTCACGTGCTCTCCTCTTCCTTCCTTCCCTTCACGTTGTCTCATCTTCCTACACCCCTTCCTTCCTTCCCTTCACGTGGTCTCCTCTTCCTACATCCCTTCCTTCCTTCCCTTCACATGGTCTCCTCTTCCTACACCCCTTCCTTCCTTCCCTTCACGTGCTCTCCTCTTCCTACAGCCCCTTCCTTCCTTCCCTTCACATGGTCTCCTCTTCCTACACCCCTTCCTTCCTTCCCTTCACGTGCTCTCCTCTTCCTACAGCCCCTTCCTTCCTTCCTTCACATGGTCTCCTCTTCCTACACCCCTTCCTTCCTTCCCTTCACGTGCTCTCCTCTTCCTACAGCCCCTTCCTTCCTTCCCTTCACGTTGTCTCATCTTCCTACACCCCTTCCTTCCTTCCCTTCACGTGGTCTCCTCTTCCTACATCCCTTCCTTCCTTCCCTTCACATGGTCTCCTCTTCCTACACCCCTTCCTTCCTTCCCTTCACGTGGTCTCATCTTCCTACACCCCTTCCTTCCTTCCCTTCACGTTGTCTTATCTTCCTACACCCCTTCCTTCCTTCCCTTCACGTGCTCTCCTCTTCCTACACCCCCTTCCTTCCTTCCCTTCACGTGGTCTCCTCCTACACCCCTTCCTTCCTTCCCTTCACATGGTCTCCTCTTCCTACATCCCCTTCCTTCCTTCCTCCTCATCTTCCTACACTCCCTTCCTTCCCTTCACATACCCCCTCAACAGACGCCCTTCGGTACCCCCAGACCCCCCTGCACAGCCCTACATACTGCACTCCAAAATGTAAACAAATAGCACATGAGGAAGTCCAGGGGGCGAGCAAGGGGTGAGGAGAAGAGACAGAACGAGTGGCACACATTCACTATATATTTAGACGCTTCGATTCCTGCCCCCCACTGCCACCAGGCCACTGACGTCACCACCCAATGGATGGACACAGAAGGGCGGGAGGAAAAGGTGTTGTGCATGAACCTCCGCCTCTTCGTTTTTCCACCAGCCCCTCTTCTTGCAACTTGACATGCTTGCAAAAAAATAGAAAAAACTTAAGTTCCAGAGCATTTTTTTTCTTTGTGGGGAAAAAGGCATGTTTTTTGTACACCCATTTTGAATAGGTCTTGTTACAGCCTGACTTTGTTTAGTAGTTCATGAAAGTGAGATTGAATGGGCTGTTCCACGGACGCTTGGGGAAAAAAGGGGCAATAAGACGGGGAAAAAAGAGGAAAGATTTTATAGATAGAAAGATATTACCATCACCACCACCACTAACAAGGAAATTCTGTCATCTCTTCGGTTGACCTTTTCTCTTCTTCTTACTGTTAATCACCTAATGACAGTGACCTTATGCATCCTACTGACATCTTCACCATAATAATAATGATAATAATAATAATAATAAAAATAAAAATAAAAATAATAATAATAATACTTTACAAAGACGTGTATTGATATGTTGAATGGATTTTTCTTTGCATTAAAATATCCTTTGTCAGACAGAACATTCTCCCTTTCATAATCACCACATAGCCACAACCTCCTCTCCTACCCTCTTGGGTGGCGGGTATGTCAATGTTGTCTTGGCTCTCCTTGAAGATCGACCTTTCAGAATCACCACAAACACAACCTACACGTCTCTCTAACAACCTCCATAATGTCATCACCACCTCCACTGTCTGTCTCTAGGTCACCACCACCACCACCACCACCAGACATGCTAAACAGGTACAAATAGGAACCCAGTCTGCATATGAATGCCTATCTGTAGATACCTATATCACACACGGGGGGGGGGGGAGAGGAAAGAAGAAGAGAGAAGAGAGAGGAGAGAGAGAGAGAGAGAGAGAGAGACGAAGAGAGAGAGAGAGAGAAATAGGAAAGCAGAAGAATCAGATGAGAGATGAGAGAGGAGAGAGGAGAGGAGACGCAGAAGAGAGAGAGAGAGAGAGAGAGAGAAGAGAGAGAGACGAGAGAGAGAGAGAGAGAGAGAGAGAGAGAGAGAGAAGAGAGAGAGAGAGAGAGAGAGAGAGAGAGAGAGAGAGAGAGGAGAGAGAGAGAGAGAGAGAGAGAGAGAGAGAGAGAGAGAGAGAGAGAGAGAGGAGAGAGAGAGAGAGAGAGACAGAGACAGAGACAGAGAGAGAGAGAGAGCAAATAAGGATAAAGCAAGACACGAATAACCAGATGGAGGTATGAGAAGGAAGGCTAGGAACGCAGGGAGGAGGGAGGCAGGCAGGTGGGAGTGGAGAGTGGAGACAAGCAAGTGTGAAGGCGGTGGTGGGCTGGCTAAGGGCTCCCAGGACCCCCTTTCTTGGTTTTATTGCCCGCGTCGAGAGGTGCCGCCCCCGTGATAACACTCCTGCCTCGCCTCCATCACTCCGCTCATTAGAAAAGTGGGCCCGGCACGACGCAAACACACACACACACACACACACACACGTCACATAAGCACACACACACACACACACACACACACACACACGTCACACACACATACACCCCAGTGCTGACGTGGTGTTCCGCTATAGGTAAAAATATATCTCGCATTGAACCCAACAATCAGGTGTGTGTGTGTGTGTAACGTGTGTGCGCGCGTGTACAATGATGAGAGCAAGCAAGCGCACGCACGAACACACGAACGCCTGACACAAGAGCCCCCCCGACCTCCCTCTCCTCTCTACCAGGCCTGGAACCTTCTAAAGTGCAGTAAAGGGGAGGTAGTGAAGGAGGGCAAGAGGGAAGGAGCGACCACCACCACCAAACAAAATGTCACCAGGTCGCCGCTACTCCAACCTGCTTGACAAAAACCGGCTACAATTTTACCTGCCTGACCCGCCACGCCGCCGTCACCACCGCCACCACCTCATGGCATGACCGACCATTCCCTCACCACCATTCCAGGGAAGGTACTTGGCTTCATCCCCCTCCCCCTACTCTCTGGCCCCCAGCTATGCACCGACCCCTCCACTGTCTTCTTCCCCCTTCCTCCTCTTCGCCCCAAGCCCTGCACCCCCTCCCCCCCCCATTGCAGCTCCTCGTCTAAAGGTCTGTTGCTACTCACTTCTCGACACATCTGATCACCCAAGTTGAGCAAACAGGAAACGATGTATTCCAGTAGTAACCTTTCCTCCATCCCCCGCCACGCACCATGATTACACCACACGTCTTATCTAATAACCCAAGCTTTAGTTTTTCTTAAGACACTTATGATGTATATCCAACAGGTTTCTTGCATGAAATTAGACTTATCTGTAACAATTAATTCGTTACATAAATAAATTGAGATTGAAGAAAGAAATAAGCTAGCACTGGTTCACAAATAGGGCACTGGAGGAGTGGATAAAACTTAGTTCAGTGTTGGAAGTGCGAATGGGGAAAAATGATCCAGTAAGAAAATATTGTATACACTTGTTGCCTATAGTGAAGATGACAGACTGCTAGTATTACTATACATGAACTGTCTTTATGTCT
>JACEEZ010025581.1:322547-355047 GCA_016584305.1 Chionoecetes opilio
GAGTAGGCAATAGCTAACCTTACACAACACACGCCCGCCGGTAGCAAGAGGCAACGGACTAACAATGAACACCTGACTGCAATTTGGGTGAAGGAAAAGGCGTAGTAATGGAAATCAAGAAGGGGAAGGGGGGGAAGAGGGGAAGAAATACGAGAAATGTCACGCAGCATGGAGACTCAGATGGATGAACATGTGAGAAAATACACGAATACAGGACGGCCTAGTAGAGACTATAGACTGCAGAGTAAAGTACTAATAAACAATACTAGAAAATCCAATGTAAGGGAGGAGAGGAAGGGGGCTGAAAGAAGAGATGTCACGTAGTCAAGGAAACTCAAATGGATGAACATGAGAAAATACACGAATACAGGACGGCCTATAGTAGACTGTAGAGTAAAGTTCTAATACAGGACGGCCTATAGTAGACTGTAGAGTAAAGTTCTAATACAGGACGGCCTATAGTAGAGACTGTAGAGTAAAGTTCGAATACAGGACGGCCTATAGTAGAGACTGTAGAGTAAAGTTCGAATACAGGACGGCCTATAGTAGAGACTGTAGAGTAAAGTTCGAATACAGGACGGCCTATAGTAGAGACTGTAGAGTAAAGTTCGAATACAGGACGGCCTATAGTAGAGACTGTAGAGTAAAGTTCTAATAAACAATACCAGAAAATCCATTGCAGGGGAGGCTTCCGTCCACCACAGGGGCGGGGCAAGGTACTCACCCCTACATCAGGAGACACTGACACCCACCTGAAGAAGGATAAAAGGAAGGGGATTAGTAAGCTGCCATAATACATACAATAATAATAATAATATAATGTTCACCCGAAGGCATACAGTAAAAAAAATACCAATATACATATACGAGTAAATTAACAATGATGAATGGGTAATCTAATCAAGGCGGCGTAGCACAAAGATAAACACGTAACATTCTAAAGGACAAGCATGATAACAGAAGCCGCCACCATCAGCCTCCCGGCGCCATCACGTTCCGCCACTGGCTTCACCTTCCTTATCATCATGACCGATCGTGGTGTCACACGGATAAAATTACGCGGCAAACCTTGAGTGTATCACGTAACCCAACAATCACAATGCACTGCCTGCCTCCTGGTTCTGGCTCCCTTCCATCCCATGAGGAACACTTAACCCCTTGAGACCCAGAACGTAATTTCCATTGTAATTTGTGTACCATTAGACGAATTTTAGTGAATATAAGCAATATTCTATAGATATGACCTGTTTAGTATCCTTGTCGACTAAAAAAATTGGTATATTCAGTTACTTTTCGAAATTTTATGGCTAACAACAGACGATTTTATATAGCAGTCAAGATCTGGGCGTGAAGGGGTTAATGATAACTTAGGACGCATTACACCGTGTTCAAAAATTTCAGTTATTGTATATTTTGCAAGCATGAAAGTCTGAATATTTATCTTAACAGCGAAACGATCATACATTTTCGTGTTGAATTACAGTGGTGAAATAATGTGTATTCTACCTCCGTGGATCAAGTAAGAGGCAATAACGGTCTGATTCACCAATACCAGGCAGTGCTGACGGGTAAAGTTTGTGGCACTGGCCGGTCCCTCAGTATTACCAACACCTTGCTATCCACACGCCTCCAATTTACTAAGGAGCGAAAAATATACAAGGTCTCTCTCTCTCAAACAGAAATGGTTCCAACTAAAATCTGACACCAAAGTCACAGCCAAGTTTGCATGGGAGGAAGGTTTTTGGTGCCAGAGATGAGAGAAGGGAGAAGGGAGGGGGGACAAGGGCAACTTTCTCCCTGAGAGCGGCAACGGCGCCAGGGGCTATGACGTTGGGATCCGGTAACTGCCCCATACACACCTCTACAATGCGTGTGTCTGTGTCTGTATCATTCACCGACAATTTAAAGCAGAGATAGCAATTATACAAGTTTCAAATTCTCTCTCTCTCTCTATCACACACACACACACAGGACAAGACAGCTGTAGCAACACACAATCCGCAGGCACGTGTCGGTCTGTAGTATTTATTATTTAGCACATCAATACCCCGTCAATACAAGCGACACACGCCTTATGGCCACACACACACACACACACACACACACGGGACGCCCCTGACGATGGGTCCAGAAAGCAGCACCTTCGTCTCCAACAGCCACCCTGACCTCATTACCGCCTCCTTCACCTGCTGTAGCGATGATGCTCTACGTCATCGCCTCTGTATATTAGTGAGTCAACCCCTGATGGATCAAGGCCGCCGTGTGTGTTTGACTGTGACTGTGTGTGACTGTGTGTGTGTGTGTGTGTGTTTGTTTGTGTGTGTGTGTGTGTTTGTGTGTGTGTTTGTTTGTGTGTGTGTGTTTGTGTGTGTGAATGTGAATGTGTGTGAATGTGTGTGTGTGTGTGTGTGTGTGTGTGTGTGTGTGTGTGTGTGTGTGTGGTGATAATGCAATCAGATATGTCCAAACGAGTAAATACCACAATAACAAGGCTAACTGTCTACAATAAAATAAAATACAACTACAATAAAATAATTATAAAACCAGCAACATCATTTTAAAGTTAACGCCCCCATTTCTAGGATGACTCGCGAGTTTGTCATCTAATTAGAATCACTGGAATAAAACTCTTAATTAATTACGTCCACTAATGAGAACGTGAATAAATCCACCTCAAGAGTATATCATGACTTCACTGAAACGAATTCCCAGCCTCTGCCCTGCATCACAAATACATACATACATACATACATACATACATACATACACACACACACACTAACATCATAGGACACACCAAATCCTTTACTTCGTCCGGGGTTAATGTCAGTAAAATGGACCCTCAACTCATTTTTTGTCTCTTAATTAAAGGTTGCATACATATTCTAAATTTGCAACTGTATAAAAAAAATCAATGAATAGTAAACACTCATTTACATCACACAAAGACTACCTGAATCACTCCTCCATAAAATGCCATCAACTGCTAAACAAAAAACAACAAAAATACACAGCAGTATTTTTTTTTTACATCACAAAGGACTGACCAAGGGCAAAAAAAAAAAACTTATACAAAATGCCCGCTTAGTTGCCAATCCCTATAAAGAAGACTGAGAGAATAAACAAAGGGGTGTGGGCCAAATCGAGGACATTAATGTAGATGCATGACTTACACACACCATATCAACAGTCAGTATGTTGAGTATGTCTTCAGTATGTCAGTATATGAGCTAAATATTCCCTCATTAACTGATCAAATTTCACTTATTCCTGCCAACGTGGGACAAAAGGGCGATCTACCACCTCACACAGCGTTGGCAACCACGTGTGTATACTCTTCGTACCCTCAACACTCTTCAACAGTCATATGGAAAGCGGGTTTATTATCCTTTGTTATCGGTATTCACCACTATGTCAATCTGAAGGAAGAATACAAGGTTTTCCTACTCCGGTGTGAGCTGTACAAATATGCAAGCCAATCATATAAAGTTTCAATCTTTCTTCAACTTGTATATTCATTTAAATTACGTGTGTAGTGTAGACAAACAAATAGTGCGTGTGTGTTTGACTATGTATGTGTGTGAGAGACGGTGTGTGTGTGTGTGTGTGTGTGTGTGTGTGTGTGTGTGTGTGTGTGTGTGTGTGTGAAGGGACACCATAACCCATTTTGTAAGTAAAGGAAATGACATCCATCACAAAGTATCATCAAATTTACATAATCAAATATGGAAACTGATGAAAGTGACTGATTCGCACGCATGTAGACAGCTCCTCCCTCCCGGCTGTTGCAACCCACATCACAACCTACACCAACACACCGCCCTTGCACACTAATCCTTTGTTACCACTTACCTTGATGGAAAAGGTTACCCAATGCCTACGTAAACCACACTACCTTACCTGTCTCTCTCACACACACATACACACACAATGGCTTTTCATAACGACCGCCCGTTAATAACACAACTAAACTGTCGGGGTAAAAAAGTGAAGTCTGTTAACCTTGGCCTACTGCTGAGCCTGGCCACCCCGACCACCCGACCAGCTTCTTCCACGCGCATGCACACCCGCTGGTCCTCTCTCTCTCTCACGCGATGAAAGGATGTCCTCTTCATCACTACCACTATCTCTTCCAAGGCCATCAGTTTACCGACAGTTCTCAACGTTCACACACACACACACACTACTGAACCCCAGGCCAAGCAAGCATTTCACCCTCACGCCATATCACAAACGGTGTTGGCGAAAAAGAATGTTGTGTACCCCTACAGACAATGGTAAGCCGCCGCCGCTGCCGTTATCCTCCTCCTCCTCCTTAACCTCCAGGTGAAAGCATTGTCCCTTTCACCTCCTTCCATCCCCTCCCTCCCCTTCGCCACCACGCTATCTCCCGTATCAGCGTTGTCAAGGTCCAAACCGCTTTGTCGACCACCATGAATACTCTGGGGGATAATCAACTCCTAGAGACGCCTCCTGCCCCGTCTGCTGGTCAACTTCACGCCCACGTGGTGACCGTTCTTTGTCTGAATCGCGGCCACGTGGTCACAAGTGGGGAGACGGGCGGCCACAGGAAGATGGGGTCGGAGGGGATGTGGGAGGATAGGTGGGAGGGTAGCCGTCTGAAGTGGATGAGAAGAGTGTGACGGCGGGTAGGGGGAGGATGGACGCGGGCTGAACGAGTGAGAGGAAGTTGGGCGCTAGAGGAAGAGAGTAAAGAGGCAGCTACACCGGAAGACTACAGAGAAGGGAGGGAGAGTCAACTATGATGTAATGTATGTACTGGAGAGGAAAACCCTGGCCTTGCCCAGTACCCATCCCACTATATACGATAAACCTGGAGAGGAATCAGTCTAAGCTCACCCCTGTATCTTTTTTTCGTCTAAAGGCATCACTAAGCAGGCCAGGACAAAACGCTCCATGCTGAAATCCCTGAGTGCCCCCCACCCCGTCACTCACCACCTGGCGACCTACACACCACCGAGCGATCAGACACCACCCACTAGAGAAAATCCCATGACATTTCAATCTGTAACAACCGTAGGCCGCCCACACTGCTTGTTGTGTTGGTCTGCCACGCTGACACCCAAGCATCCCCCCCTCCCCAGGGCGTCAAGGGGGTACGGAAGCCCTCAATCAGAGCCACCAGCACAAGCCAACAACTCATCTACCCACAAACCACCCAGCCACCCCGCTTAGCCACACTCAGGGCAGGGCATGCTCAAGTTATATCAACTTCCTCATCTAAATACCTGCCATTGTGCCCCATACCAGTTGTATAAACAGACTGACATTTGAAACGATAGGCAGATGACTTCCCCGTATAATCAATGACGAACTTCCTGTCGGTCCGTCATGGTCTGCGGAGGGAGGGAGGGCGGGGTGAAGCAAGAGGAAGGAAGAGGAAGGGGGAGTTGGCGGTCAAAGGTAGTCTACGTGGAGTCTAGACATGGGCAGGCCGGCAGGCTGGGCACCGCTTGCAATTATTGGGACGACAGACTCCAGGCGGGAGCGGAACAGGCTGGTGGCGGTGCAGTGCTCACCTGCATCCTGGGAGCCATCCAGCACTCCTCTCTCACGCTCCTGCCCCTACACAGCCAAGAGGTAGAAGGACGTGACCTATCGCACGGCTGCCATGTAACATCAGTTATGTGTTCTGGCGCCCCTGTAACACTTATCCAGATACAAATAAGACTAAAAAGGACCTAACCCGCTAACCCTTGCTATGCTAGCTTCCGCGAGCAGGCAGGCGACCGGCCGGCAAAGCACAGCTCGTGTCCATAAGGCCGCCGAGTGACAGTCTGTGATTGAGACTTCAGCCCGTACAGCCTCGGGCTATCTGCAGAGTGGCTATTTATAGTGAAAACAGGGCTCCCACGTGGCCACAGGCGCGCACCTGAAGAAATCACTCTGCCAAGGGCAACAGTGACCTACCAGTTTCTTATAGTCACGTGACAATTGTGCAGCAGGATCGTCTTCCGTTATTATATATATCATGCAAAGGTATATGTCCCAATAAGTAAAGCAAAACAAACCTATCGTATCCATTGCGGCCTTACCTCTGAGCACATCCTTAAAGCAGCGTCCTAAATCAACATCCTCATCTCACTTCCCAAGGCTGAACCACTACTCTCACCACCCTTCCGACAAAACCCTGAGATGAGCGTTGGCCGCCACACTACCCACGGCACGGTTAAAAATACTCAAAGCCGCTCAAGACGACAAATTCCAGAGGCTGCCATCCACGCACCTACAACAGACGCGAGGCCACACCAGTACCTACGCAGGGAGGAGCGGAAAGACCCCAACGTCACTGTAAATTGACCTTTCCTGTGTCTCCATCACAAAACTCACACAATGAAAAGAACCGTGAATACAAAATCTTCTTTTAATACTTTTACCTCACCAATAAGTATAGTTACAAAGAATTATTAGGCACAGCACAGCCCGACGAAATCAGTCTCCACGATGCAAGTGTGGGTCGGCCCAAAACGGGTGGGCGGTGGGCTGGATAAGGATCCACCATAACACAGGAAATGCCAATGAAGGGATCCTCTCAGTAACACCACTACAGTTATCGATGGCTCCACCTATACATTAGCAGACACACGACTTTCCAAATATCTACCCCGTATACTGCAAGTTTGTCATCGGGAAGGGGGAAGTGATGGTAATGAACCGACAAACATGCACACAAAAGAACAATTAAGTTAACATGCAAGGCTATGATACCGTCCTACATGAATAAAAAATATATAAAAAAGTAGTCATAGCTAACACACACACACTGATCATAGCACCTCCCTTGGGCCTCACAAAAGAGCGTGTCCTGTGTCAAAAGTTATTCACTTATTTCACATTTAGAAGTGATGGAGTATTTTTTCTCCATTATTATGTCTCAGGTCTTTCTATCCCCTGACCCAGCCAATCATACCATCACTACCTTTCATACCTTCCTATATTTTCATTGCCGAGTGACTAGTGACTACACCCTTGATCTACCAGAGGTCAACACGGCCTTAATAATGACAAAGTGGAGACATGAGATGGAGGATGCGACAATATACTGTGATTAATAACAGAGGCAAACGGCCGTCCCCTCCTCATCCGTCCCTCCAACCAGTGTTATATATAAATAGTCAACACGTGCCGTAACAGCTGCGACACTACACTGCTGCCAGAATGCCTCATGTTCCCCACACCTCTCATCCTGCACAGCGCTGAGGTGGTCATCCCGTCCCTGGAAATTATACATTCATGCACGAAATAATAACACGCGTGATTCTAAGCCGATCAGAATGTTTATAACGACCACAGCCACAAGACTGCATACACCAGCACCACGACCGCCACGCGACACTGATTGATAACAGCCGGCTACACGCGGTCACTAGTAACTGATAAAATAGTACTAACACAACACAGTAACACGTGTTTAACGCAAAGAACCTGCGTAAGTGCGTCTACTAAACAGACATAGGAAAGTGATACACAACCCTGATGGTATGATTTATATATGAAGAAAAATTAAAATAAATAAAATATCCTGACGCATATTCTATTAGGCCGGTAATTGCATAAACACTATCCATCATATCCCGTAAGTGCAGTTGATTTTTTTTCCTTAAGTTACGCTGATCAACAATGAGATTCGTAGAATTAACCACACCGCCGCCTTCAGCACAAAACCTGTCTTTACAGATGGGAAGAAAAAAAATCCGAGCACTGGCTCTTGGCAATACCATCGCCACCCAGACGCGACGTTGCCATATAGCAGGTGTAGCTTTGCGAGCATTCCCCCTTACGAAGGCCACACAGGAACACACGCCTTATGCGATACCCAGACAAGTATGATTCTTCTGGATGACAATAAACACTATATACGCCACCTTCCCACTTTATGCCAGACTGACGGCCTAACAGACGGCTGAATTACTAGTTATGCTGCAGGATAGATTTAGCGAGTCACTAACCACCAAATAAAAGAGGTTTCACGAGTTAGGACAATAACCTGTTTATTACACAGACATTCATCCCTACGAGCTGGTTGTTTAACCGAATATAATAGATTTACTTATTAAAATGTCAAGAAGTTCTGCAATGAACTTATACGAATGGTTAATAGATGAGGAAAATGTAAGGTAAAGAATAACATGGGACTACAAGGCAGGCGGGTCGAGCAGACTGACTAGACCCACACACGTAACCTGACCCCTCCCCCCACCGCGCTTCTGCCAAGTCTCATTTCCGCCAGCAACACCACCGCCTCAACATACATACCTACCACTGCTTCCTTACTTTGGTCAATACATTAACAGTAAAAAATATATAAATACCTGAGGTGCTCCACTGTATACATGTCAGTGAATTCTGCCACTGCCTCACTCAACTAACAAGGTGCCCTGACGACCTTAAAACAATTCAGTATGATAACCACCAAAGGATATTACAAAATTGAACTACTGCGTGATTAATAAACCGTGTAACAAGTACCTTAACCGCTTTCCTATACCATGACATGCTATTCAGAAACTACTTCACATCTACGACTCGACAATAACTACAGTACTGAAGAATGAAGAAAATAGCAAGAATATTTATTGTCACACGGTCTCCTTGACTTCCTCGCGTTCACCACAGGGAGTGCGGGATCCCATCTGCTGCTAACTTCCTGAAGTAGCAGCATATCTCCTACAATTCCCAAACTCATGACAGTAGAGCCAATGATGAAGTACTGTGGCCAACCATTCTATATATAAACGACCCACGGCTTCCTTTCATTTCAAACACATCAAAGTGACATATCCTTTGCACATACACACCAAATAAATAAACTAAATAAAAAGTTACATGTAATAAAACATTTTTTGTCGACGGTATCAGTTTGCCTCGATTGCCGCACTTCCGTATGATCTGTTACCTTCCTTCTAATCCCGTTCAATAAATATATATATATATATATATATATTACTCAAGGCAGCTATCTTCAGTTATTATAGTGTACTTATGTTTGTTATTTTAAGCTGCTACTATAATGTTTTCTACAATCACTCACCCCCTCATGTTTATCACAATCATTAATATCAGTCACCAGGGGGGGGGGGGGGGGACATCAAATAAAATACTAGTTAATAGCAATGTGGCCGTGACCATGCTATATTGTCCTGTCCCGCTGCCATCACCTGCTGATGCAACTCTGCCCATAATACAGCAGTCTGAACAGATTAATCTTTGGAACGGTGACTTAATAGAGTACCAATATCAGATTTCTTTGCAACAATGATGCAGCTAGTAAGATATCCCACCTATTGGTCGAAAGCCATTCAGTTTACTAAAAAACTAATTGATAGGTGTGGAGGGAATATGGTAACATTGGAAACTTGGTCTGCAATATGATGACGGAACTCAGAACGAACCTGAATACATGCATATGAATCGTCGCGATACGCCAACGTTTCAGCACTCAGCCTCGCACAACTACCTCCCCTTCATCCCACTCCACAAAAACTCATCCCCAACGGTTACCTCCCAAACTGGTCTTCATTCCATTCACTTTCGTCCCTCCGTCGGTAGATGAATGTTATGCGTGCTATCATTTGCGAAAGCTGAAAGGTATCATAATGTACAGAATACTCTTGTGTTAACTTGAATATCTGACAGGTAAAGAAATCACGCTCACCTTCCATTATTTCAATGTTTCATGTTTGTAAATTGTAGGAAAACTATATTATCTCCCACATGTCTGTGTCATTATTATGTTTTTTGTTTTTTCCTGTATGCCTCAGGGTGCAAATAAAAATATTATTATTATTATTATATTGGCTTATACAATTAGGTCTTCACACTTTATATATTTTACCATATATTTTATCATTTGCATCAAGATATGTAATTTGTTTTCACATTCTTTCACGTAAATAATCAAGTACGTTCATGATCATGAGAAAATCCACTAACCCGAGGCCAAGGAAGAGCCTTCTATTCCCTTAGCCTTGCACTAACCTGTCGCAAACACACCACTCTGAAAACGCAAATGACCAGTCACCGTTACTCTATGTACCCCAATAACTGGACGATGAAGACACCGTAAACTATGATATCTGATTTATTATTCTGAGCCTCTCCTCTGGAGTGATAGTAGGCGGGCGGAGGCGTGGTGTGACCTTTCTTATGGCAAGGCAAAGTTTTTGCTATCCTGCATCTCAGCGTTCAAGTGTTGAGGTCGAAAAGCTTAGCCAAATCTAATTATCATAACGTAAGTGGCTCACTAATGTAGGTATCAACCAGGCTCTGCTTTCATCTTTATGTAGTTTGTTAGATACGCCTACATTATGACTACATAATGTTCTCGTGAAACGGCTGAGCCGATTGTCAAAACTACAGATACTTCCATGTTGAGTGCTAATGTGGTTGTATGTAACATCTTTAAGTAACAATGTATGAATCTCCAGCTTGTGATGCTGACTCAACTAATCGACCATGTTTTGCCGTGGCGTGACGTGCATGTGAGGCGAGGCATCCAAGAGTAGCACTGCCCGACAGAACAAAAACACCCTTTGTTCTGGGTGGCAGGCACAGGAGGGATAAGGGAGGAACACCTCTTTGTATTGAGGTGCCTCACACCCAATGATAAACCATTATCTCAAAACCACAAATTGTGAGTTATATTCAGCATTAAATTAACAACAAAGTAGAGTGATCCAGATAACAATCTAAACTTCTAAGGGCTAAATCCACCACCATTTGAAGACAACACTGCTGTTTCACTAGAAGGAACAGGACAACAATGCAGGCGTGTTATTTAGGTGTCCCTGGGCGTGGCTCATCCTCCTTCAGTCACTGCAAGGTCGTTCACGCCCAGCAGACTCCCGCGTGAATAAAGCTAGACAATACAGAAAATTCTTGCATAATGCACCCTTCAGGATGATAAATGAGCAAACAATAGTTCAACTAATCAAATTAATTATCAACGACGAAACCCCAGTAAAACATCGTAGTCATCCCCGTTCTGTCCATTAGCTGAACCCCCCACAAACTACCATTACAACATACTATGACACGCTCACCAGTCACCAATTAGCTATTACAAGTTTACCTGTGCCATACAAGCTGATTCAGGGCCTTCAAAATAAAATAAACTCTTACGAAAATATCGAATCGATGCCAAGGTCTCGCCACTACCCTGTGAGCGGCAAGGATGCATGGCAATAACCACTAGATTGCCCCCACGCTGCTCCACGAGACAATCACCCGGGGCTACACTACACCTAAACTACCACTGAGTCACCACGCTACCATACATGTACTCTGTAAGCTAAATAAACCCATAATATCATTGAATAAAACGTATTTAGAATTCACGTCGAGTCAACTTAAAATTCGCGCAGGCCACAGCTGATGTTCGCGACCACTGTTCCGTCTCCCTCCCAAACTTATGTCCTGCAGCCTTGCCTTGTACCACAAGTCTTCTCCCAGACTCAAATTACCATCATGAACATCCTATGACAACCCGCTGGCCAACGTACACACATTATCTTCGTCTGGAGCGATAAAATTATATAAGACACGGTGAACATCCGGCAACGCTGCACATCATGGAGGGACGCTACCCGACCCTTGCCTGTCTGTCCCCTAACACCTCACATCTCAACTTTGCCGCTTACATCCGCTTGCCTGCAGGTGATAGCCAGGCACGGGGGTCAGGGACATGCTGGGTGGTCATACACACGATAAGGAGAACCTACATACCTTGTCTGCCTACGATCTCGGCCACGTGTTCCGACGACGGCACCGCCACACACTCCGTCATATTTTGGGACCTTTTGGTGGAAGCCCGCTCAGCATCCAGGCCTTGGACTACGTAGTGATCAGGTTCACTATTGGGCACCGAGGATTCGTTGTTTAATCCAATTAGCGACAGTTCAAGGGCTAACTGTAGTGCCCTTTGTTCGTCCATAGCGGAGGTGGAGCTGGGAGTCGGTGTCGGCCGCTCCATTTCTGCAAACAAACTACTGGCTGGCATTTTAGACCAGTATGGGTATATCTCACACAATACCTCACGCCACCTTCAATCACATTCACATCAACATCCACCACGTTTCAGGGGCGATGGGCCTTCAGCGTATGCCTTCCCAACCGGGTGGGAGAATGCCAACTGAGTTTCCGAATTGAGTGAGTCCTGTCACCCGCCGAAGCTCCGCCCACCGCCCCGCCGCAGCCTCTCATTGGCTCAGCGCCGTGCCGCATACTGCTCAACTTGGATATCTAATTTCTTATTGTTTATTTATTTTTTAGCTACTCAGAGACATTTGTAAGCTCTGAAACTTTCTAGTTCTATATAAAATTGTACGTTTAATCGTAATAAATTACTGTTCTTGACAATAATCTCGTACTTACTTAAATATAAGGCAACCGCTTTTTATATTTTTGCCATAGACAACACAGTGTCCTCTCTTCCTGATTGGTGTGTTTGAAATTCCCGCCTTATTCATGACAAGAGTTGTGACTGAATGCAGGAAATACTTTATTCATTCACATTCTTGCATCTGCAGTAAGCTCATCTCCAATCTAAAGATACACCGGTGACAAAAACCTGAGTGTACCTTACATGAAGTCATACTTTAATAAAGTAATATGTCCAGGGCACGAATCACGCTTTATCAGGGTGATCCCCCCGAAATCACATCGGATCGGAAGCCTTCTGGCAGGCAATGGGACACGGGTGGGTACATCAGCTGTCCAAGGCGCTGGTCGTAGAATATCACTCACTGTCTTCCCTGTCGCAGCATCTATGAGTTTGTTTTATGGTGTCCTTGAATTTGCCTTGTCATAAAATCATGCTAATAGGTTAAAGTTTCATTAAGATATTCTTGGTAATTGCAAGTGTAGGTACACTTTTCCTGTTCATGGTGTCCTTGAAATTTGCTCTCAAAGTCAAGAGCATTACATTGATAAATGAATTTCAATGGAAGATTATTGTTTGTTACAACTATAAGCATATTTTTTCCTGCGGAAATAACAAAGTGTGTGTGTATGTGTGTGTGTCACTGTATGTGTGTGTGTGAGACAGAGAGAGTTTACAACTTAATATAAGCAATACGCAAGATAACAAAAATTAATGCAACATCGGAACCTGTACTGGGTTCGGTTGAACCCCGAGATCTTCTGTATCTACTAACATCCTGCCGTCGCCACGTGGTGGCCAATACCCGCCACAGGGTATTTCACCTCTATCACTAGCCAAACACCCAGCCTCCCAGCCGTCTTCCTCTCCCCCACTATTCAGCTCCAAGACCTCCTCTCTCTTCCTCTCCACCGGCTTCTTACCAGTGACCCCGTTTTCCAGCTGTTAATCCATTTTGCCACCTGGATATCTAACATGTCCCTTCCTTTCACTTAAACGTATCCAACCACGTTGTCGATTCTGATCCTGCAGAGCATCAGAAGCTCATGGCTCCTTCGTCCATGTGAACCAGCCCAGCTCACAGTCCCCTCAACTCAAAGCTATGCCCTGGCGCTTTCCTGTATTAGTCTTGGTGAAAGCCCTCGCCCACCAGTCAAGTTCATCATAGTAATTTGCATTGGTGAAACGTGAAATCATGTTCATTAGTGGTGAAGCGAGGAACGCCATACCGCAATAATATTTAAACACCATAATGCACTTTCCTGTATAGTTTTGCTGAATAGTATTGCTTCTAAATAGTATGCTTAAAGCTGTTGGAAGGACAAGAAGCTTGAGAAAGAGGTGATGGAATGCAGTAACACGGTCATAAGGAGAGCTAGGATGGAGGTTCGGTAGTGGTGGAGGAGCAGGGAAGAAAATTTAATACAA
Source organism: Chionoecetes opilio (assembly GCA_016584305.1). Classification (NCBI taxonomy): domain Eukaryota; kingdom Metazoa; phylum Arthropoda; class Malacostraca; order Decapoda; family Majidae; genus Chionoecetes; species Chionoecetes opilio. The sequence goes on from JACEEZ010025581.1 coordinate 336,376, forward strand.
ACATGATATGACATGAGTGATGATGCATGGGCTGCAGTGGGAACAGGACAAGGAAGTGGTGATCAGCACGAGAATCGGGGAGACGGGGGACACAGGAAAAGATGCGAAGGATCGAGAAGGAGCAGTTGGCCCTCGTGGTGAGTAACAGTAGGGTACAGTTACTCATCTTATTCCCGGGAACACCACTCACCAGCATCCACTCATGTTACACTGAAATTTCTGAAGCGAGACACAGGAAAAGATGCGAAGGATCGAGAAGGAGCAGTTGGCCCTCGTGGTGAGTAACAGTAGGGTACAGTTACTCATCTTATTCCTCGGGAACACCACTCACCAGCATCCACTCATGTTACACTGAAATTTCTGAAGCGAGTATTTCCTGAATGTTGCGATATATATGCAGCAAAGGAGAAAGGAATAAAATTACATGTTTTGTATCCTTTAGTATAATAGCAGGTTTTTTGATGAAAGTGAATCCGTTTCATAATGTATAGATGCACCATACAAACACATGATATCGACAACATTAAAGATGAAACAGATTCAGAGAGAGTTCGTCCTAAATATAACTACAGAATCCCCGCCTGGCCTCTCTGCGCCGCGCCTCTCCCCCTGCCCCAGCCTGCCGTCATAACGTTACCATGCCAACTGCCGCCACCGTTGCCGCAGCCCAAGCCTTGTTGGTCTCTGCTATATTTGCACTCTCAACAAGGGCACCTGAGGTACCCTGCTGTAAATACAATTGGCTGATAAATGAGACTAGTTGCTTTTCGTCACCAGTTCGGAAATACTGATGATTATGTATGTACTGGGAAATGTTCTGTTTGGCACCATATCCTCAAGAGGGTACCCACTACCTACTCAACGTCCGTTTCTTCGGCTGCCCATAACCGCTTTGTGATTTGATGGCCTCTCCGAGCACTATAACAAGACTATAAAACCGGAATATTATGAAGAACAAATGAAAACATGTCACCATTTTTTTACCACCTGCTATCCAAGAGTAAATTTCACTCTAATTGATACCTATCACAAATATTACAATCTATATGTATTATTATCCATTAGTATTGATACTGACATAACTTGCGGTAGTAGGCAGTGATGCAGATGGTAAAAGCAGTAATAGCAGAAGCATAAGAACATAAGAGAATAAGGAAGCTACAAGAGGCTGTGAGACCTACACGAGGTAGTTCCTGTAGGCACTGTGAGAAGGAGGAGGGAAGAAAAGTAACTGTTATTATCATATCAGTTAACAAAGGAGCTCTTCTCTTCACTACTTGCTTGCCACCATACTTTAAGGCCAACCAAGGAAGCTAGAGACACGTTCTCATGCTTCCTTGAGGCCAACTGTGAACTGTGACAACCCGCGGGTGCAGCCACAGCCGCCAATCTGACCGCCTTGGGCCCTTGACAGACATGGGAGAATACCACGTGGGCCGAACGAACCCCACGTGTTGGGTATCAAACACTTCCATCCTGTTCTAACTCTCTGCTCCTATTCCCTGTATATTCAACTTTCCGTAATAATATGTTCTGATACTCCATTCTTAATTCGAACATTTGATTACCTCTTGAATATAATATCTATATCTATAATCTCATCTGGATAAATCTGAACGTTATATTCATCACGTGTAGCATCTCTCTTAATTGAATGAGCATGTCGTTAATTTGATATACCCCTTGATTAGTGATTACCATATTTTTCTTACCAATCTCTCCTTTCTCATATATAATGCCCTTTCGTCAGTCCACTTAGTCATGTAGCCTACACAAACATTCTTTCAACACTCACAGATACATCCATGCTATCATCTATCGTACTTCCATTTCGATTCAAGATAATGACTATGGTAATTTTACGCACACATACAGCACACCTGATGCCTGTGCTATCACCTGACGGTTCAGCTCTCCCTCGCCCCTCTGTCGCCCCCCGTCGATGAATGTAACCAACCACACACGTCCCGCCTGAATGCACCTTGCCCTCTATGAGTATTTTATTTTGTTGCTCTCTCTCTCTCTCTCTCTCTCTCTCTCTCTCTCTCTCTCTCTCTCTCTCTCTCTCTCTCTCTGAAACTGGCAAGTGTTAATGTTAATGTGCACATACGTGTATTTTCTGCCGAAAAAAAAAGATCATAGCTCAGGGACGAGATTCTGAAATGTTTTGTTTGCACACGCGCTTAGCAGAAAGGCCATCCCTGGATAATCCCAACAGCGGACCCCACCCCCGGGATCCTTAAAGACCCCCACGCCAGCTGAGGTATGTAATTACCTGCCACACAGACACGCTGGAACGGCATGTATTGCTTCAACCGGCGTGGCAGGGTGGCGGTTGCGGCAGGAATGGCCAGGGTGGTGGTTGGAAATAGGAAAGATGGAGCTGTATATGATGAAACAAGAAAGACAGCTACGTTGTGATGAAATAGCTGGGAATGGTACGAAGTAGATACAGCAAGATAGATGAGAAATTGTAAGTTATAACAGGTTGGAGGTGGGAATGTAACCAAAGTGCAGCAATAAGGCGGTGATGAACATGTTGCTAAGGTGTGCGTAGCAGCGTGGTGGAGGCGGAAGGGTGGTAACTGGTAACTGAAGTTTAACATGGTGGTCCCCGATAGAAGGGCGTGGTGATCGTGGTAGCCTGTAAGGTGCATCAAGACAGTATTGACGGAAGTAAAGTAACTAAGCTGCAATAGGATAAGGTGTAGTAAGGGAGGCCCCTGTGAAGGCGGAGAGGGCCACGGAGAGGCAGGGTGGTGGCGTAAATATCGACCAGGTGGGGGGGAGGTGCCACACCCACCACGCTAAACAAAATTACTGCTTTTCTGTTGCCGGGTCATAAATGAGGTATTGAGCGACACACTGGACTCTTGCCTGACTCACGACACACCTCTCACGCCACACACTACAGTCCTCCCCTCCAATATTCGGACGATGGAGTCACTACTGTAACTGCTAATAAAGACCTATAACGACAAATGCAAATTTGATGTTTTCAGTTACGGCGTCTTCGCGAACTTATAAACCTTGAAAATATGTTGCAGAGTTGATCTGATGAATGGTCTGCCATCGAGCGGCCTGCTTCGTCATGAGCTCACCAAGAATCTTCTAGAGTTGGGCAATGATTGGCGTGGTGGAGCAACTTGAGGGGTGACACTTTGACATTAATTCAGTGCCATATTTTTACGTCATTCAGCTGCTGCCATAAAAGTTTCCTAAATTACCATCCTCGCCAAGGAAACTGTGCTGGTAATAATGATCCGCAGCCAGAGGTAGGCGACGGCTGTAGCTTCTACACGGCCGGATGTAGAGGAGGGACGGCCAGCATGACAATGTCAACCTGACCCATCCTCATCCCCCCTTCGTTTCGCTGACTCCAGTGGTTTCTCTCCTTCTCCATCTGTCATCTGGGGTCTTGACTCTTGCCACAAGCCTTAATCGAGACCTCCTGCATGCATGTCTAAAAAAAAATGACTTAGTATAATCTTGTATTCGTTATGGTGGCTGATTTTTTCCCTTTAAAAGTAGCAAAGCAAACTCTTCTTTCTACGTATATGACGGTATATCGTCCAAAGGACAACGTTGGGCTGTTGTCTCTTTAGCTTTTTGTCATCTGGTAATGAGAGATCTAAACGATGCTGACTTGCTAGTTGCAGCCACCCGAAGCCCGGTGCACCAACAACAATGAACCTCAAATAACAAATTCTAGTATAGATCAAATAGTGGGGTCCTCGGAGGCAACACCATGCTGTTCTTCAGAATATTCATCTCCCGTGATGGTTCCCTCATGATGAGATATCCTACACATTCTGGAGGACCTCGCTGCATTCTTCACAAAGGAAGCCCTGCAGTATTTCACAATTGAGGCAAAAGAAAAAATAAAGCCTTGAGATATCATAATTCAAGAGGAAGTTCACCACCACCACTACCAACAACCATCACTATACTACTACTACTACTACTACTACTACTACAATATTAGTAATAATAATAATACTATAATAGTACTATCACATCTAGTACAAGTATTACAACTTAATTAAAAAAAAAACCACTCACTGTTTGGGATTCTAGATGCCTGCCGCCCTGTATTGGTCTCGCTCTCTGGTACGTGTGCCAATAACCTTCCCCCCTCCACAAGTGTTTGTATTCCCCGTGCACTCCATCCTCGCCTCCACCATATAAATGAGACCAAGGGCGAGGTGCCAAGGTCCCTTGAAGAAGAAAAGGTCATAGCAAAATGTGGAAAGACTGGTGTCTCTGGTATCTGGTGCTCTTAAACTAAGTATGCAATTGATTTATGATGAAGTAATAAACTTAATATTATATGTGTCAAATTACGACATACATATTCTTCCCTCTTTGATTCAGTGTTACAATTTATAATATCAACATTCATGAATATCACATACATGTTCTTATTGATCTTAACACTTATTGATTTGTCTGACAAAGGTTCTATAACAGTCATAGTTCGGTGGGATGACACATGCTACAATCGATGGCACTGAGGTGACTGGCCTGGTGATACATGGTTACTAGTTTACTACGGTACTTAGTTATAACAGCAGCTGCATCCTACCATCCCCTATACAAGGTCGTGTTCTGGACCAGGTTTATTCTCTTCATAATCACCCTTCCTCTTCACTGGTCTTCTTTAAGTTGACAGTTGCTGCCTGTGTTTGCCTGCTGCACACCAACCTTAACGCATGAAACGAGTCGCGTGTAAATGAGAGATAAGATTAACATACATTTTCGTGATTTCCTTTTTTTCATGCTTTTGCCATCAATGCCTTCATCATAGCTATTTATGTGGCCATGAGTGACTCCCGTCCCGCTCTGCGTCATTAGCACCAATAGTTCTCCATCCGCACCCTCACTACTGCTATATTTTATCACCATTCACACCACCACCACGTATCAATATGGCCACCGTCACCTCATATCACCCTGGCCATCATCACTTCAATAATGACAGCAGCAACTTTTGAGAATACTCGTGACGTTTGCCATGTGCGTAAACCATTCGTAAGATAAGCCTAACTTCCTACCAAGGTCACTCAGACAGGATACAATACCACTTTATAGGCCTATTTTTACAGTACCAAAGTCACCACGACCTTCTATGTAGAATAGTAATGCCTCTTGCAAATCCAGATATTAACGTATATTTTGATGTTTTTTCAGCTCACAATGTCATCTTGGGTCTCCTTCGCCATGATCTGCTGGTTACAATGTCTGATATTCTCGTTACTGTCTGTAATCCTCATCAGACTCTTGAATATGTCCTTATCATCGCTGCCATTACCTTGAATTCTTCTGCCTGCCGTCTCGAAATAGCATTTGCAACCGTTACTTTGTCTAGTGGGGGCGCAATCTTGATTTCCGCCACAGAGCTTGCATGCCTTTTACTGAAAAGTGATAATAATAGTAGTAGTAGTAGTGATGGTAATATACGTGGTGGGAGGAGGAGTGAGAACAACGTACGTACAGTACATGTTGAGTACATGAGGCCGGGAGGCTTATACCTGTAATATATATAGTAATTCCTGTTCCAGTTACATCACCTACATTCACCATTCATCCCTATCCATAAAATTGTATAGTCTTCTTTTAAAACTCCCTTTCAACCTGATATTTTAGTATATTCCAATCGTCTGCCACCCTATTAGTGAACCAGTTACTCCATTTTAAAAATCTAGCCTACATTTTTTCCAGAGAGGTGGAGGAGGAAGAAGATAAAAAATTTGAAGTACTAAATTGTGATGAGAGCACAGTGGCGATATTTTTGTCTGTCTTGTAATGTTAGATTAGCATCAGGAAAGATTATGCATGCAGTCGTAGCAGTAATAATGATGGCCATACTGACAGACTCAGGTATAATAGCAGAAATGGTAGTGACGGTGGCAGTGGTGATTCTACAAGTAGTGGCAGTGTGGCACGACCAGACAGACAACCACATTACACAACACCGGCCTCCGCCACAGCAGACCTCCACATGCAGTTCCTGGTTATACCGACTCGCCTGCAGTGGTCTCCTTCTTTCTCTTCCTCTCTCATCTCTCCCCTATCCTTATGGTTGCAACCCTGACTAGAATAGGACCATGAGGGAATCAAAACCTGTCTCAGGTAACCGAAACACCGATTGCATAAACTTGTTTGTGTTGTTGAGTTTGAATTTTATACTATCGGGGTTGACAACTAGGTGAGTGAAGTTGGCGGGGTATTTCAAACTCAACCCCGCTACTGTAAACTCCAAGACATGTTAAGACAATCAATTGTCGGTTTAACGTATGACATTGCAAAAGAACCCTGCGTAAAGTCTGCAAGGACGACGAGAAACAAGGGATGAGTATTGGACGAGGGAAGTGAAAATACAGTTGCCAAGTGAGGGCACGAGGCCGCCCAGCTGACCCACGTGGTGCCCGCCAAGGTGCTGTGGCGGGAAACATCCTTGGTTCTTCGTCACAACATGCAGTAAAACCAGAGTTACATACAGTTAAATACATCCAATGGCTCTCAAAGATAATTGGACCGAACTTGTGATTACAGTTCTACGTTTAACATGTAGATTAAAAGTATGTTTGGTTGGCCGACTATAAAAAGACGTAAAGCTAAATGTTGTGGAAGTAGTACATAAACTCTGTTGAATTTAAATACCCAGAGCCTGTCGCCCTTTATTCCTAGAGAGTGTGTGCCCTACGTGTGCCACTACCTGAAATTTCTGACCGAAAAGCAAATACATTCAACATAAATCTTGCCACGAACACCAAATGATCTTGCGTCAATTGATGAATGACTTCAAAAAAAATCTGATGGTATTAAAAAAAAAATATATATATATATATATATATTATTATATATATTATATATATATATATATATATATATATATATATATATATATATATATTATATATATATATATATATATATATATATATATATATTATTATTATATCATCAATGTAAAATGGTGAAGACAGGGACTGCCCATCCCATCACCACTTTCCAGTCCAGCAGGTAACGCACACACACACACACACAGTCACACACTGCGTTAAGGCAGGAACGCGTCGGTTACTCCAGAAGTCTCAGGGTCGGAGATTAATGTGAAGGTCTGAGAGAGAGTGGGTGAGGGAGACGGACAGATGGGGCGCCGAGGGTCACTCACACCCCACCATACCCTGTGCCCCTCGCTTCCCCACTGTACTGCCACAACCACGTCTCCCACCACCACAACAAGCTGACATGGCTCCACACTCCACACTCCCACATCATCGCCAGCCCAGCATATACCACGTGTCCAGTGTCATCATAATATTCCACTTCAACATCAATTTTATCGCCATCGATGCCACTTCTTTCTGCCAGCGACATTCCCACTACGCAGTTACAATAATGACAGCAGCAACTTTTGAGAATACTCGTGACGTTTGCCATGTGCGTAAATCATTCTTAAGATAAGCCTAACTTCCTACCAAGGTCACTCAGACAGGATACAATACCACTTTATAGGCCTATTTTTACAGTACCAAAGTCACCACGACCTTCTATGTAGAATAGTAATGCCTCCTTGCAAATCCAGATATTAACGTATCAAGTTAAGCAAGTGTACAACCATTCCACGATTGTACACAGTTCATGCTTCTAGTCACCGCTACCGCTGTACTTCATCCTATCACTCAAATTTTTTTTATTGTCTGGGACCGCTATTGTCAGCCACCAAACCTTAGAGCAGTCAGTAAATAGGCCTAGGGTAAACCAAGGCCTTGGGGTAAACATATTTACTGGCTTTGCCGTAGAGCGTCGTCCTCATTATCGATATGATTACACAGACTACGTAGTACATGTAAAATTACTACGTTGTCGATTAGCCTTTGTCTGGTATTTACGTACTAACACGGAGTTTTTAAAAAGATATGGATGTCATTTTACTTGTCATACTTGTCCTGGTGTTCCTTACCGGTAGTATGTAAGAACAAAACATTCATAAGCACAAATTATTCCATAGCAATACTTTTTGTTGCATTAAAACGGTGAAGGTACAGTTGCCTACGCAAATTCTGAACGATAACAGAATGCAATCGAGATTAGCTTCTTTGTAGATAAGTAGCCTGTAATCAGCAGCTGAGTCTTGATACGGTTGTCAGGCGTTGTGGCGGTTTTTGAAACGAGAGAGAGAGAGAGAGAGAGAGAGAGAGAGAGAGAGAGAGAGAGAGAGAGAGAGAGAGAGAGAGAGAGAGAGAGAGAATTTTCTATTTGTGTTCAATGCATCAATGACGAGAAAACACAAAGAGCATCTGAAGTATTTGTCGACGTAACTTTTTTTATAGGTTATTTGCTAATGTCATATATTTATTACAAGTTTGAAGGGAAGATATAAGATAATATATAAGATAAGAGGCCCCGTCAAATGACACAAAAACCTAACCACTCAAAAATGAGGCTCCATGAGAATAAACCACCAACACCAACCCCAAACTCTGTGAAAAATAGTTGAGAAGTGTCAGTACAGAAGCGTCAGTAGGATGTGTGTCAGGTTCGCCCCGAGGTCACTGAGGCTTGTGGTAAACAGATTTATATGGATGTTTGTGAGTTCGTTTCCATGGGGCCGTTACCTTGCTTCCCTCCTATCCCTTCCCTGTTTTATACAAGGACTCCTCCATTTTGTCAAGATCAACCTTCTTTCCTTTCTTCCACGGTCGTTTCCCCTGGTTACTGCACTAAGGGACGAAAAGGCAAGTCGTGGGTCATGGTCGTCTTTACCACTATCATACAACATCACAAGACAACAATCTATCATTTACTACATTATAATTTTCTTCGAATCACCTTGTTTTGATAATTACGCTTGTGCTATATGGACCTCTTTATTTATGGACCTTCATTATTTTCTTCCAAGCCCAGGTCCATTCTTTCCTACAGTCGGTACACAGACGGCGAACTCCACGTCAGGAACCTTTATGTGTGCTGAGACAAACGGCCCTTGAACCGCCCTCCCCGAGTCCCCCCTCCTAACCCTCAACCGTCCACTTCCACAGCTTGTCAAGGCACAATGCTGCGTGGCTGAAGAAGCATATGTTAACGTCGGTTGTTATTATGTTATTTACAGGTTTATTGATAAAACACTACGTAATAATACAAATGACACGAAAAACTACAAAATCCCAAAATCGGGGAGGAATGAATGAATAACTCGCTGAGCCTCGCGCTATGAACAGCCTAAAATTCATAAGGCATTCATTGATTCTGACTTCACATAAAATCATAAGAAGAAAATGTATTATTTTCATGCTATGTTCGTGTGTGTCTCTGTGTGTGTGTGTGTGTGTGTGTGTGTGAGGGAGGTTGGGTGCTCCGCTTGCAACACGCTTCCTTCAGCTTTCTTTGTTCCCTGAGCTGCGCTATGCTAGACAAGACAGGAAGGCCGCTGACAGGCGAGCGCGCACGGTGTGGGTGGTGACCTTGGCTGGGTGGCTGCCCTGGGGTCCTCACTACGCAAGGCCGCGCCGGGGGGCAGCAGGAGCAGCAGCAGGAGAGAAGGGGGAAGGGAAGTAGGTAGCACCACGTGGCTGCTAGAATGTCTCGCACCACATGTTCTCTCTTGCCTCACACACTTTGTATCCTTCCTCGCATGTCCCACACAAAGCACCGCTGCTGCATGTAGTACGGAACTCCATGGGGGATTCCAAGCCATCATCAACAAACTTAAGTTAGGTATACATTAGCACTACTCGGAAGAATGTTGCATTATATATCTCCGACGTTTCACCTGTATTCTATAGCAACTGCTAAGTGCAGCTCGAGAGGCGAGATGGTGAGAGATGTAAGTAGCAGCAGTAACAGTCATGGCAATGATAGCAGCACCCCGATCGGTGGGGAAAAGTGATGACAGATGGATTATGTAAGTTGAAAATCAAGGAACCTGCATCGGCTAAAAGTTGGGGCAAGTTGTAGCTAATAATAGGTTTAGGTTACAGCGAAGAACTCTGAGAGGACATTAAAAATGAACTCCGTCCACAATAACTATATTGAGTATGTATGGTTCAGCATTTCGCTGGCTAAATGTCGAGATGATGAGTCGGGCAGGCTGCATCCTATTTCAAAAACTGCGCCCACCACCGCCTTTGTCTTAAACGAACATCAAACTGAGGCATAAATACACCAATGACACTTAACATTAATCTGACTCTTAAATGTGACATAATATCCCTACGACAGAGAGTAATGTTAGAGAAAACACTAATCATGCCCAAATTTACAATTTAATTAAGCAGTCTTTTGCCGCCAGTGACGTAACATTGGGGTGCAGGCCGTAGCTAAAGTAAGGGTCGGGATAGGGGTGAGAGCGCTCAGTCAAGGTTAGCAGTTGTCTGGTCCTACAGACTTTCTGGGTACGAAGACCTTTGTTAGGCTTGTAGGGGTGACAGTCCGTTGCCAAATGCAGCCTGGCAGGGGTGACGGTCCCTTGTCTGCCATGAGGTGTTGATGTGTCCTTAGCTACTGTAGGGAATATAGGGATAACTCCCATGTCTGCTACAAGGTGTTGATGGTCCATTCGCAAAACGGATGACTATGCCACCCATGTCTGTTGAGAAGTGCTCTTTGTCCATTAGTTTGATATTTAGGTGTCTATCCCTGGTCATTCACAATACGTATATATCCTGGTATGATTCACAATATGGGTTCACTAAGGGTAGGTTATGTCTCACCAACTAATTGAGTGTCTATATTAAAGTTTATGAAGCCGCAGATAATGATGGTAATAATATCACATACGTACTTAGACTTCAGTGAAACATTTGACAAGGTACCGCATTAAAGACTCTTAACAAGGTTAGAGCACATGGAATTGATGGGAAGGTTCTTCGTTAAATAAGGTCTTGGCTAAACAATAGACAGCAAAGAGTAACGATTAAAGGTTCGAAATCAGAGTGGGGTGGAGGTATTAAGTGGGGTTACGCAGAGGTCTGTTTTTAGATCATTGCTATTTTTTATTCATATCAATAATCAGATAGTGGTATTAGCAGTGGCATGAGCATGGCATCAGTTTGCTGATGATACTAAGATACGTAGGATCATTAGATCAATTTCCGATGTAACAGCCTTGCAGGGAGACCTAAATATAATGAACGAGTGGGTACTTAGGTAGCAGATGGAATTTAATATTGACAAGTGCAGCATAATTGATGTTTGTAGAGAAAATAAACGTAATAGGTACACGACACCATACGCAATGTGACACTGAAAAGATCAGAATGTGAGATGGATTTGGTTGTGCAGATAAGCTCAGAATTTCGTCCTAGAAAACTATGTATTGAGGCTAGAAATCGAGCTAACAGAGTATAAGGATTAAAATTAAAAGTGTTGAGGTTATCAGCTAAACCTGAATTTGGCTCTGGTCAGACCCCGAACTATGCAATGCAGTTTTGGTTCCCGTATTGTAGAATGGATATAGCATTGCTAGAGTCAGTACAGAGAAGGATGACGAAAATGATACATGGTATGTGCAATTTTTACTTACGAAAGGAGATTGAAGCTTTTTGAATTTACGCTCACTAGAGATGTGAAGTGAGAGGCGATCTTATCAAAGTATCTAAGTGGTTGAAGGGATACCATAAAGGAGATGTAGGCAAGATTCTTATGGTTAGTAATTAGGATAGAACAAGAAGTAACAGATTCAACTTGACAAATGTAGACTTTAAATAAAAGTCATAGGAAGAAATTGGTCTACAAATAGGGTGATCGATAATTGTACTAGACTCAGTTATCAAGTCGATGGTGCAGAATCGAAAGGAAGCTTTGAAAGAAGACAAAGAAAATTAAATATATGAATAGAGATGATAGGCAAATGTAGGTAATGTATATTTATTATAGGAAGTACCACGTGTAGGTCTTATAGCTTCCTTAAGTTCTGAAACACAAATTTTACGGTGAAAAGTTAGTACAATTACACCTGTTCCGTGTGAGTGAATGCAACATTCCTGCGAAACTAAATACTGACGCAAACATCCTAACGTGCATGAAGTAATTCCAAGTAGGGATGACGGCCTGCTCGAGGTGATTTTGGTTCTGGTAAAGGAGAGGCAGTTCTAAGAAAATAATTGAGGTTACCTTGAGTAGGAAAGGTGGAGGAGGGTGAAGTGGTGGTGAGGCGGAGAGGAGGGCATGGAGGCTATGAAGACCTTGACTGTGGAGTGGGTGCGTGAAGGGTGGATGGTGACAGATGGTGGACGGTAGAGGGCGTGGCGTTGGTCCTGCACACCTCTTCCTCCTCATCACCATCTCTCATTTTTGTTTCAGCTCGTGATTATTCTGAAACGCGACAGTGTAGGATTTAGGTGGATTCCCGCCTATGAGCTAAAAATCCCTTTTTTTGCTCGCCTGAAATGGACTACCACTCACTACATGTGTGCAAATGCATGATGTGTTGCAGCAGAATATCTGTGAGTTTGGAATGAGAAGAGGGAGATGTGTGATGCCGGGAAGTATACTAAAGGAGATATAGTATAAGGATAAGGAAGAAGGAGAAATAATCCTGCATGTTCTGATGTGGGGATGGGAATTTGCGGAGTGACTAATGCGATGGCAGGCTATTCAGGTGGAGGGAGAGTGCGTGAGGCAGGACGAGAATCTGTACCCTGGGAAGAGATGCAAGTCAAGAGAAGGCAAACTGCAAGGGGGTGGAATGAGCCTAACCCCCTCCACTGTCACCATGGCAACTCCCTCAGTAATCCCCCCCTCTGTTCTCGCTACCTTACTATCCTTCGTGTGAGTGAGGCTTCAGGTGCGTCAGCGGCCCATCGGCCATCGCCAGCACCTGACCACATCACATGGTAGGAGGTACGTACGTAACGCACCGCTGCCTCATGGGGCTCCACTTTTCCCACCACCCCCACCTTGCCAGCACTTATGGAGGCACGGTCGACGCGTGGGGAATGGGACGAGAGCGCGAGAACACACACACACACGCACACACACACACACACACATACACACACAGACACACATCCACACACAGGAGAGAAAAACATTAGAGGCTTATGACTGCATGTACGACAAGAAGAATGTGCGATCGCTATGGCCTCAGCGAGCCTGGTTGGTTTTTGAAAAGGAATTTCCTTTGATATCATGTCTGCCCAAGTGTACTCTACCACCCATATTTTAGAAAAGGAAAAATAGAGAAAAAAGTAGGAAAAGCATTTTGATTTTTGAGACATCTTCCTTATTGCACAGTGGTAAACCTATTTGCAAGATACCTTAATGTTGTATCATCGGCCCGGGAATATGTGAATCAAGAATCCTTTCCATTCATAGTTGGCAAGGGACGCTTACAAAAATCAAGGGACTTTGCGGTTTTGCAAAGGGCTTTGTTTCAGTTGCATTCTTCATTATTCTTTTTTCATTTCTTTTATTTTAGGAGTCGTTCTATACTGTTGAAGAATATGATCTTTTCTCTGAAGTAATAGGCGACAAACAGGAGAGGAAAGTTTAATACCTGCTGAACCTGCAAACTTCATTATGTATCCCTGGTCATCTATCTTACAAAATAATGAATAGTTATTTTGTTTTATCATAGCACATAAAGATGAAAAAAAAAAAAAATCTGTCAAATAAAAGAATCTTTGAAATTTTGCAATTGTACCAAAACTTAGATCAGAGATCCCAATCTTATATTTTGAAATCTTTGCATGCAAATATGATAAAACTTATGGAAGGCTAATTTCAAACTTACAAGGCCTAGCCGAATGCAATCAAGATTAAAAGCCTATTAAACGTATTTAGTTAAGGTTGAAAGCTGTTTCTAAAAGAGGCCTACATTTCGAGAAAAAAATAATGAAGAGGCTGCTTACTAAAAGGATGGTAGTATCCTAGATTCAATGTGGAAATTCAGGCAGACTTTATCATTGTCAACCTAACTGATAGTAAGCTATTACGATAATGTGTGATGAATTTGCGTGATTGATCTGGAGCAAAATTTCAATATAGTACTAATATAATAATGTGTACTGACTATATAGTATGGTACAAGTGCTTGTGGGCCCTTCGGACCCATGTATTGATGTTTGTAGTATTATATGTATATTAGACAACATGTGATTGCAAACTCCAATGGGGTTTTTGTTGCTGTCTTGGGCCCTGCAAAAGTGCCTGGGGTAGACCACGTTCCGGTGTTCCAACCCCTTTTGTGTTCCGTGTGTTTCCCAAACACCCCACTCACACACGCCACAAACGCCAAGGTCTACGTTTTTTGGGGAATGGGGCAAGACTTTACCCAGGTTTTTCCCTATAATCTAATACTCCAAAAGTGTTTTGAGCCCAAAACCCCCTTAAAAAATTATTCAATCGAAAAGGGACGAAGCCTTACCTCGATTTTTTTGCGATTTTTTGGGGTCTACTCTCATCAAAATTTAATTTACGTTTCGGCTACCCAAAACAAAAAAGACAGCAGACAGGACGACAGACAGACAAAACACCAAAACCCCACACCCCACACACACGACACAAAAACCCCGGTACTCCTATAGTATCTTAGTGTAAGGTTAAGTTTTTCCCGGCAACAGTTATTCAGTCAAATATCAACTGATAATGTTCAATAATTTTTTTTATTGATTTAGAATTAGTTGTTTTCTTAACTTTTTTTTTTTTACTATATTTTTTTCTTCTGATTAGTAAACAACCAGAGAGATACGAGGCAAAATGTACAGAAAACTGATATAAATTTCGAAATAAAGTAAAGAATGACGAGTGAGGGAATGAGAGGAGAAAGTGTTGACGTTTTTTCTTTTGTATAAATCACCGGATAAAGAACTAAATATATGTTAGAAATATGCACATGGACATTTGTATCCGTGGAAGCACACGAGAAAAGTGGCATAGTGATAGACTTATAGATACATTATAGATACATTATACGATGAAGCTGGTGGTGTCATCATTGCTGTAACTTCAGTGGTTAACAATTGATACATCCTAAAAGGCTAAAACTGAGCCTGTATAAAATTTAACTTTGCTTATCTTACACAAACACAAACACACACACACACACACACACACACACACACACGACCATGAGCAAGGGCAGGTGAGGGAACAGCAGGTAGGGGCGGAGAGGGGAGACAGGTGATGGGCATGGGAACCTGCACGAATTCCTCCAGCCTGAGTAGCACCTGGGACGGCAGTCTTTGTGAGGGAGGCGGGACGGGAGGAGAGAGCGAGGCGAGAGGCGTGGAGGATGCCTGTGCGATGGGATCATGGATGGAATCCTCGAGAAAAAGAGAGGAGAGAGAGAGAGAGAGAGAGAGAGAGAGAGAGAGAGAGAGAGAGAGAGAGAGAGAGAGAGAGGGGGGGGGGGAAGGACATAATTAATCTTGTAAGATGCATAATGTTGTTTTAGAGTATATTTTTTTGACATTCGAGTGATCCTCTCGAAATGTATAGCAATTGAATTTTTTTTGTTCTCTCTCTCTCTCTCTCTCTCTCTCTCTCTCTCTCTCTCTATATATATATATATATATATATATATATATATATATATATATTTAGAGTATATACGGGCAGGAGATTTTCTCAGAGACAGATCTCGTTAAAAGTGATAGCTAGTTCAGCGTTTATTATCTTTTTCAAGATATTTTCTCTTTGTCTTAAAGTAATCGTCCAGACCATTTCATCATTCCTGATTTAATGCAATCAAATCATAGCCATTAACGAGTATATCAAGAACACGTCGTCACTTTTTGTATCCAGTCAGCCGTTTTTAAATAATCCGCAATCAAAATCTGCAAATTCCCCGAGTTTTCAAAACGCTCTCAAGGTTTGCAGACGCTCAGGCTCAGGCTCGGTGACGTACCATCAGGGAGGCTTATCTTCCCGCGCTGATCAGAGAGGCACGTAAACACAGAGATAAATATAGTACTTGAAGATATTTGGGTGTTTCTGATAGATTTTTTTTGCTATATGCCACATGAATGCATCCTTTATGGGTGCAGCAAGACAGCTGTGCCTTTCGAGAAAAGTTTGCACACGGAAAGGAGTGGCGTGTGTAGGGTGATACACGCCTATAGTGTGTTGGGGCGAGCAGTTGTGTTGAGAAACGGCGCCCTCCCGTAAGACTGACTCAGTCCAACACTATACCAGACCAGGTGGCCCTGTTAGACAGGGACGCCAGGACTGGCAGCAGCGGTGGACCACCACGACTGTGAGGCTTTGCCTCTTAACAAGACCAAGTAAACCAGTTGTGGAGTGGGCGTGCCCTGTGGTGAGAGACCCTGTGTTGGTGTGGCTGTCACATTTTCTGCCTTCCCGCCCGCATATTTTCCAACTCTATGCTGTAGTTAATGCTAGTATGTGGTTTCCGAGTAATGACGTTTGACTGTAGCTCCAAAACTAACCATAGGATTTTCTCGAAAGTACCTTCATTGTGATTCCCACACACACATGGTTTAATCTTATTTACCAATCCATGTTTTGGAAAAGTGCCAGGTCCTCCTGCTGAACCTCAGGCTCTGCTAACACCTGTTCATCCACCTCGTACTCGGGCTCAAACATAGGATTCCATGACAATCTGAGGTTCGTTTTCCTCATAGTATACGCGACCAGCGTCATTTCTTTCGGTGTCAGATTGAGCATCGTTCTCTAGATGTCACAGCGACAGATTCACTGTCTGACACCGAAGTACAATTGCTCATCATAACATTTGCCGACAGGTGTCAGACAGAGTGTCTGCGGGCGTCCCTGTTCTGACGTCATCAATAACAATCGTAGCCCTGTTGGAGGGAAGATTTTTTTTTCGCGCGCTTTTTACACAAGTCGTGTTTTTACGGAAATAAGGCCTGGAAATCAATTATTTTTGGTGGATTAGGTGTTTTGAATGTACATTCAACATAATTCGGCAAAAAAAAATTTGGGTCTGGACGATTACTTTAAGAGTGTCTTATTCTCTTTAGTAATCAATTGTATGACTTCGCCGTAGCTTGTCATTGCTATATCAAGCTACGGCGAAGTCATACAATTGATTACTAAAGAGAATAAGACACTCTTAAGACAAAGAGAAAATATCTTGAAAAAGAAAATACACGCTAAACTAGCTATCACTTTTAACGATAATACTTTATATATATATATATATATATATATATATATATATATATATATATATATATATATATATATATATATATATACACACGTTTTATGTTGTAATTTTGCCAACTAATCATGTTGACGCCAGGATTTTCCTGCCTGGCCATTCTACTGTAGCCGTTGGGGGTTATATGATAGCCTCGAGGCAGGAAGGAGGAGGGAAGATGGAGGGAAGGAAGGAAGGAGGAAAAGAGGGAGGGGGGAGGAGCGGAGGGAAGGGACGAAAAACTGTTGTAGGGTTACGGAAAATTCCCATGAGCGGTCGACGTGTGAGGAAGCATGTGAGGCGAGGTTCTGATCGGTTTATGCACCTATGTAACACTAATCTGTCACCATACTATAGCAGTGACAGTCATGCGTTATTACTGTACCTCGCTACTCACGTTTACTATCACCCTTAGTGTCCACGTACTAAAACAGTACAACAAACAAGCCTGTAAAACACCCGCAGGAGTGTGACGTGCCAGCAGTCTGCGCACAGTCATCTGTGCCTGGAATTACAAAGTATAAACCAACATAATCAGCGGGCTGTTCCAAAGGCTTTGGCTGTTCCCAACTTCCCGGTAAAGCCTGACTCACCACCTTACTCCTTAATATTTAGTGTTGTGTGTGAACGACCGAGCAACTGGAATTTACCCGCAAGATATTTCTTAACCTTACAAAAATTGTAGATTGGTCATGAACGTTATATAAACATGGAACAAGTGCTATGTGTAGACAGCGTGGGCGCTGATCTGCTGACCGACATCACACGTCGGTATCGCTTTGTTGCGGTTGCTGCGTGAGCATGTTGATAGGAAGGAAGGAGCATTACCATGACATCCGGGAGATTACTGATAAGGCTTCTATGCTGACGCTTTTTTTTTTTCCACTACCGTCTCCTATTCCCATGTCTTCATGCCTTAGCTTGAATAATAAATCAGAAACTGGACTTGGTCAGCGAGTAGTAGACGCGGAAAAACTTGCTCTTATTCAGTGTGGAATGCCTGCACATCCTGTTACCATAGCACTATAGCAGGAGCTTTACTCCAGAAGAATACTCCAAGCGCCATTATGTAAGTTTTACAGGTAATCGTATGTTCTATGAGGCAACAGCGTACTTAGTTCCTATACATGAAATCAAGTGCAAAGATCTGATCGTTTGTCTGCCTTGGGCGTGGGCAGGGGCGGGTGGGCGGGTGGGCGAGAGGCAGCGGCAGAGTGCGGCACCTCCCACCGGCATAATGCCCACCTAACTGTCGTAACGGAATGCCTCACCACGTGGCTCCCGCCTCTCCCATTCATTTAATATTCGGCTTTTGTCACGTCGATGCCTTCATAATTTTGACCACATTGTTGCTACGTATGAAGTGAAGATGGCTGACTCCTTACTGCAAAATCAACAGTAGTTTTCTAAATTTTCTTTCGTTTCTAGGTCGAGTAGGAGCTGTGGTGAACACTCGTCCCATGGCCCAGCCGGCCCCTGCCCGACAGGCCTAAACCCACCTAGGCCAGGCTGGCAGGTTGGAAATGCCGCCACTTCCT
>JACEEZ010025581.1:360047-387547 GCA_016584305.1 Chionoecetes opilio
ACTAATTTTAGCATCACTATAGACTTGTATGTGCCACTGAAGACAGGTACTTAATATAAACTACTGTGCATGCCTCTTTAGTGGCACATACAATTATGTATCTGTAGTGATGATAAAATTCGTAATATATGGCGCCTGACGACATATATGTGCAGTGGCGACTATAGTGTTATTGGCGGTAGGGTGTAGGGATACGTGAACAGGTTTATGAAACTGTCGCCAATAGGAATTCTCGCAGAAACACCAACTGAGGCCTGTCGCCGACGTGGTACACTCACCGACGCGGAAATTTTTAGTAACAGTTCCACTTGGAATAAATGAAAATGAAGAATAAAGTGTATTTCATTGTTGGATACCACCATACCACCTGGTATGTAATCTCTGAATGCAGAAATACTGTTAAAAGCTTATTAAATGTATATATTGTGTACTGTAATATCATGCAAGATCAAGAATTGGAACTGTCGACGAAAATAGGCAGATGAAATGAAATGAAAATATGACAGTGCTAATATGATTTGACTTCATGTTCGCTTATAATGTCAGATTACTGTGATAAATAATGCTGTTATGTATATACAGGTTGTTTTCTCCTCTAACTCAGAGTTATGTACACATTTATATAGCTAGCCTGCCACTTATAGAGATAATCTGAAGGCATATTTTTACAACAACAGGACATTCTGAAACAGAAGAACTCCCCATTGTTTATATTTTTGTTTTGTCAAACATTATTATTTTCAACTTAACTAATTCAATTTACCTAAACTAAATCAATTGCTAAGATAACCTAGCTTTTCTAACTAATGAAATCTGGATTGTTTAATAGCTGTCTATTAAATTATCAATCGTATTATCACATATCATTGCTGCCACATGTGGCAAGGCCGTCTCAATCTATAAAGGCCTGCGCCTGAGATTTATGACGTCACGGACTGAGTCTGTACGAGGCCACCGAGATGACAAGTTTACCTACCTAATTATATGTTTATCAGTATAAAAGATATATTGTTATCTTCGGAAATGTTTGTTCTATAATATTATCAAATAAAAACCCGTAAAACACACTAAAGAAATGCCATTATGAGACTCTCAAGAAATATGCATGAACTTAAACTCTTCACCATTTAATATTTTTCTCGAAAACATTTTACATGGAGAACATCAATAGAAGCGGAATTTAGTTAGCTTTCCATTGCTATATTTTGTTTTCTGATAAATGAATTAGCAGCATGCATAAATTAGCGTTAACTAAATACATAACATCATGAAATCGGGTAATTTCCTACCTAATTATATGTTTATCAGTATAAAAGATATATTGTTATCTTCGGAAATGTTTATTCTATAATATTATCAAATAAAAAACCGTAAAACAGACTAAAGAAATGCCATTATGAGACTCTCAAGAAATATGCATGAACTTTAACTCTTCGCCATTTAATATTTTGCTCAAAAACATTTTACATGGATAATATCAATAGAAGCGGAATTTAATTAGCTTTCCATTGCTATATTTCGTTTTCTGATAAATGAATTAGAACCATACATAAATTAGCGTTAACTAACTAAAAGGATCATGAAATGGGGTAATTTTTCCCGATTGATGATGTTATTTATTTAGTTAACGCTAATGTATGTATGGTTCTAATTCATTTATCAGAAAACAAAATATATCAATGGAAAGCTAATTAAATTCAGCTTTTATTGATATTCTCCATGTAAAATATTTTCGAGCAAAATATTAAATGGCGAAGAGTTTAAGTTCATGCATATTTCTTGAGTCTCATAATGGCATTTCTTTAGTGTGTTTTACGGTTTTTTATTTGATAATATTATAGAACAAACATTTCCAAAGATAACAGTATATCTTTTATACTGATAAACATATATTAGATAGGAAATTACCCGATTTCATGATGTTATGTATTTAGCTAACGCTAATTTATGCATGCTGCCAATTCATTTATCAGTAAACGAAATATATCAATGGAAAGCGAATTAAATTCCGCTTCTATTCATATTCTCCATGTAAAATGTTTTTGAGCAAAATATTAAATGGCGAAGAGTTAACAGTGGGTGAAAGGTGGGTGCAATGAGAGCCGTACCGCCCGTACATCCTCACACGCAGAAAGCTCGGCTCCTACTGACTCGCATAGCAGACTCTGCTACTGACGTCACGTCCATCTCGCTCTCCCAGGCGCAGGCTTTTACATACAGACGGCTTTGCATGTGGCCACATGTGGCAGCAATGATATGTGAGGTATTTCAGCTCCAGATGTGTAATATGCATATTACACATCTGGAGCTGAAATACCTCCTCCGCCACCCTCGCCCGGGCCCTATATATGCATCCTAACTAATAAAAATATAACCAATAAAATTCCATTCTTACCTAATAACCTAACCTACCCTAACTGGTGGGTGAAGAAGGGGTATTTAAGATTAAGGGGTATACAGTATTTCTGTATAATAAAAAGGTATAAATAATGGAAATCACAGCAAAAGAAATGGTAAATATGCATTTTCAACCAATACTCCCTATTGACCAATACTCTTCTGAAATAACTGGCGGAACATCTTAAGAACAAGCTAGGGCTCCACGCTAAGCTGACCCAAATGATGGCTCTACGTATTATACTTACTGTCCTTAACACATCTGTTAATATTTTAATGAGTGCTGATCCTTACTTTGCCTACATGGCTGATATTAAATTTCAGGTTCCTGAGAAAAACTAAGCCCAGCGAGATGCGCAATGGACGACGAGTTTGAGAAAGTAGTGCGAATCTAAGTAGTAGGTATAACCTAGGGGTTGGTCGAGGGGGGACGGAGCCCCCCCCGTTAGGTTAGGGTAGGTTAGGCTAGGTTAGGTTAGGGCAGGTTAGGTTAGTGCACAGCACGAGGGGCTCGAAGAGGGGTGCTAGGTTAGGTCTGTAGAGTTTGTCATCTTTAGAATAAAGGCTCAAACTCCTATCTTCTTCTTATAGCCAACAAGCTTGGGGACATGGTGGAAACCGGGGTTTTTGGGTGGGGGAGCACACACATAAGGGAAATATGGCCCCCCACAAAAAAATCCTTAAACTAGGGAAATTTCCCTAGTTCATGGACTTTATCGGGGAAATATTTCCCTTATATGTGTGCTCCCCCACAAAAGGGGCACACTCAGAAGGGAAATATGGCTCCCCACAAAAAATCCCTAAACTAGGGAAATTTCCCTAGTACATAGACTTAATTGGGGAAATATTTCCCCGATAAAGTTCATGAACTAGGGAAATATCCTAGTTTATGGATTTTTTTGTGGGGGGCCATATTTCCCTTATGTGTGTGCTCCCCCACCCAAAAATCCCGGTTTCCCACCATGTTCCCAAGCTTGTTGGCTATAAGAAGAAGATAGAGGGTGGAGCCTTTGTTCTTAAGATTTACCTAACTAGCGGGGCTACACCATCCAGACCTAAACTAACCTAGCCAACCTGGGCATTGATTACATAACCTTAGCTCACCGAGGCAGGGGGTTTCGCTCACCCCCAGACCTTTCTTGTTATTTTTTATTTTTTATTCCTGCCGGCGGTAAATGTGCAGTTTCAACCAATACTCTCCTGGCATAACTGGGGGAGGAGCCGTTCTCCCCCAGAACCCCCCACTAGTTAACAAACCTAGCCTGGGCATTGATTACACAACCTTACCTCACTCCCCCAGACCACCTTGTGTTATTTTTTGTATGGGTCATAAATACTCCTTAGCGATGAGAACGAAACGTGCAGGATACTTAACCAGCGATCGTGTATTGGTTTAAACTGCACATATACCCTGCCGGCTATTGTAGGGGTTAGAAATACTCCTTATGATGAGAATGAAACGTTCAGGATATCTAAAACCACCGATCTTGTATTGGTTTAAACTGCATATATATTAAAAAAATACTAGGAAATACCTAATGCTTATATAAGGGGATGTAATGTGAACTTGAATAAATGTATCTCCCTCCACTGTTCATTGGACCACTATAATATCGTAAATTATCACTCCAATTTACTGTATTTTCATTATTAATTATAAGTAGGCTCCAGTACAGTACTTAGCAGTGCATGTCAATGCATGCTGCGGGATAACATTGTAGTCTTTCGACTGTAATTGGCAGGAATAGCATAAATTTGTCTCAAATTCGTCTCTGTTTGGGCGGCCATTGTTGTTGTCATGACGTCACACCTCGCAGAGCGCCCAAGGTTTTGGCTTGGGCGCTCGGTGGCAACTCGAACGGCCCGCCCGAGTCGCGCACAGGCGTTTGAGAGAGAGTTTAAGCGGCTCGCACCACTCAAATTCTTCCTCTCAAACTCACCCCAGGGGTGGGGAACGTCCGGCCCGCGGGCCGTATAAAGCCCGCAACTTGGGGTGAAGGTAGGGAAACGGGGGTGGGTGTTGGTGGTGGGGGAAGGGGATGGGTGTTGGTCATGGAGGTAGTATGACAGCAGGAGAGGCCCTGCCAGCCCCGCGCTTCACCATAAACTAGTGATGTGCACCGGTATCCGGTATACCGAAATACCGGTATTTTAGCACCGGTATTACCGGTATTACCGGTATTTTTATTTTTCGGTATACCGGTATCAGTATTAGTATTGCATCGGTATACCGGTATCGGTATATTATTTAGTCGGTATTGGATTTTGGTATTATGTTTTTTTCTCTCTTTTTTTTTTTCTCGAAACAGACTCCTGACTAGTACCAAGACCAAGAACTGACTATTGACTACTCCGACTGCCGAGATACGTATGGTAGCGTAACGCTCATTGGCTCAGAGCCTCAGAATCTGAGGCGCGTGTTATCATTGGCCGATTGCAGCTCAGCTGACAATGCCGCTCTGTGAAACCTCCCTCCCTTCCCTCTACCCCTGAGAGCAGACCATCACAGAAAACGGATCATTACATATCACACAGGCGTCACTATACAAATCTAGCCTAGCTCACATTTTCATTATTGTTATTATTATTATTATTATTATTATTATTATTATTATTATTATTATTATTATTATTGTTATTATTATTAGTCTTAGTCTACTATTATTATGGTTAATAATGGCATCATCATTTTCATTATTGTTATTATTATTATCATCAGAATTATTATTATTATTTTATTATTAATATAATTATTTCAAAGATATGTGTGTGTGTGACTGTGTGTGTGTATGTGTGTGTGTGTGACTGTGTGTGTGACTGTGTGTGTGTGTGTGTGTGTGTGTGTGTGTGTGTGTGTGTGTGTGTGTGTGTGTGTGTGTTGTGTGTGTGTGTGTGTGTGTCGGAGAGTTCACACCTCAGATATAGGCGTTTTCTACGGGGGAGCAAGAAAAATTTCGCTTGCAAGCGGTCACTTTTCTCTTGCTGTATCCCCGCAGAAAACGCTCGCCGTCGCTTGCTCCATGAGATGGCGACGCGGCGGCTGAGAGTAAGCAAAACAAAGATCAAATGACTATTTTGACCCTCTAAATATTTTCACATTGGGACGTTTCCTACACCGTCATAGTCAGAAAAGTGTGCAGATTCAGGAAGCGTGCTTATAAATTTAATTTGATCAAAAGTAGCCGAGCAATGAGGTGATGAAGCCAAACAAGTAGGAGAAAATGTTTATGCACTTTTTTACTTAACCCTTGTTTTCGTATACCTGCACTTACATCAGTTATAAATCTATACTAATGCGATGCAAAATTTCCTCAGGAAGCCGATAGTGGTCTCAGTGCTTCTTAATATCCAATGCTATTGTCAGCAAATCGGGTAAGAGTGAGGTGTGTGAAGTTGTTGATTTTCGATCAAGTCATACATTCCAGTCTTTAACTGCAGCTGTTCTGTTGTAAACAATGTTCGAATGCATATAAAGCAATATATACAGCTGTGACGATTATATTATCCTTAATTATACGCCGCAACCTCCCTTATTTGATTCAAACTTTTATGATAAGACATTAAAATAAGAAAGTTTAATTGATTTTGTCGAAAGTACACTGTTGTCATTCTTTTATTGAAGCACAAACCACCGCCACGTCAGCCGAACGCGACAGTGCCCAAACAAACATTTCTCTTGCTCCCGCAAGAAATTTCTTGCGGGTCGGGCAAGCATCTTCCCTGGATGATTGAACAGCAAGCGAAATTTGAGCAAGCGAATATTTTTCTATTGCAAACGAAATTTTTTTAGGGGTCAGAAAACAAAATATATCAATGGAAAGCTAATAAAATACTGCTTCTATAGATATCTTCCATCTTATAAGTTGTCCCACAAAGTTTTACATGACGACGTGTTTAAGTGACGACAATTAAGTGAATTGTAAGTTCATGCATATTTCTTCAGAGTCTCATAATGACCTTTATTTAATGTGTTTTACTGTGTTTTATGTGATAATCTTATAGAACAAACATTTCCGAAGATAACAGTATATCCTTTATACGTGTATAACATGATATACTGCGGGGTCATGCCTTGAGAACTTCCCCGGGTCTTGGGTGAACTGAGAGGCCCTGGTACTACGATGGCGCCCATAAATCGAGTTGTCACACTAGTACAGCATAGACCCCCCTAAAATAAAGTTTTATGTGGCGTAGGTCATTTCTTTTTTTGTATCAGTAATTAGTATGTATAATGTAACCTCTAAATAAGGAAAATAACAATAATTTGATTCAAATTTCCTTTTAACATTTATTTTTGGACAAAGAGTACCTGAGATTCCTGTGAAAGACAGTTTTAGATAGATATATTGCCAGAGCTGGGCTGTATTTGAATACATTTGTATTTGAATACATTTGTGTATTAAAGTAGTCGTCCAGACCCATTTTTTTTTTGCCTAATTATGTTGAATGTACATTCAAAACACCTAATCCACCAAAAATAATTGATTTCCAGGCCTTATTTCCGTAAAAACACGACTTTTGTAAAAAGCGCGCGAAAAAAAAAATCTTCCCTCCAACAGGGCTACGACTGTTATTGATGACGTCAGAACAGGGACGCCCGCAGACACTCTGTCTGACACCTGTCGGCAAATGTTATGATGAGCGATTGTACTTCGGTGTCAGACAGTGAATCTGTCGCTGTGACAGATTTAGAGTACGATGCTCAATCTGACACCGAAAGAAATGACGCTGGTCGCGTATACTATGAGGAAAACGAACCTCAGATTGTCATGGGATCCTATATGTTTGAGCTGAGTACGAGGTGAATTAACAGGTGTTAGCAGAGCCTGAGGTTCAGCAGGAGGACCTGGCACTTCTCCAAAACATGGATTGGTAAAATAAGGTTAAACCATGTGTGTGTGGGAATCACAATAAAGGTACTTTCGAGAAAATCCTATGGTTAGTTTTGGAGCTACAGTCAAACGTCATTACTCGGAAACCACATACTAGCATTAACTACAGCATAGAGTTGGAAAAATATGCGGGCGGGAAGGCAGAAAGTGTGACAGCCACACCACTACAGGGTCTCTCACCACAGGGCACGCCCACAGCCCACTCCACACCTGGTTTACTTGGTTTACTTGGTCTTGTTAAGAGGCAAAGCCTCACAGTCGTGGTGGCCCATCGCTACCCTCACTACACACCGTTTCTCAACAAAAACTGTTCGCCCCAACACACTATAGGCGTGAATCACCACACGCCACTCCGCCACTCCACTCCTACACACGCCACTCCTTTCCGTGTGCAAACTTTTCTCGAAAAGGCACAGTTTGTCTTGCTGCACCCATAAAGGATGCATGCATGTGGCATATAGCAAACAAATCTATCAGAAACACCCAAATATCTTCAAGTACTATTATATTTATCTCTGTGTTTACGTGCCTCTCATCCGCGCGCGGGAAGAGGATCCTCCCTGATGGTACGTCACGGAGCCTGAGCCTGAGCGTCTGCAAATCTTGAGTGCGTTTTGAGAACTCGGGGAATTTGCAGATTTTGATTGCGGATTATTTAAAAACGGCTGACTGGATACAAAAAGTGACGACGTATTGTTGATATACTCGTCAATGGCTATGATTTGATTGCATTAAATCAGGAATGATGAAATGGTCTGGACGACTACTTTAAGAAATATATTTATAAATACATTAGTTTTCATGTATTTAAATACAGTAATTAAATACTTTAATGAGTATTCAAATATATTGTATTTATATACATATAATATAAAAATGTAAATACTTTTTTATTCTATTTATTTATTTTTTTCAGTTAATTTGGCCATAAACCCGCTCAACTATTTGGCAATCCTGATGTTACAGTGAACCAGTGTTTCCACTTTCAGGAAATTTCCTTATTTTAAGGAAATTTAGGCCTGAGAAGGAAACTTCTAAGGAAACGCAAAATCTAAGGAAATCCTAAGGAAATAATATTTTTTTTCAGACACAAGAACATAAGAAAATAAGGAAGCTACAAGAGGCCGCGAGGCCTACACGTGGTAGTTCCTGTCACCTAACACTACCTACATCCACCTTTCATCCCCATCCATGAACCTATCCAGCTCCCCTTTAAAGCTCCCCAATGACTCAGCACTAACTACCTGTCTACTGAGACCATTCCATTCATTCACCACCCTATTTGTGAACCAGTTTTTCCCTATTTCCTTTCTAAATCTACGCTTTTCCAGCTTGAATCCGTTACTTCTTGTTCTACCCTGGTTAAAAGCCGTAAGAACTTTTCCTACCTCTCTTTTATTAAATCCCTTTATCCACTTAAGAACTTCTATCAGATCGCCCCTTACTCTGCGTCTCTCGAGTGAGTGTAATTTTAATAACTTCAATCGCCTCTCATAACTAAAGTTACGCATCCCTTGTATCATTTTGGTCATCCTTCTCTGCACTTTTTCTAACAACACTATATCCATCCTGTAATATGGAGACCAAAACTGAACTGCATAGTCTACACACTCAGAAATGAGGGGTATATTAAGGGTAGAATTGTTACATCACACCATCAGTACCCTTTTTATACCCTATGTCCAAGCTGGAGGGTAGATACTGCTGATTATACCCTTCATCTACCCTTTATCTACCCTTTTTAGACGAGAGGGATGAGAAAGGGTACATTTGGGGTTGGAAAAGGGTATATTTAGGGCTGCAAAAGGGTATATTTGTAAGGGTAGCAGTATTTCATCACTACAAATACCCTTTTTCTACCCTTTTCCTACCCTTCTTTTCTAAGAGTGTAGGTGAGGCCTGACTAGATAGAGCCAGATAAAACTTTAGAATAACTTCCGCACTTCTACTTTTAACACTTCTGGTAATGAATCCTAATAATCTATTAGCTCTATTTCTGGCCTCAATACATTGTTTCCTAGGTCGGAGGTCTGGGCTCACCCTCACTCCAAGATCTTTTTCACCTTCTGATCTTTTCAGCGATACATTGCTTATGGTGTATCTATTACCAGGGTTTTTTCTACCAACATTCATAACGCTACATGTATCAATATTAAATTCCATCTGCCATCTGACTGCCCACTCGTTAAGTTTATCTAAGTCTCCCTGCAATATGTTTACGTCAGACTGTGATCCAATAATCCTACCTAACTTAGTATCATCAGCAAATTTGCTGATATCACTGCTAATCCCACTATCCAAGTCGTTGATGTAAATCAAAAATAGTAATGGGCCCAAAACAGACCCTTGTGGAACTCCACTTGTCACCAGTCCCCATTCAGATTTGGAACCATTAATTGTAACCCTTTGTTGCCTATTACTTAGACAAGCTCTGATCCAATGAAGAACCTTCCCATCTATACCACGAGCCCTAACCTTATTTAAGAGTCGCTCGTGTGGTACTTTGTCAAATGCCTTACTAAAGTCCAGATGTATTATATCATAATCCTTATCATTATCTGCCGTCTCATAAGCTTTCCTATAAAAACTCAATAAATTGGTGAGACATGACCTACCCTTGGTGAATCCATGTTGTGAATCATTGATCAAACTATGTTTATCTAAGTGCTCTCTAATGTTTTTTGCAATAATAGATTCCAATAATTTACCCACCACTGATGTTAGACTTACGGGTCGATAATTTGACTTTAGTCCTCTGTCTCCCTTCTTAAATATGGGAACAACATTTCCTTTCCTCCACAATAATGGCACATCGCCTATCTCAACCGATTTCCTAAAAATGTGCACTAACGACTCACTAACAACCTCCTTGCATTCCTTTAATACCCTGGGATACACTGGGATATTAGACATTTCTAGAGATATGTAGATTAAGATTAAATAGCCAGGTGAGATGATAATTACGAGCGAGCGCGAAGCGCTCGTGAGTCCTCACTGATACGGGATTTTTCCGGGATAAGCGGCCGACCCGACCCGACCGACCATCACGCTTTTCAGGAGCTTATATCTTTGGAATCCCGGGATATCTTCACCATCTGACCACCATTCAATCTCTACAGTTTCAGCGTAAAAAGGCAAAGGTAAATGGAGTTTAGATGACAGCAGACAAATTTCCTTGCTATCGGGTTTCTACGTGCTCGCTCGTCCTTCGCCGACTAAGGCGTCTTACTGGTATTAACACATTTTATTTGCCTTTGACAAAATGACCAAAGCACAAATTCTCGTCCTAATTTCTTATCATATTCATATCTATAGCATTTACCACAGCAAGGATATTGGGGAATGGGGAGGAGGGAGGTAGAGCAAAGGTGGTGGGTTTTCTATACTGTATTTAGCTCAAAGAATTTCATATTATTGAAAGTGTGTGCAAAATTTGTGATAATAATGCAACTCGAACATTATGTCACGGAGTGGATTCCATAGTGTGGTAGATTGTTTATGGAATTAGGACCATGACGGCGCTGCGCATTGCATTGTTGGCGCGTTCGTGGTTCATATTTTTGAATGTGTGAAGGGGGCTTGAATCAGGGGTAGAGGGAGGGAGGGAGGTTTTTACAGACGGCTTGTCACTGGGCTGCAATGGGCCAAATTTTAATACGCCCCTTTCAGATTCTGACCTTGACCCAAATGAGCTTTACGCTCCCAAACGCGCCCTGGGCCCGTCGGAGACTGGGGAGTTTTCCAATAGCGGGTTTTTGGGTCTTGGTACTAGTCAGGAGTCTTTTTGGGAAAAAAAAGAGAAAAAACAAAAACCGAAATCCAATCCCAAAAAATATATACCGATCCCGGTAAAACCCGGAAAATATTTAATCCCGTACGGGTTAAAACCGGGGGAAAAGAAAAAAAAATACCGGAAAATCCGGAAATCCCGGGTAATACCGGTCCCAAAAAAATACCGGTATTTTCGGGTAAAACCGTTTTCCCGGGTTTTTTTTGCAACCCCTAGTAGAAGGGGGGGAAAAAAGGAGGAGGAAGGCGAGTCACTACCCCCTCCCCAGCTCGGGGAAAACCGATCAAAGTAGCCTTTTACAGTATTGCTTATTACAGCCCGGCTGTTCGCAGTGTACTGCTTTTTTTGGTAAATAACAATTCATTAATCCCAAATTTTGGTTGTTAAAAAAAAAATTAAGTTCCTTTTTCCAAGTAAAAATTTTTGATTAAAAATTTCCCAAAATTTCCCCGGGGGCCAACCGCGAATGCACCCCATACTTTTGAAAATCTCGGGTGAAAAATACCCGCCGCCGGGGAATTTTTTAAAAATTCCCATCTCACGCCCAAAAGGGAATTTTCCAAAAACTATGTTATTAGTCAGGTTAAAAAATTGGGTTTTTCAATTTTTCCCTCCCGGAAAATGATAAAGTTTTTTTCTCGGATGGTTTTTTCACCCTTAGGAGTTTTAAAAAAGCATATCAGGCGGAAAAAAAAGAAAAAAATCCTTGGGAAAAACCCGGGAAAAATAAAGGGAAAACCCAAAAAGGCCGTTTAGCCGGACGATTTCCCTTTAAAGGGCCCGATTCCCACCACCCGCTTGTACGGCGCCGGTTAACAACAAAGACGCCCCCCCCACAATGACTCCAAAACAAAGTCACCGCAACCCCCCCTTAAACCGCTGTAGGGGCCCCCGTAAAAAGTTAAATTCAAGTCTTTTCCCCCGCTCGTCGGTGCCCCGCTCAAGCGGAGTTGCCAACTGTGCCCAGTTACCACAAATACCACTCAAAGCGGTATGTGGTGACGTCATTTTTTTTTGGGTATGGGGGGCCGAAACAAGCGGGAGGTTTGGGAAACCCGGGGTTTTAAAGGGGGGGGGGGGTTCAACACACACTATTTGCTGTCCGTGTCTACGTGGGGGTGGCGATCATTTGGAAGTCACAGGGGACGTCCCCCCGGGCCCCCTCCCGCAGCTACGAAAAGAATGGGCCCCAGACAAAACCCAACGTCCCGGTTTGTTTAAATCGGGGGCATTGGGGGGAAAAGGGGGGGGCCCGCGGGGGGTGGACCTACGAAGGGAAAACTACGGCAATGGAAGAATTTTGGGAGTTTTTTTTTGCAAAAAATTGATATTCTCAGGTCATATTACTGGGGCCTGTTTTTCGCTAAACACACATAGAGAAAAACCCGAGGAAATGGCTGATGTCCCGGAGGTTCAAAACCCAAAGGAAAACAGAGTCATAACAAAACCTCGTAAAAAAGGGTGGGCAACTGGTGGTACTTTAATTTTGGTCCCCTCCCAAATTTTCCCTTTCTTTTTAAAATGGGGACTCTGCTGTAAACGTTTCCTGGTTTAAAGCCTTCGAATCAACCATCACCTCGCTCTTCTCTATGTTGTCAGCGAGCAGGGAAATATAGCCCTGGAATATCAATTTCCCCCAAAACAACTCAAATTTTTTTTCATTGTCGTAATTTTCTCTTTGTTGGCGGGACATATTCATGGTTTAAATATTATTAAATACCTTATTAATTGATTTCCTTTTTTATTTTTTTTTCCTCAAAATTAATTTTGGTACATCATGGTTTAAGTGTTACTTGAGGGACCCAAATTTGAATCTCGAGTCTTACCAAAAATCACCCAAAACCTTTTTGCTTTGTTTTATCTTTTTAAAATTCCATCCATAAAAAAAGTTCAAAACCCACGGTGCCCTTACCCATCCTTGCCCCCAGGGTCCCTTTCATGGTACTGTCGTCTCCCCGATTTTTTTTTGTCCCTAAAACAAATGGGGAAAAACTGGGGCCAAAACACAAATGGTTGGTTGGGGTATCCGATCATTTCGCCCACATGTTTTGGGGGTGGGGGGGGCCACCCCTTTAGGGGGTTCTTTTCCCCCCAAAAACTATGGAGCCCTATGGAGCTAGGAGGTTGGGTTAAAATTTTTTTTTAGTGTTCGAAAACCCCCAAACCCCCCGCTAGGAGGTTTTTTTTTAGGTTGGTTGGGGGTAGGTTACTTTGGGTAGTTTGGGTTTAGATTTTGGTTGGGTTAGGTTTAGATTAGTTTTGGGGTTTGGTTGGATAGGTTGATTTGGTTAGGTTATTTTATTTTGGGTTAAATTTGATTGGGTTTAGGTTATCGAGGGGGCCCAAGCCCCCCTGCTGGGGTTTGGGTTTAAATTTTTGGGTTTTAGGTTTTTTTGGTTAGGCAATTTTGCCCTTTTCGCCCCAAAAGACTTTCGTCCACATGTAATTAAATTCGCCCACTTTTTAAGGTTAATTCGCCCACACGACCCCATGTCACGGGCCCCTGTAACTATATTTTTCCCTGGCGAAAGGGAATAAACCCACCATAATCTTGGGCAAAATGACGGAAAAAATTTCTAGTTTTTTGCCCATACTCCCCCCACTTCCCCCCAAAACCTTTTTTTGGGGGACCTGTGGAAGGGGGGGGTTTTTCCGGGGGGGGGAACAAATTATTCGTGGGGAAAAAACGAAATTAAAAGAGTTGTGTAGGTGGGAAAAATTTCCCCCAGTTTCTAGGGTAATTTCCTTATATCAAAGAAAAATTGCCTAACCTAACCAAAATTAATCTACCCTAGGGGGGGGCCCTTGACCCCCGAAAACCAAACCCTAACCAAATCTAACCAAAACCTAACCAAACCCAAAATCTAACCTATCCTAACCAAACCAAATCAAATCTAAACTCCCCCTAACCAAATCTAATGGGTTTTAGATTTGGTTGGGTTATTTTTGGGTTTAGCTTAGCTTAATTTTTAGTTTTGGGTTTTTTTTTTTTTGGGTTAGGTTATCGGGGGGCCCCACCCCCCTCTAGGGGTGGGTTTAATTTTGGTTGGGTTTTATGTTTTTTTGGGGTTGGGAAATTTTTTCTCTAGATATAAGGAAATTACCCTAGTTTCTGGGAAATTTTTTAACCCCCCCTACAAAACCTCTTTAATTCCCGTTTTTCCGACGCTTAATTTTTTTCCCCACCCAAAAACTCCCCCTTCCCCAGGCCCCCAAAAAAAAAACTTTTTGGGGGAAGTGGGAGGGGTAGGGGCAAACACTAAAAATTTACCGCCCTTTCCCCCCAAGGTTTTCCTGGTGGTTTTTTCCATTTCTGCCAGGGGTAAAAATTAGTTAAAATGACCCCGTGACAGGGACCCCGGTGTGGGCAATTGACTCTTATATGTGGGCAAAATTGACTTACATGTGGAAAAAAAAAATTTTTTTGTGGGCGAAATGACAAAAATTTGCCTAACCAAAAAAAACCTAACCTAACCAAAATAAACCTACCCTAGGGGGGGCCCTGCCCCACCGATAGCTAACCAAACCTAACCAAATTTAACCAAATATAACCTACCAAACCCCTAACCGAATCAAATTAACTTAACCAAACCCAAAAACCCAACCTAAACTCCCCAAATCAACCAAAAACAAATCAAACCCCTAACTCCAAAACCATCGTTGGGGGTTCTCGACACACTAAACAAATATAACCTAACCTCCTGCTCCTTAACCCCCTAGTGGGGGGGCGAAATGCCCATGTGGGCGAAATGACCGGATACCAACCAAACCCATTCTGCCCGGCCGATTTTTTTCCCGTTTTGGGGTAGGGAAAAAAAATATGGTAGACGACAGAAACCATGCAGGTACCATGAGGCAAGGATGGGTAAGGGGCCCGGGGGGGTTTAAATGAAACCCTTGTTTAGGGAAAGGGGAGTAATAAGATTAACCCAAGAAAAGGGTTTTGGTGATTTTTGGTATAGACTAAATTTTTCTTTGGGCTCTCAGTAACACTTTAAACCATGATGTACCATTTATTTATTTATGGGGAAAAGACAATAAAAGGAATAAATTAAAAAGGGGAGGTAATACTATCAAAACCATAAATAGGTACAGCCAAACAAAGAGAAGACTCGACGATAAAAAAAATTCGAGTTTTTTTTTGGGCAAAAATCGATATTCCGGGTTTGCTATTTTTTTCCTGCTCGCTGACAACATAGAAAAGCCCTTTGGGGGTGATGGTTGATGTGGCGAAGGCTTCTAAACCAGGAAAACGTCCAGCAGAGCCCTCTTTAAAGAAGAACAAGTGGTAGGGACACATTACTTACCTCCCAGTTTGCTTCCCTTTTTGACGAGGCTCTGTTTACTCTGTTTTTTTGGGTTTAGAACCCTCTGCACATCACCCAAATGCCCTTTCGGGTCTTCTCTAAGTGTTGCCCAGCGAAAACAGACACGAAATATACCCCTGGAATATCAAGGGGGGTGCAAAAACTCAAAATTCCTTCCATCGCCGTTTTTTTTCCTTCGTGGGTTTCCCCCCTGGGGGCGACCCCCCCCCTTTAAATCCCCACAATGCACCGTTTGGAAAAAAACCTTTGACGTATTATGGGTAGGGTCCTTTTGGGAGCTCCGAATAATTTGAGCTGAGACGCCTCCAAGGTCAGTGAAAAGTCAACACTGCTTTCCCGCAATGTGGGGGGCCCCGGGGGGGGCCCGTGTTTTTTTCATTAAAAAACCGGCAGGAAGTGACGTCCCTGTACGTACTGGTTTAGTCCTGATCAAAATTCACGTGACTACGTCCAGGGAAAAAAGTTAAGTATAACCGGGGCCCACATAAATATTAAAAAAAATAATTACTAGGTCCCAGAATCAATTAATTAGCCCCTTTTTTCCATATGATTTTGACATGAAAAAATTTTTTTTAAAGTGGTTTTTTTTTCAAAAAAAAGGGGGGGGGGGTCAATAACAAGGTCAAAAAAAAAGGGGCAAGTTCAATTAATTTTTTAGGGTAAATAATATAATTTTTGTTGTGTGTGTGTGTTAAATTTACATATTCGCGGGGCAAATTTAAATTTTGAAGTCAAGTTCACGTTTAAATGCTTCAGATTGAACTGAAATATTGGAACGTTTTTAGCTGGTTCGATCGCTTGTTGGTGTGAAAGAAGACTTTAAGGTTAGACATGCAAAGCATCATGCAGACGTTTTTTACTGTTAGGTTTTCCCATGTCAAAGTTTTATGATACCCCTTTTTTCCAATTTTTAATATTCATCCTTCACCTGACACATACACATTACTATTTATATTAAATTTTTATAAAATATATATTATATTTTATTTTATATATAATTTTTATATATTATATTATATTTTAATTTATATTATATATATTATAAAAAACTTATCTCTTGTTTCCTGTCCGCCCGTCCCCCGAGGCGGGCCCCTCCGTCTGTACGTCCCCTGGCTAATTTCCATGGAAACAGTTTTTTCGGGTAAACCCTTTTTTGTTTGGGGTATATCGATCGAGTCAATATGTATTTTAAAATATTTTTTGAAAAGGGAAAGTTTTAAAAGCTTTATTTTTAAACTTATTTCAGATCCTCTGTAAATAAATAGTGTGATTTACCGTTTTTAAATTTCGATGATTTGTGTGGTGTGGTGAAATGATAAGACGTTAAAGTGGATGTTTGGGTCTGGAAAGTGAAAGAAACCGTGGCTTTCCGGGGGGGGGGGGGGGGGGGGGGGGGGGGAAAAGCGGCCATGGCCCCCCCCCCCCTTTTCAAAAAATTTAAAAATTTCTAAAAAAAAATTTATTAAAAATATTATATATATATATATCCAGACCAATTTTATCTACAGTGGTTTTATGAAATATATATATATAAAATATATTAATAATATATATTATATATATATAGATATATATATTATATATATTAAAATATATATATATATATTTTAAATATATATTTTATAATAATATATATATAAAAATATATATATACATTTGTATATATATATTTTTATATTATATATATTATTAATTTTTGGGGCCCCCCCCCTTTTTTAATTTTTTTGGGTACGCCACTGAAAGGGAAGGATGGGCAAAAGGGGACAAGACATCTGTGGGGAGTGACTGGGCGAGTGGGGTGACCCCAAAAAAAACACCAAAGGGCACATTTTGGTAATGGTGGGCGGGAGTGTGGGGACCTCTTGGGGGTTTTTTATGACAAAACCGTAAAACAAAAGCAAAATTTTGGGGTGATTTTTGTACTTTTAAAAAAAAAATACTTGCCCTTAAATAATAAAAATGAAAATAGAAAAAATGGGAAACCCCAGTACAAAAAATGAAAAATTTTTTGCACCAACCTTTTAAACTGCCAAATATTGTTTTGGGGCCCCGAATATTTCTTGACATGAATGAGAAAAGGTATATAAATAATTATTTCCTTACGCAAGAAACAAATAATATAAAGCAAACTGAATATTGTTGAAAAAATTCTACAGAAACTACCTGATTCCTTTTTTCGTCGTCGTTTTATTGGTAACATTTAACTAATAATTCCCCGTGTACATGTTTTTTGTTTGATAGTTATAGGTGGGAGGGGGTGGTGGGTACAGAGACAATGGAAAACAAATGCCTTTCCCAAAATTTTTTCTAAGTTGCTCTGACAAAGACAACCCCCAGGGCACCAAGGCTGGTGGTGAAAAACTAAACAGTATTTTGATACAGTGACATTCATGGGGATAAAAATACTGTCCTTTTTTAAAAACCCAAATTTAAAAAAGATCCACGTATCAAATCCCCTATCATGAATCATGTTTGGCAAAGTACCTCTAAAAGCCAAAAGATTATTAAAAACAAAAAGAAGCGTTCAAGTCCCCAGTCCCAAAACCTACAAAGAGGGCCGGTCCCGCCAGGGGGCTCCGTTTGATTTGGGTTTCATCAATTTTTTTCTGGGTTTTCTGTGGGGCCCAAATCCTGGGTTTGGGAAAAAGATCCCAAAAACCCGAAAACGGTGGAAACAGGATATCTTTTTGAGAGAGACTGAAGGCAAAAGGGGGTGTAGGTGGGAAAAAGTAAGTCGTACACCATAGAAGATAAAATATACATGTGCACCGGAAAGGCAGACAGTTGGGCAGGGCGAGGTTGGGTGGCGCGACTATCCCCCCCGGGCCCCGCCGTCAGAGGGAGGCCCCACCCCCTTTATGCGGCTGGGTGCACTATATCCTCGTGACTGCTACCGACCGGACGCTACGCTGAAAGTGTTTTTCACTTCTAAACCTTTCCGCATGCTGGAGGGGATAAAAGCAAGCATTTTCTACATGCAGTCGCCGCTGAAAGGCCGTTCCATTTTGACATCGATGCAAACCTTTCAAGAAAAATCTTTCCCAAACATCCCCGGCCCCCCCTTGCGGGACAGCATCCAAATGTCGGGTTTGGGGACAAAGGTCCCCCCAGCTATTAAAGGCTTTTGGGAAAGGCATCGTGCTGAAGGTTTTTGGAGCGGTAAAAAACGTTTTATACAGGGTGATGATTTTTCCCCCAAGCATAAGCATAATGAACCAAATTTAAGTAATATAATTCCCCCTATAAGGGAATATGGTTTTTCCCACAGGAGGGGGCGGAATTCCGGGTTTTTTTGGGGATAGCTCACTTTTCCCATGAACCAATCAACAAGGTGCTGGGGAAGGCAAGGGCCTTCATCCCCAGCCCGCTTAAAATGCGCAACTGTGAAAAACCCTTCCCGTGACGCACGATTGAAAGTGGGGGGCAAAAAAAGAAAAAAACGCCAAAAGGGCTTAAGCCCCAAAAAAAACTGTGCTGTCTTCCTTCTACGGGCGTACCTTCAATAAAACGCACTACCGGGGGGTCATCTTCCCGTGTCTGTAATGTTCAACTGCCTCGAGCCCCATCCCCCTACTCTGGAAAACCCCCAAACCAAAACCTGGATGGTAGTTCTAAAACCGACTGTCGGGCCCCCCAGAAAACACCCCTGGCACCTGTGTTCTCCTGAAAGGGGCCTTAAATGCGGCTTTCGGCAAACGCCAAGGGTGCGCCTCCAGGAGATGCAACTTCAAGGCGCACGGGCCCACCCTTTCACCCCCTTCTGCAACTGCAGAGGGGAGATGGGTGGGCCCCAACAAATAGACCCTTTGGAAAAATTTTCTAAAAATTTTTCCCTTTTGGAATGAAAAATTTTGTTATTGTCAAAGTATAGACTTTTGATTTTGGGAAAACGCTGTTTAATTAAATTTCTGTTTTCCCTGTGAAAAAATTTTCCGTAATGTTTTCGTTGAAAAAATTGACTTTTGACCCCTTTTTTTTTACCCCCCAATTGAAAAAATAGCCCCATAAACGAATTTCCCCATGTCAAAATCAAAATGCAAAAGTGCTTTACATGTGATTCTAGACCTATAATTTTGGGTTTTTATATTTTGGGCTACGGAAAATCGGGGTCGGGAAATGTGCCTGTGAAATGTGGGGGCAGGTGTATCCGGCCCTTTTTTTCCCCGTGAAAACGGGGTGAGGCAAGGGTGCTTTCCCTTCCCCATCACTTTTTTTAACGCGTTTTATGGATGGGAAAATTGGCCCGGTTTTTAGATTTAAGTGATTGGGGGAGCATCCCTTGGCCCAAAACCAAATTTACTGATCTTTTTTTGCCGATGATGCAGTAAAACTTTCTGAGTCGCTGGAAAGGGCCCGGTATGGCTCTCGAGGCGCTTTCACGAAGAGGCAAAAGGCCCTTTGGGGGCTTGAGGTCTCCCCGGCCCCAAGACCCAAAGGGCCCCGGTGTTGAGACTTACTAGATAAGCCAAGTTCATTTTGTTCAAAAGCGTGTGGGGGAGGGCAAATTTAGATCTTGGAAAGTTTTACATACCTTGGCCCCGCAGTCCCCTAAAGACGGCGGGTTCCCCGTCCCAAAAAGTCTTAAAGGCGGATTTGGGATAGCCCCCCGGTGTTATGGACTCGCTCAAACGGGGGGTATTTGGCGTTTGGGCGGTACCTGTGCAGGAGGACAAAAAAAAATCCCCCCCGGGTCTTCAAATCGCTTTTGATCCCTGTCTTACTCTATGGTTTTTGGGGACCTGGGCACTAAAAAGTGCTTGAAGAGCGAAACAATTTCCCTTTTTGGGAATAAGTGTCTTCGCAGAATCATGGGGGATCGCTGGGAAAGATTACGTGTCAAAACAGCTTTTCCCGGAGACTGAATCGAGGCCTAAAATTTCCTTCATATTTCCGTCAGCGCCAACTTCGGCTATATGGGCTGGGGCACGCTACCCAAACCATCCTTCCCTCGGTTGACTGTAAAGACAATCCGGGTGGAGGAGGCAAGGGGCGCCCACGGGCTCGGGGCTGGGGCAAGTTGATGTTTCTTGCGGAGCTGTTTTGGTAGGGGAAAAGGAGCCTGCAGGAACTCGCGCGGGGTACCCTCGGGATGGGGGTCGTAGGGTGGCGGGCGACGCGCCCCCGGCGTATCCCCCAATGATTGATTGGTCGGCCATGGCGGCCTTTTTGGCTTTCGTCGTTTTTTTTCTCGGTTTGGGGGGCCCCCCCAAGGATTTTCTCTTTCCGCCTGATATTTTATAGCATCCTAATGATGTAGCACCATCGAGAAAAAAACCTTTTTATCTTTCCTGCGGTAAAAGCTGGGGCGACCTGACTATATGAGCATTTTCTACTAGAATTATACGATTATCATCTGTTCAATTTTTTGCAAAACTCGTGTTCACCCTGTATTATATTATATGTATAAAAATAATGTTTTTAAATACTCATTAAAGTATTTAATTACTGTATTTAAATACTAAAAAACTAATGTATTTATAATAGAATTCTTAATCAAAAATGTTTTTAAAATCAAATGTTTCAAATCTCCCCGCTCGGGCTATATATCTATCTAAACTGTTTTTCCCCAGGAATTCGGAACTCTTTGCCCCAAAAATAAATGTAAAAGGGGAAATTTGAATCAAATTATTGTTATTTTCCTTTTTTAGGGTTACTTAACATACAAATTTATGATACAAAAAAGAAAGGTTCCCACAAAAACTTTATTTTAGGGGGTCTATGCTGTACGGTAGGGGTTACGAATTGAAAAAAAAAGAGATGGCTGCGCCAGGGGCGGATTTTGGTGTGCGGGGCCCTGGGCCGGGGGGGTTTGGGGGGCCCCCTAAATGAAATGTGGGGTAAATTTCTAGAGTCCCCCCCCGCCCTTATTATTTTCTTTTTTTCCAGACCTTCACAGACCCCTTAGATCCCTCAAAAACATAATTATAAAGGGGGGGAGTTACCCCCTTCAACGCCCCCCCCCCCCTACTTTACCCCCGCCCTGGACCCCCAAAATAACATTTCTAACCTCACTACAACCTAACCAATAACCTCCAAACGAGATCAAAGGTGGGAAAGGACTTCAATTTTACCAGGTTAGGTTGGGTTGGGTTTGTAATTTTTTTAATTTTTTTTCTCCCCCACTTTTTTATTCGTTTTTTGAGGTACTTAAGGGATTTTTTGAAGGGCTGGTAAAAAAAACCACAATAAGGGCGGGGAAAAGGGCTCTAGAATTTTTTCCAAAATTGATTCAAATTTCATATTAGTTTAACTGAAAAATTTTTTTTACCCATATTTTACTTTTGTTTTGGGACTAATTTGGGCATATTATGGTACATGCAATGTAAAAGGTGTTTGAGCGAAAAGAAATGTCCCATTCAGATTTTCATTTAAAACATATTTTTTCCCCCTGGGGGGGCGGGGCCCTTGGGGAGCGGGGCCAGGCAGGTCTACTCGGTCCCCCTTAAATCCGCCACTGGGGCCCACGCCACAGGAAACTTTTTTAGGGGGGGGCTAGCTGACGGTAGGGGGTTAAAATTGTAAAAAAAAGAAAAGGCCGACGTATAGGAAACTTTTTTTTAGGGGGGTCGATGCTGTGAGGTTAAAAATTGTCTAGAATGGACAAGTAAAAAAAAAAACGAAAAAAACAAATACCGATACCGGTAATAAACCCGGTTTTTTGGGGACGGGATCGGGATACCGTATCGTAACTGATACCCGGGGTGAGGACGTACCGGTGTCGTGTGGGGAAGTGTCTGTTTATGGGGAATTTTTTTTACTAAACAAGGGGAAGGAAACGGGAGTTGAGGGGGGGTAATTCTAATTTTACATGATTTTTTTGAAAAAAACCTCATTTTGGGGATTCCCCCACGTTCTATAATTTTAAAATAAACCTAAACTAACCATTAACCTAACCAACTTAACGTTTTTTTAAACCTTACCTAACCTAGGGGGTCTGCCGAAAAGGAAGCGCGTGGAGAAAATGCCGCCTGGCATGCCTTTGTTGATCAATCAAGTTAGTAAATTTCTCCCCTCAACTCCCTTTTCTTTGCCTTTTTTATAACAGCATTCCCTCATAACAGACCTTGCCCACACGCATTATTATATGGGGGTATTATTCCGTAAAACCGGTATCGGGAATACCGGGGATTTTCTTTATAGCACAACCCTACAGTGGCATAAACTAGATCCGCCTGTGGGCTGAAGCCCCCCCCACAATTTGGGAGAACTCCTGTCACAACGCGCTGGCGGTATTTCCATCGAGGGTTTGGGGGGTATTACGCACTATTATAAACCCTTTTTCCCTTTTCGACATTTTAAGAACCAGTTCACGGGAAACCCAAAAATTCAGGGTTTCCATTTTCGCACGAAAACCCGGGGCCAGGCAAAGCGCGTATGTCGCAAAAAACCCTTTAACTTTCTCTACCACTTGAGAAAGGGGGGTACTTGGGTAGAGTTTTCAGTTCATAACAAACAATGGTCGCCTTGGGCCCTATTTCTCTTATTTGTGAAGGGTTTTTTTCCCCATGCACAGTCGGGGAGGATTCAACGGCATAAAAGAGGCATACATGGCTGGTGGAGGCCATGCGTTCCCGCGATCTTAAACTTGATATGATCCCTTCAAAACCCCCCTTTTTTTTTTTAAGGGGAAAAAGGACCCACCTTCTTCAATTTGGGTTTTTTAATTTTTTAAAGGGCGGGAAAAAGGGGGGGGAGAATTCTAATTTTTTGGACGATTTTTTTAAAATCCCAGGCCCTTTTTAAAAAAAATAATCAAATTAAAACCCCAAATTTTTTTTAAAATCCTCGGTTGGGAAAAAAGGAATTTTTGAAAACGTAAAATTTTTGGGGCATTAAATAGTTTCTTCTCGGCGCCTTTTCAACTTCCCTTAACCGCGTCCCCGTTTTTTAAACAGTTTGGGAGGTATGGCAAATTTAAGGGCCCTTTTTTGGGTTTTTGGGAACCGTTCCGAACCCCCCAAATTCGCCCTTCCTTTTAAAAACCCTGGGCCCCGGGAGGTGTTGGGATTAGAAATTAACGGCCCTTCCTCCTTTTGGGATTTCGTTGGGTTAGGGTTTTCATTTAAAAAACTGGGCGGGCCATCTCCCAAAACCCCTTTTTTTCCCAGAGAGGTTTAGGGGAAGGTAAAACCTAAAAACACGGGCCCTGGGGACCAAGGGGGGGGGGGGGGGGGGGGTGGTTTTTTCTTTTTTGGTTTTTTTTCCCCCCTCTTCTTGAATTGACCCCTTCCTAGCTAATTGAGTTTTTAATCCTCTTTTCGCTTTCCCTCCTGATTCTCATTCTTCTCTCGAAACCCCTTTTAAAACCCCCGATCTCTCGCACTTCTCCTTTTCCTTTCTCTCCTTCTTCTTTTCCTCCTTTCCCCTTTTCCTCTTTTTCCCCTCCTTTTTTCCATCCTTCTCTTTTTTTTCTTCTTTCTTTTTCCCCTTGTTATCTCCTTCTTTTCCCTTCTTTAAATCTTCCTTACTTCCTCTCTTATTCTCTTGTAATTTACCTCGATTCTCTTCTCGTTTCTTTCCTCCCGTTTACTCTCTTTTCCGTTTTCCCTTTTTTACTTCCCTCCCCCTCTCTCCTCCGTCTTCCCCCTTCTCCTTCCTTCCCTCTCCCTTCCTTCTTTCTTTCCCCTGTTTTCTCTCCCCTCTTCTTTTTTTTTTTTTTTTTCCCTCTTCCCTCTTTTCCTCCTCTTCTCTCTCCTTCTTCCCTCCCTTCTTTTTTTCTTCTTTCTTTCTTCTCCCTCTTCCCTTCCCTCCTTTTCTCTCTTTCCTTCTCGACTCCCGCGTTTCCTCCTTCTTTTCCCGCTCTTTTTTTCTCCTCCCCTCCCTCCCCTCCTTTTTCCTCCCCCCCTTCCTTTTCCTTCTTCTATCTTTTCTTCTCCCCCTTTTTTTTTTTTTTAAAATGTGGCCCTGAGTATGGTAAAAAAAAACGGGTTTTGCTTATTTGGAACGCAAAACCCAAACCCCAAAACCCCAACCCAATGAAAAATTTAGCCTTCAAAAAATGGAAGAGGCCTAAAATTTAAACTTTTTTTTAAACATAAATAAGAATCTAAAAAATTTTTTAACCCATGTAATCTTAAATGCTTAGACTACATAGAAGATGGAGAAGTGTGTGTTGTATCTACGGGCCCGTGAAGTGATTAGTTTTTTTTATTTGGGATTTTAAACTCAAAACTCGTCCTGCAACTTGGCAGTGTCTTTTCCCAGTATAGTGACACCCCCCTGCAAAATTTTTGGGGGCAACTCCCTTATTGTAAGTGTAAGTGATTTACAGGGGCTCTGGGGTCAAAATATGACCCAAAAGTTTAAAAGGAATATGCTTTTACTGACGAAAGTCTGCAAGACTGCACTTACCCCCTTAGGAAGCCCCCCTTTCCCCCCGTGAAAAATGTGGACTTTTTATCCCCTTAACAAGTTTTCACTTGTTCCCAAAAATGTCTTTACATCGTCTGTGGATATATTAATCCCCCTTTGGGGTTTTTAAAGGGTTGAAAAGGGAGTGGAGGGGGAGGCAGGGCCTCTCAAGGTAAAAAGCGTAAATACGGGCCTCGCATGCAAAGATTTCCCAAACTGTGCTTCTTAAGTTTATTTTTACTTGCTTAGAAAAATTTTTCCTCATATTACTGATTTAGTGGTTTCATTTTAACTCTGCTTTTAACAAGAGAAGTTTTATGATCTTTCTAATGTTATCACTGCTCATTCCTTGGCTGGTACAGTTTATTGGTACGTTTTTCGGGGGGAGGCGTTACCACTCGCAATATCTAGCATTCATTACGTACCAGCAACTTTTTTATAGCCCAAAAAAAACTGTCTGACTGGGGGTTTTATTTTGCATCCTCCCATTGCCTTATTTTCCCCCAAAAACAGTTAAAATTTATGGTCTTGACTTAAATTTATCGTCTTTAAAAAAATTTAAGTTTTTGAACAATTAGATAAATTTAAGTTTCAGTAGGATCAAAAACTCCGTATAAAAAAAGAAACCAAGAAACCTTTTTTTCGATTTGACTTCAAAATCTCCCAATCCATCAGAAATTTTAAAGTGATCTAATTACTTTCTGTTTTCCCAAACAAATTTTTACTTATCTAAAATTTTCCTTTTTGATTGGGACTTGTTCCCACTGCTTTTAAAATTTCCCGGGAATTTCATACGTCAAAAACAGGTTGAACATCATAATAAAATTTTATATAGCTTAACAGCCCTCGAATGACAAATTTTTTCCCCGCAGACAAAATCTCAATGAATTCGCACGATTCACTGATAACTGTCTGGTAATTTCTCAGCTAACCATTCGTATTTTTTACGAAATATAAAGGTAGCGGTTTTGTAATTTTTACGTAGCAAAAATACGTAACTATACGAATTTGTGTGGACGCCCGGTACGTCCCAACTCGTATTTCACTAGTAAAGGGAAACCTTTATCAACATTTGCGAACCATTTGCACGTAACTACAACCTTTTTACTCCTTCTGATCACGTACCTCACCTTCTCACAACCTATTTGCTACATCCTATTACTTTTTTTTACGTTCTACTACCTTCAGCAACACATTTGCACGTAACTAAAACCTTTGTATACCTTCTGATCACGTACCCATCACCTTTTCACAACCTATTTTCTTTCACCCATTACGTTTTTTTCTACGCACTATACCTTTACAAGCACATTTGCAGTAACTACAACCTTTGTACTACCTTTGTCAGTACCTCACCTTCTCACAACCTATTTGC
The DNA here is from genome assembly GCA_016584305.1 of Chionoecetes opilio. Classification (NCBI taxonomy): domain Eukaryota; kingdom Metazoa; phylum Arthropoda; class Malacostraca; order Decapoda; family Majidae; genus Chionoecetes; species Chionoecetes opilio. The sequence goes on from JACEEZ010025581.1 coordinate 386,181, forward strand.
TACATCCCATTACGTTTTTGCTACGTTACTATACCTTCAGCAAGCACATTTCCCCAAACCCTTTGGCACGTGACTACAAAACCTTTTCTACCTTCTTATCACAACCACACCTTCCAAAAAATAGCATGTGCATTAAAAAAAAGGGAAAGGATGTGGTTATGTGACTAAGGGCAGTAGCTTTGCCCCCCTGTTTAGAGGGGACATTAGTCTTGCCACATAGGTTAGCTTTTATTAAGATCCTCGTGCCCAAAGTGAAAATATATAGTCCCTTCGATATATTTAAACTACAAAATAAAAAATCCCAATAGACCCAATATTCCCTAAAATCATTAGTACTTTTTTTTTGATTATATTTTGAAAATATTTTAAGTTTCCCTTTAAAAAATTTTTAATCATTTCATTTGATTTTTATAAAAAGCATACAAAATCAATTTTTTTAAAACTAGAACTTATAATTTATACCGTTTAAATTTTAAAATTTTCTCTAAATGAAAACCTAAAAAAGAAAACGTTTTCAAAAACATAATAAGAAAAAGTGCATCATAAAACCTTGGGGCCCTGCCTGAAAAATTTTATTTACTTCAAATTAAATTTCTTCATCCAAAACAAACTATTTTAAATGTAAACCATATGTATTTCCCTCCAAAAACGTAAATTTTTAAAAAAAAATTAAAGGTGCTATAAAAGTCTAAAACTAAAATTACGTATTTTTTAACATATGTATCCCGTATTCATTATTATATATAACGTTTTGAATTCTCTAATACAGTTACATCTGATGTTATAAATACGTAATTGAAACGTAAAACCCCTACGTAATATATTTGTAGAAAAAACACGTATTCTTAAGCCTTAAATTTCGTTGAAAAAATATGTGCGACGTTACCCAAAAACACCCAAAACAACATAACCCCTTAATTACGTATATTTACGATTATAATTTTCCCAAAAGTTCAAAAGTATTTAAAACGTTTTGATTTTTCGGGGAATCTTTTTTTTTTTCTTTCTCCCCCGAAATTATTATTTATTTAAAGAACTTTTCTGGGGGTTTTATGAACCTTTTTTGAGCCCATAACAAACCACTCTAAAACACCAAATTTTTTTGTAAAAACATTTCACAAGTTTTTAAAAATTAAAAGGATAAAACAATTCCCCTTATGGGGTTTTTAAAAGTATTAATAGGGAATGAAACTAAAAATTTTTCTCTATATTGAGAGAACAGGGTTTATAAATTAAAACGTTAAAAAATAACGGACCCCTGCGCGTTTCCCCTACTAAATTTCCACTCCCCCCCAAAGTTCCTGAATTAGATTATCCAACCCAACTTCCAACCATTTCAACTAAGTTTTGAGTTTTGCTTGGGGAAA
>JACEEZ010025581.1:392547-397547 GCA_016584305.1 Chionoecetes opilio
AACTGTGACGCCTGCAGAATGCAGCTTTGTTAAACATTGCGTGACTAAATTAGCTCACTCCGCAGCACCAAGTCCTGCAATTAGGAATTATCCAACCGGCAACTTCCACATGCCATTCACTGACATGAATGTTAGAGCCTCTTTAGCTATGGGGAGACTATCGTCATCAATTTCAGTCCCCATGTCAATATATCCATGAAATTTGCATTCTCCATGCTGAATGAATGAATGAAGGGAGCAGCCAGGGTGGGGTCAAGTTTGGTGCATATTCAGCTAAGTCAGATCAGGGCAAGGGAGCGGCTTCTACCACCAGCCTTTCTGCCAATCCTTGAATGGCCGCCGGCCGACTAGAATGACCTCACTTTTTCCGCGCCTCGGCCTCTCCCCTAATACTACCTCCATGGTGTTGGTAGTGGAGGAAGGGGATGGTTGTTAGTGGTGGGGGAAGGGGGTGGATGTTAGTGGTGGGGGAAGTGGGTGGGTGTTGGGTGGGGGAATGGGATGGGTGTTGGTGGTGGGGGAAGGGGATGGGTGTTGGTGGTGGGGAAAGGGGATGGTGTTGGTGGTGGGGAAGGGGATGGGCGTGGTGGTGGGGAAAGGGATGGGTGTTGGTGGTGGGGAAGGGGGTGGATGTTGGTGGTGGGGGAAGGGGATAGATGTTTGAAATGGGTGAAGGGGATGGGTGTTGGAACTGGAGATGTGGGTGGGAACGGAGGTGGGTGTTGGGGGATGTGGGTGGGGGAAGGGAATGGGTGTTGGAAGTGGGGATTACGTGGGTGGGAACAGGGGTGGGTGTTGTGGGATGTGGGTGGGTGTTGGGGATGAAGTAGAGTGAATAATAGCAGATTCTTGAAGGACTCCAGCATCCCCCCCCCCCTCTTCTCTCTCTCTCTCTCTCTCTCTCTCTCTCTCTCTCTCTCTCTCCTTTCTCTCTCTCTTGGAACACCTAAAATGACGTCATCAATAATATTCGCGGGCTTGTTGGAGGGAAGAAACTTTTTTCCCGCGCTTTTTACAAAAGTCGTGTTTTTACGGAAATAAGGCGTGGAAATGAATTATTTTTTGTGAATTAGGTGTTTTGAATGAACATTCAACATATTTATGCAAAGAAAAAATGGGTCTGGACGATTATTTTAAGACTTAAATCGTTTGAAAGCCCTGCTACAAAGCACATACGTTATCATCACTAACCCTCTAAAGCAGTGTTTCTTAAAGTGTGGTCCGCAGAATATTTCGAGGGGTCCGCAGGCAAATACAACATACTAATTTTTTCTATCCCATTTGTATGTTTTTTAATTATTTTATAATTATACACAATTATACTACCGTTATACTACTGGTGTGGCCGCCTTGACCGCAAAGATTTTGAGTCTTTTCCTACCTTAGCAGACTTCAGACTTTCAGACTTAAGCCCGGTTCCCACCTTCCCGCTTGTACGGCCGCCGTACAACAACAAAGACGTCACAATGACGTCACAACAAAGTCTACCGCACCGCCGTACCGCTGTACGGCCGCCGTACAAAGTTAAATTCAAGTAATCTCTCCCGCTCGGCGGTGTCCGCTCGAGCGGAGTTGCCAACTGTGCCCAGTTACCACAAATACCACTCAAGCGGTGATGATGGTGACGTCATTGTTGTTGTATGGCGGCCGTACAAGCGGGAAGGTGGGAACCGGGCTTTAGCAGTAAATTGTGAAATAAATAACGTTATGTGAGGTAAAACTTGAATAGTTATGTTAACGTTAAAGTAATCGTCCAGACTATTTCATCATTCCTGATTTAATGCAGTCAAAATATAGCCATGATCGAGTATATCAACAATATGTTGTCACATTTTGCATCCAGTCACCCGTTTTTAAATGATCCGCATTCAAAATCTGTAAATTCCCCGTGCTCTCAAAACACAACTGTTTATCAGCAGACGACGCACCATGGGTCGGCGACGTCACAACAGGGAGCCTCCCAGCACCGCCTGATACATATGCGCGGAGACTCTGAGAAAAATGTAGTACTTGGGGAATTTTGGGTGTTTCTGATATATTTTTTGTGCGATGTGGCATGTACTTGCATCCTGTGTGGGTGCAGCGTGGGGGCTGTGCCTTTACCGAGAGCTTAGCACCCATTTGCAGACTGTGGGGCGACGATATATGTGTGCAGATGTGTGCAGCGGCGGCAAGCGGCGGGGAGCGGCGGGTAGTAGCAAGGCCACCGAGATGAGAGGGCTGCAGTACCCTGGCTACTACCAGCCGCTCCCCGTCGCTCCAAAGGTCTGCACACATATATCGTCGCCGTGTGGGTTGTGAATGGGTGCTAAGCTCTCGGGAATGGCACGGCTTTCTTGCCGTGCCCATGCAGGATGCAAGTATGTGCCGTGTCGCACAAAAAATATACCAGAAGCACCCAAAATTCCCCAAGTACTACATTTTTCTCAGAGTCTCCGTGTGTCTGTGTCGGGCGGGGCTGGGAGGCTTACCTCTTGTGTCGTCGCCAGCAAGTTTCGCGCCACGGCTGGAATGTGGCTGTTGTTTTTCCCGCGCTTTTTACAAAAGTCATGTTTTTAGGGAAATAAGGCGTGAAAATGAATAATTTTTTGTGGATTAGGTATATTGAATGAACATTCAACATAATTATGCAAAGACAAAATGGGTCTGGACGATTACTTTAAACCATTAATAAATAATTCAGTAACAATTTTAGTATATTCTAGAAAACAAACTCCTTTTAGAAATTTCCACTTCTCACTGTCGAAGAAGAGCTAGATGTTGACACAACACAAGCTTTCATAGCCCATATGCAAGGCCTTCACTCAGAGTTAGGAAAATATTTTCCAGAACCAGACCCAAGCTTTGAATGGATTAGAAATCAATTTGCTACTGATCAAGCCGAGATAGAAAAAGTCAGTGTTATGCTGCCATTAAAAAAGGTGGATAACCTTGTTGAAATTGCAACCAATGGGACACTTCAGCAACAAGTCAGGGAGAGAAGTTTGACGGATTTTTGGGCTCAAGTACAGCCAAACTACCCTGGACTCGCATAATTGGCTTTGAGGCACTTGATGCCGTTCCCAACAACATATAACTGCGAGATTGCATTTTCCACACTGGTTGATCTTAAAACAAAAAAGCGCAACATAATCAATGTCGAACCCGACATGCGATTGAAGCTCAACAGATTGGAGCCAGATACCTCTTGGATCATGAATCAGCAAAAGCAGTACCATTCATCCCATTAGGATCGAGATGTGAGGACGAAAGGTTGTTGTTCAGTGAAATTTGTGTGAAAAATGTAAATTGTAAATTGTGAAATAAATAACGTTATGTGAGGTAAAACTTGAATAGTTATGTTAACGTTAAACCATTAATAAATAATTCAGTAACAATTTTAGTATATTCTAGAAAACAAACTCCTTTTAAAAATTTTACTCAAGAGATAGTGTAAAGGGGAAATCTCAGAATCAAGGGTCCGCCACATGATTAGCTTTAAGAAAAGGGGTCCGCTGCACGATAAAGTTTAAGAACCACTGCTCTAAAGTTACCATGAAGAAGAACAGGCAGTGAAGAACAATCAGGGAGGCAACTCAAGGTATAGTGGCAGGTAGTGTAGGTTTGTAGATCTTGCTCATTGTCCATAACAGGTAAAATACTGTAACCTACTTTCCTCATGAAGAAAAAGTACATAGGTACTTCAGCTGGCATTATAGCAGGTGTACATATAGTTCGTATGCTTTCTATGTACAGCTGTGTCTATATGCCCACATGTATATATTATATTTTATTTTATTTGCTTTAGTACTTATAGTTCACTCCCTCATGTCTGTATGTCATGTTGTTGTTGTGTTTTTTTCTTTCTGTATGCCTTCGGGTGAATATAAAATTATTATTATTATTATTATTATTATTATTACCCTACGGTACAGTGTTACAGAGCATCAGTCAGTGTATAGGGCAGGGTTCCCCCACAGAGTTATACACTGTGGGGGGTATAACTCTGTGATTCCCCAGTAAAAAAAGGGATATTGCCGTAAAACAAGTTACTGCTGTACCGAAAAAAAGTGTAGATGGGCAGCGAGGTCGTGAAGAAAAGGGAAGGCAGGTAAGAATATTGTCATCACATTAAAGGGACAAAGGCAGATTTTGAGGATTCTTCTGCTGAAGAGTTTCCGCTACTCAGCGAGTGGTATTTTACAATTGTTTTTACTTAAATGCTCCAATGCTTTACAAATAAGGTCTATTATATGTAGGTGTTGGTAATGAAAAGTAGGAAGTATGATGTTATAAACTGGAATATTAATAAGTTAATAACTGCAGGTGACTTTCTTTGTCATGTCTGTTTTCTTGGTGCGACACAGGATGCCAACCTCGGGAGTTAAAAATCTCACACTCATCATCACTCAAAATTTCCCTGATGGGAATTTGCCATCAGGGAAATTTTGTCCTACAGAAAGGGAACGAAAATCTGAATTATGATGTTATTTTCCTACAAGAAGAAAAAAAGAAGCTCTTTGAGTCTCTTTACTTACGAGAGCGGTGTTCCGTTCATGTAAATGGGTGTGGCTTCGTCGAGCCTTTGAGTTTTTCTTTGATTTTTGCGGAATGAATCTTCGTCGGATGTAGAATCACAGGTTCAATACGCGCTCGTGAAATCTAAATGGTGATCAAGTACTGCATCAAGTTCCATATATTACGGCCTCCGGTTTGATGAAACAGCTACAGGAAAATAATTTAAGATAAGTGGTTAGTCATGTGTGAGATTGTCCAATTGACATCGAAACACTAACGAGAAGGTATTAAATTCAACACGATTATGAGTCTGATGAATTGGTATACGGCATAACAAAAGATATTTCCCATGCTGCTCGGTAAAATGTAAAATTAGAAGAGTTCCAAAAAAGAAGTAGTGTACGTTTAGTCTTCGAGGTTTGTAATGACTCCTATCAAAAAGAGTTCAAAGTATACTGCTTGGGCTTGATGACCTCATTGATTTCGAACTGTAGTATACATGA
>JACEEZ010025581.1:402547-435047 GCA_016584305.1 Chionoecetes opilio
AGCAGAGACTTCCTCGGTGCAGAACATCACACGCCCAGCATTGTCCCTTGTCAGGGTTGGGCAGGACATGGAATACACTCTCATACTACACTAGAAAATTCACTTCCAATAGACATTTTCAAATCTCGGATAACGAGAATATTTGGCTAGATACGATCGTTTACTATAAGTAACTGTGGTATGATCATGTAGGTGTGGGATTGAATATGCATATGTGGTGTATATGTGTGTATTGTGAATGTTGTGTATGTGTAATGTATTTGTGTATGCGTGTATATATATGTTTGGGTATGTATGAGGTGTGATATCCGAGGTATGTATATATGTATAGTGTTTATGTATGGTTTGGCCGAAGGTTCATATTTTCCCGCGTATGTGGTTGTGATTGTCAAGATGGCCGGGCAGAGTGTAGCCCCCGCCCCTTTGGAGGAATGCATGGGTGGACGAGAGGGTTGCCACCCGCCGCCAGATAGGTCACACCATATAAACATGTTCGGGACCTTGCTTCGCCCCACTCCAATCATTCCACTCGTATAATGTTGTGTGATGAGCACTGTGACGGCGTGGGCACACCACGTGGGAGCTGTGTGAGTCCTCCTTTCTAACCCTTGATACCAAGTAATTGTGAGTATCTTGTGAATTTGTTTTAAATCATTCATTTATTCCCCGATGTAGTGGGTGGGCTGTATTTCGGAAAGTGAGAGTAGGAGGGAAGGTATGTGATGAGGCATCAGTAGACGTCGCTTCTTTTGTGAGTGGGAGGATACGTTTTCAGTAGAAAGCGTTGTGGTTATGTATAGAGACTCTTGAGAGTACTCCTTGTGTTAATGGTATAGAACGCTTCCAGTAAAGTGCTCTTAAGGTGTTTTTGTGTGTTAGGCTGGAGTTAAGAGAGACGGAAAGTGAGAGTGGAGTGGAGTTTGGTAGCGTTGCGCGTGGTATCCCCTATCTGCGAGTCTTCTGTGACCGTGCATTTCAAGTGTTTATCTGTTGGTAACAAGGAAGTTGGAGTTCAGCGTGTTTAATTAGATAGGATTTCCCTATGTTGATCTTGTTTTAAATATCCTGATTAACTTAATTTCGACCTCACGTGTCCCTGGGGCATGCCTGGGGTGGCGACCTTGTGTTCCCCGATCGTGAACAATGTATAGTATGTGTGGTATTATATGTATGCGTAAGTATGTTAAGGTGTACTAAAAAGTATTACCTATGTTACTGGTACCGTAGATACACTTAACCGTCGCCAGGACAACTTTTTTTCTCGATTTACAGACTTCAGGTTGGCGTTAATACTAACATTTCTACATCCATGATTTCAGGAATTTAGAAGGGCCATATCTGGAGAGTTTGTGTCATTTTTGTGTCTTCCCTGTGTCATATTATGGCTATAAATAGAAAAACTACAAAAATTCCACCGAGGTGGCGACCTACACTAGATCGCCAGCTAGTGGTTTATGTTCTGAGTTGTCCTCCCGCCGTCGTCGATCGCCCGAAAAACAAACCCGTAGTGCAAATTGTGAATTTGTTCTATACCTGCAGATACGAAGCCATAAAACACGCTGAAACGTGGTAACAAGATTATATACATTCATGATATTAAACTACTGTGTATCATCTTCAGTGGCCCATACACGATCAATCAGTAGTGTATGCTATCATTCGTAATATATGGCGCCTGGCTGACATTATTGCAGCTGGCGACTATAGTGTTATCTACGGTAGCTATGTTATCACGTTAGTTATTGTTTCCATTGGGGGCTCTACTCAGTAACCAAAAGATTTTGAGCTGCATTATCAGTGTTTTCTATATTAATCTCTGTCCCTGCCTGATTCCTATAATCTCATGGTTGGTATGTACGCAGCAGCGTCCAACCACCCCTCAGTACGATATCTGCATTAGCTGGCATACATATGTTGGGCAAAATACGCCCAACAAAACTGGGCATGGATGTTCGAAAATCCGCTCCTAAGGTCAACTTATGATCGATGATGGCTCCAATCAAAGTACCAAAATCCAAGTAAAACGCCACTTCGTATCGAACAGGAAATATCTGGCTAACTCCGGTCAAATAGTGGACGTCCATGGAACTCTCTCTCTCTCTCACTCTCGAAGCAGCCTTGAGGAGTGAGAGCGTCTTCCATCTACGTCACTATTTGACCGGAGTTGCCAGTTTTTCTGTTCGTATTACGAAGTGGGGTTTTACTTTGGTATTTTGTACTTTGGCTCCAAATAACATTCGAGGGTGGGCTTAGGGAGATGCTCTGTACCGAGCCGTCATCCCGTTACGGTTATTCGGTGTCCTCTGGTTGAGGAATATTAGGGATATTCTAGGGATTTTGTGGGGAAATTTCCTGCTGCCGAATCACAAGCACACCTCCGCATGACGCGGCCTTATCTAACCATCTCATGCTCTCAGCTGTCAGGGAGCCCGATAAATAAATTTTAAACTTAATGCCGCTGTTGAGCTAAAATCGGCCCCTTTCGGAAATCTTCCCGCGGACGCTTCTTTAACCTAAGATAACTCTACAAACTAACACAAACCTATCTAAACCTTACCTAACCTAAAACAGACCTAAACATACTTAAATATAACTTACCCTAAACCTAAAACTATATTTGCCGTTGTTAGAGTCTAAAATCGGCAATTTCCGAAATAGGGCGATTTAGCACAACACTGCTAGAATGTTTACGATAATACAAATGATGCTCATATTAGCCTGTTCGCTTTAATATTCTCAACCGCTGACATCTACAGAGACGTACCCAGGGTATAGCCTTGATGCGCTAATTCTAGGTTCGAGTCCCGGCGGCCGAAATTAGCATCTATGAGAGATGGACTACTGCTGCCTCGGCCGTACCGGGCCTGGCCGTTTCGGTGCCGGGCGGTCTTCTGTTATAGTGGACGAGAACTGCGCGTTCGCTCATTAGGTTCAAACAGACACAACTGTACATAACACTTCACTCTGACATACAGTGACACTTGTGTGTCAAGGATGTATAAACTTTATATATCCTTGCTTGTGTGTGTACGTGCGGTGTGTGTACGGTAGACATTTAACAACACCACCACCACCGACCGCATCATTATACGCAACTTGTATGATGAACTATACGTTTTGATTCAAGAAGTGACCGTGGTATATTAATTAATATTTAGGTTTGGCCCTAATATGATTTTATTACAAGTATAGGTATTGTGTGTTAAGATATGGATATATAGGGAGTCAATGATGCAATAACACATTCACTTTCAAACAGGCCAAGCATGAGTGGCTCTATGATTACACACTTAAACATAAAGTCTAGTGATACAACTTGTAATTTATTGTTTGTTGATGTCTAGCCGCTTCACCAAATTTCACTCTTTAGGGAGTTAAAGGGTGCTCCAGACCACCCTTAGCCATGCGGTCCAGTAGCAGTGAGAAAACGGTTTTTGAGCATCACCCGTAGAGGCGCTGCGAGGTCAAAGTCCCCCTAGGGTAAATACTTTACGGGCCCGTACCTTTCGAGCATCTCCCCCCTGGATGCTAGTCTGTGACCTGGCAAGCGAGCCTCTCTGGCTTGTCCCCTGAGCCTCGTTTTGATTGGGGGGGGTGTTTCACTTTCTGCCTATAATTATGGCAAGAACACACAGCTGGATGATAGACGGGAAACTATCAGTCACAGCGTGCCAACATCCACGCAATAGTGCAGTGGCACATCACACCAGGTCACCGAGCGGAATATAAGAACTGAACTGAATGAGTCGTACGTTTGGCAGCCCCGATGCGTCATTCTCAACTGATGCGATGAAAAAAACTGCGACATCGCCGCCACGGAGCCACCCTAACGAGCTCAGTTAACATGCGAGGCGAGATTAATCAAATGTAGAATCCCGACAAGTTGAACTAAAACATGGAATTTCTACGAGTTTGGCGAGTGTTAGTTTGTTCTTCAAGCTATTATCAAACTAATGCCTTCTCTATACGAACGTTTCCCTGATCTTGCGACGATAAACGTAACTTTTCTCTAAGGCACTTTTGCTCACAAGAATAAATCAACGCGTGGAGGACGAAGGAGCAGTTTCTTCTTCAAACATGGAAATTAAGTAAAGTGAATAAATACTTTTGACTTGTTTGTGATTTTACATGACATAAAAAAAGTTTCCTTATTCACGAGAGAGAGAGAGAGAGAGAGAGAGAGAGAAGAGAGAGAGAGAGAGAGAGAGAGAGAGAGAAAGAAGAGAGAGAGGAGAGAGAGAGAGAGAGAGAGAGAGAGAGAGAGAGAGAGAGAGAGAGAGAGAGGAGAGAGAGAGAGAGAGAGAGAGAGAGAGAGAGTAGAAGAGAGAGAGAGATAGAGAGAGAGAGAGAGAGAGAGAGAGAGAGAGAGAGAGAGAGAGAGAGAGAGGAGAGAGAGAGAGAGAGAGGAGAAGAGAGAGAGAGAAAGAGAGAGAGAGAGGAGAGAGAGAGAGAGAGAGAGAGAGAGAGAGAGAGAGAGAGAGGGAGAGAGAGAGAGAGAGAGAGAGAGAGAGTGAGAGAGAGAGAGAGAGAGGGAGAGAGAGAGAGAGAGAGAGGAGCGAGAGAGAGAGCGAGAGAGAGAGAGAGAGAGAGAGAGAGAGAGAGAGAGAGAGAGAGAGAGAGAGAGAGAGAGAGAGAGAGAGAGAGAGAGAGAGAGAGAGAGAGCGGAGAGAGAGAGAGAGAGAGAGAGAGAGAAGAGAATAGAGAGAGAGAGAGAGAGAAGGAGAGAGAGAGAGAGAGAGAGAGAGAGAGAGAGAGAGAGAGAAGAGAGAGAGAGAGAGAGAGAGAGAGAGAGAGAGAGAGAGAGAGAGAGAGAGAGAGAGAGAGGAGAGAGAGAGAGAGAGAGAGAGAGGAGAGAGAGAGAGAGAGAGAGAGAGAGAGAGAGAGAGAGAGAGAGAGAGAAGAGGCGTGCGAGGAGAGAGAGAGAGAGAGAGAGAGAGAGAGAGAGAGAGAGAGAGAGAGAGAGAGAGAATTTGATTGATTTGATTGTTGATAACATTTATTGGCCACTTTTGTAGCTACATAACATAACTACATAATAAATATAATAATGCGCCAAAGTCCATTGACCCATGGCTCTATTACGACCTACAATTATAATTATGTAAGCTTGACGCATGTTGTGGCCCCTCCACCACCAAATTTTATAGGGTACGCCGTGGTCCAATTGAAAGTGAAATATGTTATTTCGAATTTGGCAGGGTGTGTTTCTTATGTAAATTGATTTTACAGGGTGTTTGTCCTCTTGCAAACTTTTGGTTTGATTAAAAAAACACACTTCTTGCTATGCAAAAATGGACCTTTTAATTTTATATTGCAAAACATAGCTTTAAGTGCGATTTTTGCATAGTGAAGAATTGCTCAATGCACAAATGATAATAGATAACAATCGTCTTAGAATTACTTTTACATAGAAATTGGCATGCCAATAGTTTGAAAAAAGAAATTTTTGTTATACGGCGTACCCTAACCAGGGTAACCAAATAGCTTGGATTGGTTCACGATGGAGGACAGGACAATAACCAGGGCTATGGTTCCCGACAGCTATGGGAAACTGCACCCAGGTTGTCAGGAGGAGCATGTGTCAGTGAAAGAGGAGCCATCTGTAAGGTACCTTTGGCACTTTGTACCAGAGGACCCGGTGCCACCTGAGAAGACCTTCTTTCAGGTGGGCTCATGGGCTCTACTATGATCTGGCTGGTGACTACGACTCCATTCGACTCACTGATCGTACTGACAAGGTGACTCAGACTAGGCCAACCCTGGGTGGAATGTGTACCACGCCATTTGGAGAAGATGCTGGGACCGCAAGCCTCTTCTGGAGTATATGCGTGTTGCATCACAAACGAGTTGCCCCTGCGCCACCCTTTGCACAGCATCGACGGGCCTACCTTATCTTGACACTGGCTGGCTTCACGGGTCCAGTGTGCAGTCGCTGTCCAGCATGAATGAGATGCATTACAACGCAGAGTTCAGAGAGTGCCCACGGTGAGATCTCACGGTGCCTACCGTAGTATATCCTGGTCAACACATGTCACTGACCAGCAGGTCTCCTACCAGCTGTTCCGGATGTGGAGCTGGGGCGTTCCTCCCGTCCGAGCTGAAAGGAGATCAAGTTTGGCAAGGTGTCCCACTCCAGATGGCTCCCACAGCCCAGCGCTCGTAGTACATGTGGGACGCAGAAGCTGGACTGACTGGCAAAGAACTGAACACCCTGGAATCCTAGTCAAGTACTGCCTGCAGGTGTACTTCCAACTCTACTACTACATCAAGGTTCACCACAGACTAGAGGACGGCCCCAAGCACATCCCTCAACGCAGCTCAGAGTGATGAGGTCGCAGCCCAAGAAGGTCCAAACAGCTGTGACCTTCTACTGCGGACAGGAGCTTGTTCGGCACACTCAGAATGTTTCCTCCTCATCGCTGATGAAGCGGAAGTCCAGAAGTGAGGACGACCGCAGGTTCAGCGGCCGGGTGACCCAGATTTTGAGCTGAGGGCTTGCGAGGAAATATGGGACAACCATTGTAAGACCTCGCATCACACCCAAAGCTGAACTTGTCAGCCACAGCTTGCGACACTGATCAGCTGCAGCCTGGCAGGTGCACGAGCCGGCATTCACCTGTTCACTGTCCGGGGATCAGAGTCCAGGTGATTCCTCGGTCACACCGTTACGAGGTTTCCGAGTTCTCTATCCCACTCAGAGCCCGAAGAGTCGTAAGCAGGTTTTACGAGGCTGCGGCAGCGAGTGGTGTGGCAGCAAGCCCAGAGACGGGTTCATCCGGCTCGGCCCACTACCGTAGACCAGCCCTGCTTCAGGTCCTAAGAAGTAAGAAGGACATAATGCAAGTTTTCTAGGCCACGTAGAGGCCTGTGACACTGTGTGTAGTGGCCTGATGACCAACTGAGCAGACAAAGAGCTTACCACAGCTAGTCCATTTGGAACTCATAATTGTGCATGATGCAATAACACATGAGCAACCGGAACACTGCGTACTCATTTAAGCATTATTCGATAAGGGTGCAATATAAAGTGCCGATTTTTGCATAGTAGAGAATTGGGCTCAATCAAAAATGGAAAAAGATAAAATCGTCCTTAGAATTCAATTTTACATTAGGAAATTGGCATGCCCTAAGTTGAGAAAAAGATTTTGGTTTATACCGCGTACCCTAACCACCATGGATACTTCTAAAATAATATAAGCGAAATGTGTGTGTGTGTCTGTCCTGAGGGCCAGCTCCAGCAAAAGTGTAAGTCAAGCAGGTGTAGTATGGTTGAGGGATGCTCTCCGGCGCAACCCCACCCCACTCTTTGCGCGAGGCTGTTTGATAATCTGCCGGCTGGACTTACACCGGGCCGCAAGGAAGAGTATCTGCGGAGTATCTCCACAGAGACAGCTACAACAGAGTTGGCTGGCTAATACATTGCCGTCATCCTCGCTAATAGCGAATCATAGGCAGTGTTTATATTATCTATTCAGATCTTATCAGCCAACACAAGGCTGTCACCTGATAAATATGTTTACAAACTTAATCAGCTGATTTAACTCACTGGCATCTGGGTTGACCACAACAAATCGATGTATCATGTTTAAAGCGATAGGACGTTGATGATGATGATTGAAGAATTCGCCAGTTATTGACCGCAGCTGAGAGGATCGCTTCTGTAACAGACAGCTCTCTCGCGACTACCCCGAGGCAGAGAGCTGTCTGCTAGTGCTTATAGTTTTGGCCGAAGCCAGCACCCCGGAGGCGGGTTTACAAAACCCCCGGCTTACACCCGTACCCATTCACTGCTGGGTGGACAGGGCTCGGTTTTAAGGAACCGCCCAACTGTTTTTCCGCTCCACCCGGGGATCGACCCGGGCTTCTCGTTGTTGAACAGAGTGTTCTTCCCCTTCACTAAGGTGATACAGTTGATTCGGCCCGCCAGTTGAATCAGGCCGCCTATATAAATGCATTACTGACGAGTTTTCGCGGGCGTTTTCCAGAGACCCCGACTATTTTTTTCTTGCCGACATAGGTGTGCTGTGTGGCTCGTAACGAAAGATAGTTTTATTTTGCGCAAACAAAAAAAAAAAAAATATGCAAAAATATAAACTTAACCTACCTTATAGGTTTTAATGAAACCTAACCTAACTTATAGTTTTTTTTAATGAAACCTACCTAACATTAAAGTTTTCATGAAACCTAACCTAACTTATAGGTTTTCTGAAACTACTAACCTTAAACCCAAGTACTATACTTCTTTTCTTTTTTTATGGGCTTTGCGCAAATAAAACTATCTCCGTTAGAAACAAGCCCCTATTGTAGCCAAGAAAAAAAATTGGGTTCTCTGAAAACGACCGTAACTGCCCTGTCTGCTGGGTATGCATGACTACTATAGGCGGCCCGAATCAACGGTACCTCACTAAGGAGTACCTTGACAGTACAGATTGACCAGGATAAACATTTGGAGGCAATAATTTAAGGCGCAGACATCCTGGTGACTTAATAATATTTCTAGGGCAATACTGGGCATCCATCCGGATTAACCTAATAATTCAGGGACAAAAGGGCAGACTCAATGGTTGACCATATAATCTATAATGCAAGGGCGTTACAGAGGCAGACATTTCTGATGACCTAATTCGTTCATTCGGGGTATGAGAACGGTACCTGGTACTCTCGTCTACCTAAAGTTCTCGTCCTGACACAATCCGGGAAACTCTCGCCGAGTAATGGTTAGTAGTAAGGATATAAGGAAGATACCGGTAAAAAATGAACGAGGACTGCGCGTCTTTTTCTGAAACACTGACTAGATTTTCCTTGGCCTAAATTAGTACTTTTGGTAAAATGGACGAGGATACTGCACGGTCATTTTCTGAGGTGACACGAACTATTTTTTTTTCTTGGGTAAAATTAGTGCTTTTGATAAAAATGACGATGACTGCGCATTCATTTTCTGAACACTGACTAGATTTTCCTTGCCTAAAATTAGTGCTTTTGTTAAAAATGGGACGAGACTGCGCGGTCATTTTCTGAGACACGACTTCTTTTCCGGTACAAATTTCTAGTGTTTGCCCATACTCTCCCACTAACCCCCAAGAAGTTTGGGCACCTCGTGGGAATGCGGGGTTTTTC
Source organism: Chionoecetes opilio (assembly GCA_016584305.1). Lineage (NCBI taxonomy): Eukaryota > Metazoa > Arthropoda > Malacostraca > Decapoda > Majidae > Chionoecetes > Chionoecetes opilio. Next base: position 411,665 of record JACEEZ010025581.1, read on the forward strand.
GGTGGGGAGCAATAATGCTTCGAGACCGTATATTTAAGAATTGTGTGAGGAGACAACTCCCTAGATCTAAAGTAATTTCCTTATATCTGAGAAATTTGCCCAACCAAAATTAACCTAACCTAGCGGGGGGCTTGACCCACCGTAAACTAACCTAACCTAACCTAAATCTAACCAATCTAACCTAACTAACCAGATTCTAACCTAACCTAACCAAATATAACCTACCCTAATCAATAATCCCCTAACCAAACCTCCTATATTGGTTGGGGCCTCTGGGAAGGGGAGGTGTGTCTGTATGAAGTATTAGTCCTAAGACACTAATCATTTCTACAATATGGTATATAAGTTTGGTAAAATTCTAGTGTTGCCATACTCTCCCACTTCCTCCCAACAAGTTTGGGCCCTGTGGGAATGCGGGGTTTTTTCGGGTGGGGAACCAAATTATGCGTCGGAAACACTAGTTAAGCGTTGTTTAGGGGTTTAAAATTCCCTAGATCTAGGGTAATTTCCTATATCTAGAGAAAATTTGCTAACCAAAATTAACCTAACCTAGCGGGGGGCTTGACCCACCGATAACCTAACCTAACCTAACTAACCAAACCTACCTAACCAAAATCTAACCTAACCTAACCTAGACCTAACTATACCAAATCTAACCAACCTAACCTCCTACGGGTGGGGGGGGGGGGGGTCTCACACTTCAGTCATCATTCTGTGAGGATCGTCATGTTCACACGTTCCTGACTCAAGAATCCAATGAATTTTCCCTAAATCTAGAGAAATTTTTTTAATTTCATAACTCACAAAAAAGTATGTGGTTGCGACGCATTTTTTGTACCCCACCTATACCTGCTTCACCCCCCCCCCAGGTCCCCCAGCTTGTTTGGGGAGAGGGGGGAGTATTGTCAAACACTAGTAATAATATCCCTAAGTTTTAAAGGTTACGCGGCAGTGCATTAATAGCTGTACAGTATACTAAACAAACATATATAGAAAACGCTGTGGTAATGGCGTGTAGTGACCGCGCAGTTTATCGTCCTTATAACTGAAACACCAACCTAGAAGTCTTGCCGACATACAGTTTTTCGGGCGAGTTCCAATTGTAATAGGTGCAAATGAAAGAAAATACAAGGTATTTCGTATTGGACAAGTGTTTTCGCTTGTCCAAAATACTTTAAAACTACACTTCCATACGATGGCTCATGGACATTGGTTACGTAACATGTCAAAACCCCCGACTCCCCCAATCACTAAACTAACCCCGATATTCGGTCCATGAATTCACAACACGGTAAAAGCAGTTAAATATATAATTTACTGTTATGGTTAATATATAAACTGGTAACTGTCGCTTATAGAACTCTCGCCGACCTAAAAAAATGGAGGTAACCTTTTGGAAGAAGTCCTTCACCCTTATCTTTTTTTTCTTCCCCCCTATAGCCCAACAATCATGGGGAACTGGCGGGAATACGGGGGTTTTTTGGGTGGGGGAAGCAAATATAAGTGGATTAATGGCTCCCCCACAAAACCCCCCCCCCAACCCCCCTTCATCAAAGTCACTATTGTAAAAATCTAACTAACTAACCTTAACCACAAAGTAGACCTAACCTAGTAACTAACTAACCTTAACCACAAAGTATACCTAACCTAACCGTACCCTTAACACAAAGTATACCTAACCGAGGACCTAACTAACTTAACCACAAAGTAGACCTAACCTAACTTTAACCACGTAGTATTTCTAACTTAACCACAAAGTATACCTAACCTAACCTAACCTAACCTTAACCACACAGTGATTACCTAACCTAACCTAACCTAACCTTAACCACAAAGTATACCTAACCTAACCTAACCTTAACCACAAAGTATACCTAGCTGCCTACCTAGCTTAAACCAACAACTTATACCTAACCTAACCTACACCTTAACCACAAACGTTGACGCTAACCTACCTAACTGGACTTGAATTTTTTGAGGCACCTCATATTTCATAGCGGCCGTGTGGCTTAACCAAGGCTGAGCGCACGCTTGAACTTTACAGATGTGAGTACAAAGCTACAATACATTTTGGGTAGTTCATATCAGTCAAGCCGAAGGGTAAGTGTCAAAGTATTTCAAAATGGACATCTCCGACGGTGGGCGAGCATTCCTTCCGTTCTGGGGACTGTACCATAAAGGCTGCAAACGTGACCTACTCGCATTCATGGGCAATGAGGGTCGTGTGCGTCCTGAGTGACCTAACCATATGCAAAGGTACTGCGGCACATCAGACAAAAGTTTTCATTCTCAAACACCAATTACGATATAGTGAAACAACATTAATCTAGAGCGGGTGCCAGGCTCGCCTCGTCCCACAACATTCTGCTCACAGACTCCGCTACTGGGCTAAAAAACTGTCGCTGCCCAATAACGAACTATACAAAAAAAACACCGAAGGCAGTACCTACACGACTGAGGCGGCCTCCACCAAGGCTTGTTCTCCTAAACATTTGTAAACACACTCCGCTGCCGCTACCAATAGGCTTATATTTCACTTACCTTCGGTGTAAGTCTATTAGGCATAAGAAAATGACATTTGAATTATATATATGAGATACACCTCTCTACCCTCCTCATCGAGGTGTTGGTAAATCTACGCCATATTTGGCCCTGTGACTTCCAGGAAATGGAGTAGTAACGCTTGCTGGTCCAGCCAGGATGGTTGGCGCAGACTTGGCCCGGGGGTAAGCGCTGGACGTTGTGGACGTCATCGATTTGGCCAGATGTAGCTCCTGATCCAGAAAGTTTCGAAAGAGGAGTATCTCAACTTACACGACATACACCGGCGTATGTGGGTTTGCTGGATCTGGCCCCTGTCTGTCCTGTCTTCCGCGATAGGTGGCGGAATCCCCCCATATGTCACAGTTTGGAACCAGCTCGTCAGAGGAGGTTTTAAGCCCACCCTTATGAGAGATCCGATCACTTTCTACTTCTTTTTTTTTAAAGCAGCCTATTAGCGAGAATTGTGAAAAAATGTGGGTTTGCGAGAATTGAGGAAACCTTGATGTTAGGGAGATGGTATGGTGAGTGAATTGTGGGGTGATGGGTAATGGGTGTGGGGTGAATGTGAGTAGAATGGGTGAGGGGGTGATGGGTTGGGGTGATGGGTGATGGTGAAGGATAAGTGGGGGGTGATTGGGTAATGTGGTGATGAATGGTGTGTGGTGATGGGTAATGGGTGAGTGAATTGGTGGGGTGATGGGTAATGGTTGAGTGAATGGGTGGGGGTATCATTTCTACTCCATGATTTCAGGAAAGTTAGCAGGGGCTATCTGGAGAGTGTGTGTTTTGGTGGGCCTTCGCCCACCAACACAGGCCCTTCCGAGCACCATAGCCCTAATGGGTGAGTGATGGTGGGGGGGTGATGGGTAATGGGTGAGTGTATGGGTTGGGGGTGATGTGAATGGTTGACGTTATACATGCATTTCTACATCCTGATTTCAGGAAAGCTAGAAGGGGCTATCTGGAGAGTCTGTGTTTGTGGGCCTTCGGCCCACCAAACACAGGTGGTGGGCCAAAGGCCCCACCATCTATAATAATTAAGCGAAAGTGTGTGTGTGTGTCCTGTCTGTCTGTCTGTCTGGTCGTCCCGCGTAGGTTGCCGCCCCCAGTGCCCAATCCCCTCATATGGCACGTTTTTGGAACCAGCTCGACCGGGAAGGTTTAAGCCCCCACGTAATGAGAGATCCGATCACTTTTTTTTTTTTTTTTTAGCAGCCTATTTGCGAGAATTGTGAAAAAAAAAGTGGTTGCGAGAATTGAGGAAACCTGATGTAGGGTGTGGTAATGGGTGATTGAATGGGAGGGGTGATGGGTATGGGTGTGGGTGATGGTGAGTGAATGGGTGATGGGTGATTGGGGTGAGGGAATAGAGGACACAGGTTGTGGAATGGCGAGTGAAGGGTAGGGATGATGGGTAATGTGTGAGTGGAATGGGTGGGTGATGGGTAATGGTGAGTGAAGTGATTGGGGGGAGGTGAATGGTGGCATTAATACATACAATCATGATTTCATGATAAGCTAGAAGGGGCTATCTGGAGCGTCTGTGTTTTTGGTGGGCCTTTGGCCCCAAACAAGACGGCCCACCAACAACAGGTGGTGGGCAGAAAGGCCCACCAATAGCCCCTCCGCATGGCTAGCCAAAAGTCCGCCCGAGGGCGCTTTGCAGCTAGTGTTTTATAAACGATGAATCTCGCGGAAATAGATATGAATAATACTGAAATAATATAAGGATCGGAGAGAGAGAGAGAGAGAGAGAGAGAGAGAGAGAGAGAGAGAGAGAGAGAGAAGAGAGAGAGAGAGAGAGAGAGAGAGAGAGAGAGATGAGAGAGAGAGAGAGAGAGAGAGAGAGAGAGAGAGAGAGAGAGAGAGAGAGAGAGAGAGAGAGAGAGAGGAGAGAGAGAGAGAGAGAGAGAGAGAGAAGGGCAGTTTTGGGGGAGGAGCTAGTGAGGTAATTTCCTACACTTGAATCGGAGTGCCCCTGCAGGTTACAGTTCGGGAATATGCCTCCGGGACACAGCCTCGTGTGTCCTGTGGCCAATCCGCCTCTGGGGTCATACTCCTTCAGATTCAACAGCTAGAATACGGGAGAGGGATGGAGGAGAAGCCAGGCTGCCTTGTCTGGCTTGAACCAGACGACGCATACGGTCTCCGGGCATAAACGTCTCTCACAACCGTACCTTACTGCGCTACAGAGAGCCGGCCCCGCCGGGATTCAGACCGGCCCCAGACCCCCCGGCTCACCGGGACACAGCCCGGTTTGCCCTGTGGCCAGTGGCGGTCCTAGGCATGGGCGACATGGGCAATCGCCCAGGGATGCATCGTTGAGGGGGCGGCATGGAATGCCCGAAAAATAAATTATAAAACAATAATAATAATGATAATAATAACAATGAAATAATGATGATATTAAATAATTATAATATATATAATAGTTATAATACTATTACTATATGTCAGAAATAAATTCATGGTGGTGGACTGTGTATATAAAGAATCTTGTAAGTAATGGCGGCTAGATTTAGTCTAGTCTCTAGATTTTATTTTATTATAGACAACATTTTATAAAGCAATTTATAAGAGAGAGAGAAAGAGAGATCAGCTGTTTCTAGCATGGGTGTATAATAATATAACTCCAATGAACTCTAGCGCATTTATTGGAGATCGTTGACGTTGAGACAGCTAGCTTGGCCTCAAAATCCTCCTTTTGGCACCTGAAAACCCACTTAATTGACACCGTTGGAGGATGTGCGGCGCCAAAACAAATGGGTAAGAAAAGGTATAAGCCATCAGGTGCCCAGTTTAGGAAAATATGAAAAGAAGAGGAGGAGAAACGTGGAAGAGATAAAGGTTTGCAGCGTCTGTGTCATCTCTCAGTATGTTATGTGATGCAGGTAGTAAAATAGGCTAGTATAACGCAATGGTTTGTTAACCTGTGTTGCTATGCTATTTCACATAGGGCGAAATTAATCTGATTAGCAATTAGCATTTCATAATTCAAACAGTGATAGCATGCATCATTGCAATTTGCAAGTGTGTGTAGCCTGCAACAAAACTATTACAACTTAACTAACCTATTACTGATTTGGTAGGTGACATCATTATGGTTTCCTTTAACTTGTATTACTATCCTAGGTTCTGAACCCAATAAGGGAAATTTCCAATGTTATTGGCTAACTTAAAGGCTTCTAAATCAGGGGCGCACCCAGGAATTTTTTCGGGGGGGTCACAATTTTTTTTTCGCCAGTAAACTCGCCAGATTTCTCGTTGGCCTCTAGATGGTAAATTTGCCCGCCATCAGCTAATTCCCTTTTCAGGCCTAATTTCTTATTTCAGCTACGGAAACAATAGTTTTGGTAGTGTTAGATGCTTGTCCAAGACATTACGTGAATCATAAGTGCGACCAAATGAAGGTAGGTGTTCACAAGCAGGTGACGCGGTCACATCGCTAGAACCTTTAATAATTTTTTTGGATCACATGAACCGCTGAAAGGACCGCCACCCTAATTTTACCACCAGAAGATCCGCCACCCTAGTCTTGCCAACCTATTATCCACTTACTGACATATGACACAATACTCCATATTGACCAATACTATCAGGACCTAGCTGGGGGGCGCCCCTCCTGACCCCCCAACTAGTTCACTAACCTAGCCTGGACATTGGTTATGTAACCTTGCCTAACTGGGTTATTAAAGCACTCTCACCCACATGAAGATCACTTAGATCAGTCACCCCAAGTGTAATTGGGGTGGTGGATCTTCATGTGATCCATTTTTTTAACCGACTGTTAGCATATTCTGATTTCTTACAAGGATGGAAATTTCTTGGAGGGGGGGCATAGCCCCCTTGGCAAAGGGGGGCATAGGTGCCCCACCTGGGTACGCCCCTGGTCAATATAATGCTAATATTTTGTATCCTTTGTGATATGTTGAGTCTTGTGGGATACCGTGCCTTCACTTAGCCAAATATGCTGTATGGTTTCCTTCCTATTCTGAGAGTTAAGATATTGTGCAATTGTGCGATTTTATTGTGCAACAAATTCATTCAGTCAGACTAATATCATTATTTCATTGTAAATTCAGGGGCACTTCTGAAATATTTTTGAACACCCTCTGGCACTAGTCAGGATGAGGAGCCTTCTACATTTGCCTTTTCTTACAATTGTTATAATTCTTATCTATAGTAATTTTTTTCTCTATTTTATTTGCATGTATAAACTACAATTTTCTCTACTTGTAATTTTTAGTTTTTTTATGCTTGTAGCTTTATAACTTAAGTTTAATTTTCATTATTTTTTTATTTATGTTATAATTTATTTATATTAAATTTCATTATTTTATGTTGTATATTTATGGATCTATATATATATATATATATATATATTATTTATAATTGTTGCAATATTTGAAATGCTACGGATTCAATTTTTTGGTTTCTAGTATCTTGATAAAAGAATATTTATTGTTGACTTTTGACTTTTTTGTGTGTAATAGCATAAGGGGGGGGGGGGGGGTCGCCCAGGGCGCCACACAAGCCAGGACCACCACTGCCTGTGGCCAAACCGCCCCTGGCTATAATCAACAGTTCTGACGGTATGTATTAAGATCGTTGTCTTTTCTTCTTGAAGTGAGATCGAAGTTATCATGGTCTCAAAAAAGAATGAAGAGTATGACTGTCCTTGACTGTAATGACTCAATGAGCCATCTGGCAGCGTTGTGCACCTTGCTGCTCAACTATCGATCGTGGACTATAACATCGATAATACATCTTTCTGATGACTGTGAATACATTCTGGTGAATATATGCAGAAAACTGAGCACATCAAGAGATGCAATCGGAGAGTACATTTTCTACAATAAATAAAACACACAGATTATTTGGAGCTTACCACTATGTTTGTTGCCAGTCACTGCCATAACATGCATCACAGCCTCGGCTCGGTTGCCTCGCGCCTCGCCGCGCGGCCGCGGCAGCATGCATATGGCCAGGAGGCAGACGTAGCGTAACCTCGGAGGTGGAAGCATGTCAGCTGACAGCCTTAACATAAACACTGCAGATAACGGAGTCACGGGCAGTGATCATGGCCACAGTGACCTGATAGGCAACACTATGTTATCCACATGGGATATAGTTAGTGTTGCAGTATACTTCCTCCTTGTCATGGGAACTGGAATATATGTAAGTAGCAGAATCCTCCAAAAATCCAAACCCTTTCTCTAAAGCTTGTGTTTATCATGCATGTACTCATCTTACATTTCAGTAATTTATGTTACGTGACAATATCTTTAGGCTAATATTTAGAACATGACTGTGTCTGGATTCAAGTATTTTTCACCTTTCTACTGTTTCTATAGGTCAGAACGAGTGAAAATAACTGAATTTTGGGCAAACATTAATTTTTTCAAATAAAAAAAGGTATATAGGTTAGGTTAGGTTAGTTTGAGGATTAGGTTAGGCTAGTTTGAAGATTAGGTTAGGTTAGTTTGAGGGTTAGGTTAGGTTAGTTTGAGGGTTAGGTTTGATTAGGTTAGTTTAATGGTTTGATTAGGTTATTAATTGATGCATTTACAAATGAAGAATGATTTTCCTCATCAAAACGTCTAAAAAGTGTATTTTTAGAAATTTGTCATCACTTTCTCGAATAGCAAAAATATACTTTTTTGATGTTTGCACAGGAAAAAACTATCTCCATTAGGAAAAGCATCACATACTAAGCGAACAAAAATCGATCTAATCTGAAAATCTTGCAACAGTCTTAAACAATTTTTTTTACCAATTTTTAATCTGTGGTGTTCGTGAATGACTGGCATGTGGCGCGATTGCCCTTGATAAGAAGTGTATAGATCACAGCGTCACATGAAGATGTACGTATATTATGACGAACTTCATGACCCAAGCTAGCTGAAATGAATTTTTTTTCATCTTTTGTTTACATCAAAAGGGATTTCAGTGTTCTTTAAGTTTACTACTAACGTGTCTTGTCTAATTGGTTTACTTTCGAGGGCACATCATGACATACAAGACGTTGCGTGAGTCAGTGCATTGATAGATGGATGTCACATAGTTAGTGGTCACAAACACCAGTGCAGCCCGGCCCCCGAACAAACAGCTGGAACATAATAACTTGATGTAATGACTAATGAGTCATAAACTGTTTGGAATTGTATTACCTAATTAAGCTCTTAATCTTAACTCTTTCGCCTTAAGCCCCCGTCACACATTCCATAATCGAACCACGATAGCGCCACCAATTTGATTATTGACGCTATCGTGAAATTTGACCACGAAAAACGCAGACCACTATAGCCTCACAACAATGTCACGCTGCCTGTACGTATGTGTCATGATGGTCGTAAGATGGTCACGATGGAGTCATGACAGCTGTAAGACTACGTCACGAATGAAAAATCAACGGTCATTTTGTCGTCACGATAGAGCTACGATAACCACGACAGTGCCATGACGATACCATGAACGTATCACGATAGCGTCAAGAGACATGCCTCACACGTGGTTGGATGTTGCCATGGTGATGGAGAAGGAAGGGGGGGTAGAGATGAAGGTGGGAGAAACAGGGGTGGGTACTTGTTGGTGATGGAGAAGGGGGGGGAAACGGGGGAGGGGGGTTGTAAAAAAAATAAAGAAGGGGGTGTTGATGTTGGTGGGGAAACGGGGGGAGGGGGCTTGGGCATGTAGAAGGCGTTGTTGGTACGTTGGTGGGGATATGAGTGGTTAAAAGGGGGGTGGGGGTGTTAACATGTGGCGAGGGAGTAGGAGGAAGAGAGTAGGGGGAGGGTGGTGTCACCGCGTGGCGAGGGAGTAGAGGGTAGAGAGTAGGGGGAGGGTGGTGTCACCACGTGATGAGGGAATGTAGAGGGTAGGGGGTAGAGGGTAGGGGGTAGAGAGGCGCGGGTGGGTGGAGGTGAATGAGAAAGGGGGGAGAAGACGGAAGGGGGTGGGAAAAAGGGGGGGAAGGTAGGGAACAAGACTCGTGTAACGGTTTCTTATCGTCACGATAGACATAAGACGATCACGGTAGTGTCACGAAGCTGCTACATTGATAACGATAGCGTCACGATAGACTTAAGATAGCGCTGCGTTGGGTACAAACATCGGAGAGCTTCCCGATTTTTTAGTGCACGCATTAACTTTTCGTGGCCTCGGCCGAGCGCGTCACGAGCGTCACGTCACGTAAATAAAATAAGAAATAAGAAATAACTTGTGATTTATGTGGGGCGGAAAAGGAGGACTTAAAACATTTTCTGCTATGGTGCCCAGCCTACAGTAATGAAAGAAAGAAAAGTGTGAGGCTACAACAACCTTACTTAGAGGAGGAAGAGGATATAGTGGGGGAGTATTTGTTCGGGGAGGTGAATGTGGAAGAAGCAAAAAGAACAATCAACAGTTTTTGGATGACCAGAGAAAATAAGAAGAAAGAAAAAGAAAGAAACTAATAAGATAGAATAAGAGAAGAAAACAAATTAAAGACCCAGACAGCAAGAAGAAACACGTCAGGGAGTGCCGTTGAAAAAGGCCTGATGACTCCCGACCAACAACTGAACTGAACTGAACTGAACGTCACGATGGACCCATAACCAGGACCATGACGGCGCTGCGCATTGCATTGGTTCGTGGTTCGATTATGGAATGTGTGACGGGGGCTTTACGCTGCTTCAGTAGCAACCATAACATTAACAATCGTAATATGCATGCCGTATTCATCTACTGTCCTATATCACATGGAGAGCTTATTCTTTCATGCACTCTGATCATGAAGGGGTGAGGGGGGGGGGGTGGCGATGTGTTACATAAGAAAATAAGGAAGCTACAAGAGGCCGCGAGGCCTACACGTGGTAGTTCCTGTCACCTAACACTACCTACATCCACCTTCCATCCCCATCCATGAACTTGTCCAGCCCCTCTTTAAAGCTCCCCAATGACTCCGCACTAACTACCTGTCTACTGAGTCCATTCCAATCATTCACCACCCTATTTGTGAACCAGTTTTTCCCTATTTCCTTTCTAAATCTACGCCCTTCCAGCTTGAATCCATTACTTCTTGTTCTACCCTGGTTAAAAGCCGTAAGAACTTTTCCTACATCCTTTATTAAATCCCTTTATCCACTTAAAAACTTCTATCAGATCGCCCCATGATTATTCTATCAGATGTTCATGATTATCTTACAGCTATCACGCGAGTTCAGTTCAGTTCAGAGATTAGTTTGCTACTCTGTGCTTGCTCAGCCTTGCTGCTATTTATGTCCAAGGACATACTTATAGTTAATAATTCGTAATTCATAATTACGCACTCATAATTATTATCCTTGGGGGCGACGGCCATGAACATGAAGGCCTGCGCCAGTCGAAGGTCATTTTCTTACAACTCCCACACTGACAATGTCCGAATTCATACGGATTTGTGTATAATAATTTGACAATTGAAATATATACTCGTGCGTACATGAAACTAGAATTACTGATCGTAACCAATCATTCAGCGAACCTCAATTTACTGTACGTGTATAGTCAGTCATGGAACGTCGACGTGAGTTTCGACGGGATGCTTGCAGCCTATGTTGATCTCAAGAAGGCGTTTGACTCAGTGCATCGTGAGTCACTCTGGGATCTTCTGCGACTTCGCGGGATTCCTGCAAGGACTATTGGTTTGATAACTGGTCTGTATTCTGGGACTGAGAGTGCTGTGAAGTGTGGGGCAGGTGTATCCAGCTTCTTTCCTGTGAATACAGGAGTGAGGCAAGGGTGCGTCCTTGCCCCATCACTTTTCAACGCTTGTATGGACTGGGTATTGGACAAGGTTGTAGATCAAAGTGATTGTGGAGCATCCGTCGGCAACACCAAGATCACTGATCTTGTTTTTGCCGATGATGCAGTAATCTTTGCTGAGTCGCTGGAGGTCCTGGTCCTGGCTCTCGAGGCGCTGCACGAGGAGGACGAGGAGGCAAAGCCTTTAGGACTTGAGGTCTCCTGGCTCAAGACCAAGGTCCAGGTGTTTGGAGACTTACTAGATGAAGCAGTACAGTCTGTTCATGCGTGTGGCGAGGACATTGAGATCTAGGAAAGTTTTACATACCTTGGTAGCGCAGTCCATAATGACGGCGGGTCACGTCAAGAAGTCTTACGGCGGATTGGCATAGCCCACGGTGTTATGGACTCGCTCAGCGGGAGTATTTGGCGTTGTCGGTACCTGTGCAGGAGGACAAAGATCCGGATCTTCAAGTCGCTTGTGATCCCTGTCTTACTCTATGGTTGTGAGACATGGACACTAAATAGTGACTTGAAGAGACGAATCAATGCCTTTGGTAATAAGTGTCTTCGCAGAATCATGGGGTATCGCTGGGATGATTACGTATCAAATCAGCGATTGCACCGTGAGACTGAATCGAGGCCTATTACCTGCATAGTCCGTCAGCGCCAACTTCGGCTATATGGGCATGTGGCACGCTACCCTGAAACCGATCCTTCCCATCGGGTTGTATCTGTAAGAGACAATCCGGCGTGGAGGAGGCCAAGGGGGCGCCCACAAGGCTCGTGGCTGGGGCAAGTTGATGCTTCTTGTCGAGAGCTGCTTGGTATGGGAAAGGAGCCTGCATGGGAACTCGCGCGTGGTGACCCTCGGGAGTGGCGTCGTAGGGTGGGCGAGGCGACGCGCCCCCCGGCGTATGCCCCCAATGATTAATGATTGATATAGTCAGTCATCAATGAGGTCATTTGAGATGGAGTGGCACTTCAGCTGTCTGTTACGGTATTATTTCGTATTAGTGCATCCTCCAGATAATAAATCCTTATCTTTTTCATTGTGTAGATCTCATTCTGATTATTTTCATGTTTTAAGTTGGCGCGGCAAATTAAGAATTAAAGAACCAAGAACCAAATCAGTGAATAGTGAGGTTAGGAGGTTACAAGAGGTTAGGTTAGGTTTAGGTTAGTAGGTTACAAAAGGTTAAGTTAGGTTTAGTCAGTCAGGTTATGAGGTTGCAAAAGGTGGTTAGATTTAGTCATGGCGGAGTGGAGGTGGTGGCGGCGGGCCCAATGCGGTGCGGATATTTACCTTTTGCCTCCAGTCCCCTCCACAAAAATCCGCCTCGCCCTTGGACTCCTCCCCAAACGCGTGACGTTATGAATCTAGCCAATCACAAGATTAACTGCCTATCTATTAATAGTATATTGATCTAGGTCAATCACATCTACAACAGGTGATAAAGCAGTGTTTCTTAACCTGGGGTGCTAGCACCCCCAGCGGGTGCTGAAATCAATTTTAGGGGGTGCTGGGAAATGCTCCATATATGGCAGTACAATGTTAAAGAGTTCCTCGGAATGGATACAAAAGTATCGAAGGGATATTTTTTGACAGGAGTATTATTTTTATTTGATAAACTTTAACCTCATTATACTGACTTTCATTGAGAGTGTACTTGCACTCGAGTGCTGATGTCTGACGTGAGACGGTGAGACCGCGCTGCTGCAGGCAGTAGTTGCGTAGTAGCATTACAGCTCAAGCCCCCGCATCGTTGTGTTACGCCTTAACTTCAAGTACCAGTAATTTATGTAAGGCCATTGAAAGGTACACTCATTCTAATTCGCTCTAACTCTCTCTCTCTCTCTCTCTCTCTCTCTCTCTCTCTCTCTCTCTCTCTCTCTCTCTCTCTCTCTCTCTCTCTCTCTCTCTCTCTCTCTCTCTCTCTCTCTCTCTCTCTCTCTCTCTCTCTCTCTCTCTCTCTCTCTCTCTCTCTCTCTCTCTTTTTCAATGTGTCGATTCATTTTTTTTATTTATAAATGTATTGATGACCCTTGTTCAAATCTGCACCAATTTAATGGGCCTGGAAAATCTTTGAGCCTACCCAAAACATTAAAACTTTCAGCTGTTTTTATTAAAAATATCATTGGTTGACTATCAATTGTACACATATTATCATTACCTCTACCCGCGAAGGTGGAATGCTATGTATTCGTCTGTGTCTGTTTGTTTGTTTCTCTGTTAACATAATTCATAAAGTAGTTGCTCCAATTTTATGAAGTTTTTTTTGAGGAGGAACGTTACCTATGGTCAAAACACTAATCTATTTAATTTTGAAGATCAAATGTCTAAGTTAGATTAGTGTCTAAGTTAGTGCTGTTTTGCTAACAGCTTCTTTGTTGTGTCCATAGGCTTGTGTGATTCTGCAATGCCAAAGACGCGTAAATGAAGTGACGAATATGTCACGTATGGCTTCACTGCACTACTGGATGATCGTGGAGGATCAGGCCGGGCACAATGTATGACCTGCCATTTCATTATTTGCAACTCAAATTTGAAGTATGCCAGACTCAGAGAAGACCAGGTAAAGCATCCAGCTGCAGAACATGAACAGACTATCGACTACAGGCTTAGAGGGCCTAGATATGACCAGAAAGGCACACTACCCCGACTTGGATTCAAGCCAGTGCAGAAATCCCTTCTGCAAGCTTCCTATGAGGTGGCATAGCAGTGCATCAGGGAGCAGACTTCGCATTCGACTCCGGAAAATCTGGTTAAGCCATGCACCATTCGGATGGTTGAACTAATTCTTGGAACAGAGGCAGCCAAGAAGATAAAGGCCTCTGTCCAACGATGTTACCACAGGGAAAATTGCAGATATGAGTTGCGACACATTGGACCACATTGTTCAGGAGATTATGGACAGTTCCATCTGCATATGTCTCCAGTCGGATGAATCAACTGATGTTTCCACGTGAGTCAACTGATTTTGTATATCTGGTACATCAAGGATGGTGAAATTAAAGATGAATTCCTCTTCTCTGAGGCATTGCAAACGACAACGAAGGCAGCGGATGTATTCCGACTCTTTGTGACGAGTTCTTTGAGAAGCATCATATCAAGTGGGAGAAGGTAGGGTCGGTCTGCATAGATAGTGCCCCGGCCATGATTAGGGAATAGGTTTGGCTTTACTGCTTTGGTTAAGAAGAGGGTACCAGATATCATCATAAAGCACTGTTTTCAATCGCCATGCCTTGGCTGCATATACGTTGCCGCCTCACCTCAAAGAAGTTATATTTGTCAGTGTTCAAGTTGTGAATTTCATCCGGGGTCGTCCTTTAAACCACAGACACAGAGTGTTCAAGTTACATTGTGAGGAGATGGGAAGTGAATATCAAGTCTTTCTCTTCCACAATGAAGTGCGGTGGCTCTCACGTTGGAAAATTCTAACCCGTATTGCAGAGCTCAAGGATGAAATTTCATAATTTCTCCGAGAGTATCGGAATAAGCTTGCTGAAAAATTTGAGGAAGAAATGTTCATCCTCTCTCTTTCCTATCTGGTAGGCATTTTCAGCCATTTGAATGAACTCAACTTCTCCATGCAAGGCATGTTTGCTAACAATATTGTTTGCGCAAATAAGTTAGAAGCCTTCAAGAAGAAGCTTTCACTTTGGAATCGTCGAATCCAAGGAAGGAATGTGGGAAGCTTTCCTATCCTGGACGATAAATTGGGGAATAAGACAGTCAGTCCCATGCTTGTATAAAATATTGTTGCTCACCTCTCGCATCTTGAGACCACCATGACAAATTACTTTCCCAAGGATCATACATTTCCAAGATGGATTCAGCAGCCCTTCCTGGCAGACATGAGTGATGCTGACAACTTGAAGGAGGAGCTTATTGAACTGCAGGTGAACCAGGGTTGTCAGACAAGATTCCGTACATTATCATTGTCTGGCTTCTGGTGTGATCAGTTGGTAGCGTACCCTGGACTGGCAAGGGCAGCACTGGAGATGATCATTCCATTGCTTTTGCCTTTAGTATTGGCATCCTTGGTATTTTATTTTTAGAGAATGAACAAAACAAATGATCAAGCAGTACTTCACTTCACTTTACTTTATCCCTGTAGTAGTTTAGCAACTGTAGTCTCTGTAACCAGATGTTAGCCAGAAATAGGGGGTGCTGGACTTCCTAGACCTGACTGCAGGGGTGCTGAGGTCGGAAAAGGTTAAGAAACGCTGTGCTAAAGGGAGGGTTTTGATATTTTATATTTTCATTCATGGATTTATATATGTTTATTGATGGCTACGCTAGTTAAATAAATTAGGATGTTCTTAAATGGGCTATATATCACATTTATTGCATATATTTGTAATCAGAATGCATGAATTTTCATGTTAATTAAAATGAATGCACCTTCGGAAGACAGTAACAAATAATGAAAAAAATAAACCTTTAGGTATGGTCATAGGGTTAGCTTGAATGCGCAATTTTCTTTCTCGGGAGAAGGATAAGTAAGGAAGTTGTCATTATAACCAAGAAAAAACTGATATGATAAGTCGCTTTCTGATATCTGATAAAGTTTGAATAGCGCTTTGCATTCGCTTTGCATCACCGCTATCGGTTGTGCTCTACGCGTGTGACTCAAGTACAGCCAAGGAACTGCATTCATGATCGAGCCCGTGCGAGCCTTTCTGATAATTGAGCTATCTTTTTTTTTTTTTTTTTTTTTTTTTTTTTTTTTTTTTATTATTTTTTATTATTATTATTATTATTTATTATTATTATTTTTTTTTTTTTTTTTTTTTTAACAGCACAAAGAACTGGCCAAGGGCACAGCAAAAATGGGTAACACAAAGCCCGCTTAGTTGCCAGTCCCTATAAAGAAGACAGTAAGAGAATAAAATAAAAAAGAGGGGTGAGCCAATTTAGTTCGGGAGGTATCTTGTTACTCCTCTTTTGAAAAGATTTAAGTCATAGGAAAGTGGGAAAATAGAAACAGGAAGAGAGTTCCAGAGTTTACCAGTGAAAGGGATGAAAGAGTAAAGATACTGATTAACTCTTGCATTAGGAAGATGGACAGAATAGGGATGAGAATGAGTAGAAAGTCTTGTGCAGCGAGGCCGCGGGAGGGGGGGAGGCATGCAGTTAGCAAGTTCAGAAGAGCAGTGAGCATGAAAATAACGGTAGAAGAGAGCAAGAGAAGCAACATTGCGGCGATGATTTAAAGATTGAAGACAGTCAGTCAGAGGAGAGGAGTTGATGAAACGAAAAGCTTTTGACTCAACCCTGTTTAGGAGAGCTGTATGAGTGGATCCTCCCCAAACATGTGAGACATACTCCATACATGGGCGGATAAGGCCCCTGTAGAGAGCAAGCAATTGGGAGGGAGAAAAAAAAGGACGCAGACGCCACAGGACACCTAACTTCTTAGAAGCTGTTTTAGCAAGAGATGAGATGTGAGATTTCCAGTTCAGATTTTTAGTAAGGGTTAGTCCTAGAATGTTCATTGTAGAAGAAGGAGACAGTTGAGTGTCATTGAAGAAGAGGGGATAGTTATCTGGTAGGTTTTGTCGAGTAGATAGGTGAAGAAATTGGGTTTTTGAGGCATTGAACAAAACAAGGTTTGCTTTGTCCCAATCAGAAATTATAGAAGGATAAGAAGTTAGGCGCTCGGTGGCATCTCTCCGTGAATCACTTAGTTCCTGTTGAGTTGGACGTCTAATAAACGACGTTGAAAAATGCAGGGTAGAATCATCAGCGTAGGAGTGGATAGGGCTTTGAGTTAGACTTAGAAGATCATTAATGAATAATAGAAAGAGAGTGGGTGATAGGACAGAACCTATCACCCACTACAGAGTTTGGTTTTAGGAAAGGTTTAAGTGCATGTGTTGCAGTTAAAGGGTTAAAATTTAATCCATGAAATTCAGGCGACTGGATGCTGAACATGAATCTCGACTCGAATCTCTGGACTTCATCTTATGACACGGTGATTCATAATTTCATAAAGCATTGTTGTTTACGCATACTAAAAAAATACTGGTCTCGATGGGCATGTTTTGGATATGATTTCAGAATTTAAAACAAACGAAGCAACACTTTGTTGTTGAGGGTTCTTGTGGTGATTTTAATTGGATTATGTCTAGTTTTCCTCAAGGCAGCGCTTCGGGACCTTTGCTTTTGATTATAATATTTTACTTTGTAGTGATTTTTGGAATGGAATATTATTATGCTACCATTACATCCCCTCAAAAGAGAGCTTTAGTAGCCAGTAATATGCAAGATGATATTGCTAGAATTAACTATTTGCGTATTCAGTGGGGGATGAGGTTGAACTCTTTGAAGACCCCTAGTCTCATATTAGGAGATGTCCCATCACCCGTTGCAAACACCGATAAACATCTATCAGCGCCAAAAAATTTCACCGATATGATTAATCGATATACATCTGAAAGCGCCATCCTCAAAACCTGGGGCAAAGCGGTAACTAAGCTATTTTCAACGCCAATTTGCAAAGATAATTTAACTTTGATTGCAATGAGAATGTAACTAAGATGATAATAAAGACATGATCAAATAAATAGAAGTCGTGCTTACTTGTGCATAATGAAGCTGTCTTTCCCATATTATAAGATATAACCTTCAGTACCTAAATGTTTGTTCTGCTATGATTACAAACAAATAGGACGTGACACTGATTTTTAGGTGCGTCGCGTTGACTTGAAAAATGATAACATCGAAGGCCCTTTGTCATACTGTTCATATTTACGTGCAGAAAATTAGCATTTAGGTACTGAGGTTATATCTTATAATATGGGAAAGACAGCTTCATTGTGCACGTGTAAGCACGAATTATATTCATATGAACATGTCTTTTATTATCTTTCATTATCATTACAATTAATGTCAACTTCTCTTTGCAAATTGGCGTTGAAAATAGCTTAGTTACTCCTTTACCCCAGGTGTTGTGGATAATAAAAAATTCTGACGCTGATAGGTGTCTCCAACAGCTGATGGAGCGTACCCATTAGCAGGTACTCATCCTGGGCACCCTGATATGATCTTTGGTAACACTGTAATAAGTAAGAATAGTGAATCTTTCAAGTTATTAGGTGTGAGCCAGGCACTAAATGTACCTTTAGGTCTCACCTGCTTCATTGCAGGTTCCTTCATTGGTTGGTATATCAATCTTTCAGTAAATTGGTCTTTTTCGCAAGTGTAAAAAAAATTATCTGATAAAATTAATTGCATCAGATTCCTTTTATTACTTTTTATTGCCACATTTTGAGTATTGCTCGCCATATAGATCGTATACCGCTTGATGCATGGAAGAGGTTGCGGTGAATGACCTAAGCGTCAAGTGTCGTAGATCTGTCTCGGGTCCGGGTGGTCTAATCTTTGTTCTCGAGTCATGACGCGCATTGCTCGCAGCCTTCCCTCTTATGATCATCCCGTAATCCCCCCCGCCCCCACACCCTCATGTTTATTACCTACGTTCGGGGGTAACAATGTACCGTAGATAACACTATAGTCACCAGTCACTTGCCATTGCACTAATGTCGCCAGGCACAATATATTACGAATTTTAGCATCACTACAGACTTTTATGTGCCACTGAAGACATGTAGTATAATGTACATAATATAAACTACTGTGTATGCATCTTCAGTGGCACATAAAAGTCTGTAGTGATGCTAAAATTCGTAATATATTGTGCCTGGCGACATTAGTGCAGTGGCGAGTGACTGGCGACTATAGTGTTATCTACGGTAGTACTCCTACTGTAGCCTATCTCTTGATCACTATTTACATAAACGTACATACATACGCATGATTACTTATTAATACTCGTGTGTGTGTGTGTGTGTGTGTGCGTGTGTGTGTGTGTGTGTGTGTGTGTGTGTGTGTGTGTGTATGTGTGTGTGTGTAGTCATTATATTGATTACACTGTTCAACTTCATTCATAATTACGTGTGTGTATGTGCGTGTGTAACAGTGGCGTAGCTAGGCATTTATGATTGGGTGGGCACCTGGGAGGGCACAGCTGACTATGGGTGGGCACTAGATGAGCTGAACAAGCCCATACAGCTGGGGAGTTTGGTGGGGACTGGGGACATACTTACACTTACACTCTTACAGTGCCAAGACCCCCCCCCCCCCCCCTTGCATATTTTGCATTCTGACCAATATCAAGAGTTTATCTGATGTCGTATGGACTATGGAAGGTTATTAGATTTTATTCCAGGAGTGTGTGTTGAGTACTGTAGGGTATCATCAACATCTCGTACACGTCGGCGTTTCGTTTTCACAATTTTGAAGTGACTATGAGGCATGATTAATTACGTGACCATTTTTTTTCTGAGCTAAAAGCGGGACACTTCCAACGGTCCCATCCGTGTATTGCCAACATGACTAGCATCACATTGGAGTTGTACACTAAAGATTACAGACTAGTGTAATAATAAAAAAATAAAAATAAAAATAATAATATGGATAACACCAATCAATGTTATAGAGATAAATAAATAAATATATGTATGGGTATTGGGTAAAGATGTCGATGGCGAGAAGTGTGTGAATGAACATAAGAACATAAGAAAATAAGGAAGCTACAAGAGGCCGCGAGGCCTACACGTGGTAGTTCCTGTCACCTAACACTACCTACATCCACCTTTCATCCCCATCCATGACCCTATCCAGCTCCCCTTTAAAGCTCCCCAATGACTCAGCACTAACTACCTGTCTACTGAGACCATTCCATTCATTCACCACCCTATTTGTGAACCAGTTTTTCCCTATTTCCTTTCTAAATCTACGCTTTTCCAGCTTGAATCCGTTACTTCTTGTTCTACCCTGGTTAAAAGCCGTAAGAACTTTTCCTACCTCTCCTTTATTAAATCCCTTTATCCACTTAAAAACTTCTATCAGATCGCCCCTTACTCTGCGTCTCTCGAGTGAGTGTAATTTTAATAGCTTCAATCTCCTCTCATAACTAAAGTTACGCATCCCTTGTATCATTTTGGTCATCCTTCTCTGCACTTTTTCTAACAACACTATATCCATCCTGTAATATGGAGACCAAAACTGAACTGCATAGTCTAGTTGAGGCCTGACTAGAGCCAGATAAAGCTTTAGAATAACTTCCGCACTTCTACTTTTAACACTTCTGGTAATGAATCCTAATACTCTATTAGCTCTATTTCTGGCCTCAATACATTGTTTCCTAGGTCGGAGGTCTGGGCTCACCCTCACTCCAAGATCTTTTTCACCTTCTGATCTTTTCAGCGATACATTGCTTATGGTGTATCTATTACCAGGGTTTTTTTCTACCAACATTCATAACGCTACATTTATCAATATTAAATTCCATCTGCCATCTGACTGCCCACTCGTTAAGTTTATCTAAGTCTCCCTGCAATATGTTTACGTCAGACTGTGATCCAATAATCCTACCTAACTTAGTATCATCAGCAAACTTGTTGATGTCACTGCTAATCCCACTATCCAAGTCGTTGATGTAAATAAAAAAATAGAAATGGACCCAAAACAGACCTTGTGGAACTCCACTTGTCACCAGTCCCCATTCAGATTTGGAACCATTAATTGTAACCCTTTGTTGCTATTACTTAGCCAAGCTCTGATCCAATGAAGAACCTTCCCATCTATACCATGAGCCCTAACCTTATTTAAGAGTCGCTCGTGTGGTACTTTGTCAAATGCCTTACTAAAGTCCAGATATATTATATCATAATCCTTATCATTATCTGCCGTCTCATAAGCTTTCCTATAAAAACTCAATAAATTGGTGAGTGTGAATGGTTGGTGTGAATCATTGATCAAACTATGTTTATCTAAGTGCTCTCTAATGTTTTTTGCAATAATAGATTCCAATAATTTACCCACCACTGATGTTAGACTTACGGGTCGATAATTTGACTTAAGTTCTGTCTCCCTTCTTAAATATGGGAACAACATTTCCTTTCCTCCACAATAATGGCACATCGCCTATCTCAACCGATTTCCTAAAAATGTGCACTAACGACTCACTAACAACCTCCTTGCATTCCTTTAATACCCTGGGATACACTTCATCTGGTCCTGGCGATTTAAATGTTTTCATTTTTTCTATACCCTCCTCCACCATTTCCCTAGTTATCACAATATCTTTGATTTCTCCTCATCGCTTCCTTTGAACATCTGTTCACTATCAGTTATCGTCTGTGTATCCTCCTCCGTAAAAACACTTAAGAAATAATCATTTAGACTCCTACACATATCCTCATCCGTATTTAAGACCTCACCCTGTCCTGACCTTAACGGCCCAACTAATTCCCTT
This sequence comes from Chionoecetes opilio, assembly GCA_016584305.1. Classification (NCBI taxonomy): domain Eukaryota; kingdom Metazoa; phylum Arthropoda; class Malacostraca; order Decapoda; family Majidae; genus Chionoecetes; species Chionoecetes opilio. Next base: position 433,300 of record JACEEZ010025581.1, read on the forward strand.
GTCTTTGTTTTATAAACCTGATAGAACCCCTTTGGGTCCCCTTTCGCCTGTTCTGCTACTTTAATCTCATAATTGTTCTTAGCAACTCGAGTTAATTTCTTCACTGTCCTCGCCATCACGTTATACTGTTCTTTGTTTACCAATCCTGCCTTGAACCTTAAATAAATGTTTCTTTTTACTCCAATGTTGTGTTTTAATTTGGTGGTCATCCATTTTGGATCACTCTTTCTGGACCTTATTTCCCTATAAGGAATATTTCTTTTCTGTCCGTCAATTATATTCCTTACAAATGAGGTATAATCCTCCTCGGCTCCGACCTCACTTCCCCTTCTAACCTCTCTAATTACCTCCTCAGCCCTGACCTCACTTCCCTGTCTAACCGCTCTAATTATCTCCTCAGCCACGACCTTACTACCATATCTGACCGCGCCAATTACCTCCAGGTGCCTTCCTAATCCTTCATAATTGGCCTTTCCAGCTGTCATCGCCCTGTCCTTGGAAAATTTCTGCTCCTCCATCCCACACCTCTTATTAATAACCTCCAGGTGTCTTCTTAATCCCGCATAATTGGCCTTTCTGAAATTAGGTATTAGATGCCTATTGCCACTTAATTTTTCCAACTTCCCATTTTAAGCTAAAAACTGATCTCATAATGGTCGCTATTATCTAAATTCCCCCCGACCTCCACATTTGTAACTAAATCGTCTCTATTTGTCAGCAATAGATCTATAATATTATCTCCTCTAGTAGGCTCCTTGATTGCTTGACTTAGGAAGTTATCCTGGATTATATTTAACAATTCATCTGCATCGCTGTCACCTATGATTAAATCCCAGTCTATATTCCTAAGATTAAAATCTCCCACTACGCATAATCGATTATATCTGCAGGCCTTGTTTATTTCTTCCCATATAGGAGCTGAATCCTCTTTACATAAGTTTGGAGGCCTATACACTACACCCAAAACCATTTTCTCAGTTCCCTCCGTAACCTCTACCCATATAGACTCTATGCTGTCATCTGTTTTTATAACATTGTTAACACAACACTGCAATGCATCTCTTGCATAAAGCGCAACTCCTCCTCCTCGTCTGCCTACTCTGTCCTTGTGAAATAACTTATACCCAGCTATCTCGACTTCCGGATCGAATACCTTTCCTGACATATCCAACCATGTTTCTGTTAATGCTATTATATCAAAATCCTCTACACTATTTATTCCTCTCAGGAAATCTATCTTTTTTAAAATACTCCTACAGTTTGTATAGTAAACCTTCAAGCAACTCCTCTTTTTTTTGTCAATTTTCCCTTTATCTTTAACTAAACCCCTCCTCTCTCTCTTCTTACGAATCACTTTAGTTCCCTGCCTTCTAAAACTCCTCCTAGTGTCGCAAGTTTCCTTTACCCCGACCCCCGTGTCTAAACCCCGGTTCTCTATCTTAAAAAAGCCTGCAGTGCATCTACCTCCCTTTCAAGGGATTCAGACAAGATCTGAACTCCTTTCCTCGAAAAGTGCACCCCGTCCCTGCGGTAGAGGTTGTTATGGCCGAAATAGAGGTCCCAGCTGTCGACAAAGGCCCAACCATTGGCTTTGCAATGAAGTGCCAGCCGGCAATTCACCGCAATAGCCCTGGAGTACCACATGTCGTCAACAAAGCGTCTTGGAAGGACACCACACACCACAGGGAAACCACCCCTGTCCCTAACTTTACCTACAGCTTCCTTGAACCGCCGTAGCAATTCCTCAC
>JACEEZ010025583.1:0-19092 GCA_016584305.1 Chionoecetes opilio
AAAACCCCCCCCCGTTGTGGGGGTTTTCCCTCGCGCTAAAAGCTCCCGTTAAACCCTGCTAACGACATACTTACCTAATGCCTCCTCGCGACCGACGCCCGGGGGCTGAGGGCCCTGACGGCTTGACGCCCGTTGTTTTTCGTTATGTTGGGGAATTCATGAATGCGCCCCTTGTGAACGGTGTTAATTTCCCTAAGGGGGACACTTGAGGGGCGGAAGTTACTAAATTTATATCACATTTTTCAAACGAGTTTTTCCTTTTGTGTTGGTCCCTTTTCGCCTTTTGTTTCTCTGACACTCGTGTTTCTACTTTGAAATCAAAGTTTTCTCGGAATTTTTGTTTTTATTTAATTTTTTGTGGTTTTGAAATTTTTGGGGTTTAAAAATTTTAGGAAAAGCAGATTTTGCACGAAAACTCATTTCTTTTTTATGATTCCAAGGGTTCCTGTTTAATACGGTTTTTTTATCCTCCGCAAAACAAGTAATGTATGTCCACTTGGGGTCAGCTGTAAAGTGTGTGGTGGGGGGAGGGGGTGATGCAGATGTGGCGGTTTTAAGGCGGCGTACACTAGCACTTTTACCGTCTTTTTTTTCAGCAACTTTCTCAAAACTAAAAATTTTCAGACTGCAAGCCGTAAAACCACACACAATCTTTTCCCCGCACTACCAGTCAGCTTTTTGCAGAAAACAAACATGGTCCGACCCCAAAGGGGCAAGCTATTGCTGGTATACACTTAATTATTGTATTTTTTATCAGTAGTAGACCTAATATCGACCTGAAAACCAGAATAAAACCCCCTCCTTGATGTACAAGTTTCTGTGGTCCCAGAGGCAAGCTAGAGGGTGGCCCCGCGTTGCATTCAAGAGAAATTCTTCTGAGCACTGTCCACGCATTTTGTTATAATCTTAAGTTTAAGTCTTTAAGAGGGGAGAAAAAATTTTGAGTGTGTCTTTAAAAAGAAAAAACAAACGACTTGACGAGACCTACAAAGCGATAAAAGCAGAAAAGGTACAAGAAAAGAAGAAGAAGAAAAAAAAAATCGGGGCATGCAAAGATGTTGGTGGTTATATAGAACCCCTTTTAAATGATCCATGTACAATAGTCACGGAATATTTTTAAACTTTCAAAATTTTGAATTTTAATTTCAAAAAATACAATTTTTATCGAATATCTTTAAAATAATCACTATGGGTTTTTATTTGACTATGAAAGTTACTTTAAATTTCCATACAAAGACGATCACGATCTCTGACTCAGACTGACTGATCGGGGCGGACTAATAGTCAAACGAGAAAAAAACCAACGGAGAATCTCTAAAGACGGAAAAAGTGTAGTGTGACGCCGCCTTTAGGGAAGGCATGAGGGGGGCACTTGGTGGTTGGGAGTGTGGTTCGCCGGGACAGGGGGGAAATCTGCTGTAGATATTGTGGAGTGAGCGGACAGGACGGAGGGCTTGGCAGTGTGGGGAGGGTGAGGTGCAGGGGTCGGGGGAGGAGTGTGGTGAGGGGTTTGAAGCGGGTTGTGGTGGTGCTGTGTGGTGATGTGGTTTGGGGGTGAAGGTTTGAAGTTGTGGTTGTGTGGTGCGGGGGTGGTGTGGTTTGGTTTAGGGTAAAGCTGTGGTTTTGGGGGGGTTTCTGGTGTGGTGCTGGGTGGTTTTAAAGGGTAGAAGCTGGGGTTTTGGGGTTGTGGTGGGGTTTTGGGTTTTTGTGGTTTTAAGGTAGAAGTGGGTTTTTGTTGGTGCGGGGGTAAGGTAGAAGCTGTGGGGTTTTGTGTTTTGGGGCTGGTGTGGTGGTGGTGGTGAGGGTAGAACGTGGGGTTTTGTGTGGTGAGGTGTGGGGGGAAGGTAGAATTGTGGTTGTGTTGGGAGGGTTTTTGGGAAAGGGAAAATTGTGGTTTTGTGTGGGCTGGGTGGTGGTTTTGGTTTTGGTGGGGTAGAAGCTGTGGTTGTGGTGGTGCTGGGTGTGGTGATGTGGTGTGGTGAGGGTAGAACTGTGGTTTTGGTGTGGTGGGGTGGAGTTTGGGGGTTTGTGTTGGTTGGGGTGGTGCTGGTGGTGAGGGGGGGTGTGGTGGGTAGTCTTTGGTGTTGTGGTGAGGGTAGGCGTGGGTTTTGTGTGGTGCTGGGGTTTGGGGAGGGTAAAGCTTTTGGTTGTTTTGTAGGTGGGTGTGTGGTGGGTGTGGTGGGTGGGGGGAGAAGCTGTGGTTGGTGTGGTGCTGGTGTGGTGCTGGTGTTGGGAGGGGAGAAGTTGTGGTTTTGTGTGGTGGGGGTGTGGTGGGGTAGAAGCGTGGTTGTGTGTGGTGGGTGGGGGTGAGGGGGGAAGCTGTGGTTGTTTTGTAGTGCTGGTGTGGGGTGGTGTGGTGTGGGGGGGTAGAAGCTGTGGTTGTGTGTGGTGCTGGGGTTGGGGGGCTGGTGGGTGAGGGTAGAAATTTTTGGGTTTTTGTGTGGGGATGGTGTGGTGGGTAGAACCCTTTTGGTTTCGTGAGTGGGTTGGGTGGTGCTGGGGTTGGGGGAGGGTAGAAGCTGTGGTTGTGTGTGGTGCTGGTGTGGTGAGGGTAGAAGCTGTGGTTGTGTGTGGTGCTGGTGTGGTGAGGGTAGAAGCTGTGGTTGTGTGTGGTGCTGGTGTGGTGAGGGTAGAAGCTGTGGTTGTGTGTGATGCTGGTGTGGTGAGGGTAAAAGCTGTTGTGCTGGTGTGGTGATGTGGAGCTCTCGTACTAATGGTGAGCACAGGTTTTATACATATATAACATATATAATTTATTTCACTCTAGTCACAAATTCACAATGGTTTTAGCATGACATCTAATGGTCTGATATGTTTGTTGCAGATCTGTTGAAACCTGCTAACAAATCCAGAGATACTTCACAAGATAACTTCACTATGGCAGTAAGCAAGGAGCTCCGAGGACGCAAAGTTGACATCTCAGAACCTCCACCTGCAGTCCAGAGACAAGCGTCACGCCGACCTGCTACTAGATCTGCTACAGAAACCTTCCTGATCGGCTACCCATCATCCAGCATCAGTGGCTCCCAGTTACCCACCAACAGACAGGCCTTCCAGTACTTCCTCCATCTCCAGAGTTTGCCAGAAAATACAGGGAATCCTAAGCATCAAGACCTCGCCAATGAAACAGTGGAGGCTATCATCCCATTCTGGCAGATGGCTAGGATCAAGACCATGACCAAGTACAATGCAGCGCAGCATTTCATGACACTTCACAAAAAGCACAGAGATCTAGCAAGGAATAAAGGTAGAACAGGTGACCCTGGAGGGAAAAGGAGTGCCTTTGTCCTGGAATTAGATAGCCTGTTCGACATAGGAGCTTCAGATGCCATCCAGGAAATAGAGAGAAACCGACTGCTATCAAGGGAGAAGAAGGACAAGGACATCAGGTTCTACCAGGATCAGAAGACAGAGAGAAAGGCCCACATGTCTGGTCATGACAAGATATTTGAGTCACGGTCCCAGCAGCAAGCAGAGAGAGCTGCAAGACTGCAGCAGAGAGAGGAACAAGATATGAAATTGTCACAAAATTTCTACAATTTTTCAGCTGCCACACAGCGAAGGACTGCTGCTGATGTGTCTACCTGGGCTGACCCAACCGACAGTGAAGGGAATGCAGAGGACATGGATTACCAACAACCTCGTCCTGGATGTTCACATCACCAAGACACGTGACTCTCACATTCCAGGAGGGTCATGGAGTGTGTTGACATCTGCAGTACCGCTGATCGTCTGGGATTGTCTGACAATCAAGTGACAGCCTTAGTCTCTGCTACATTGAAGGCTGGTGGAGCTGACCTGGACAAGTTGTCATCTCAACCTCAACAACGAGACGGAACAGGATGCTGACAAGGTACCACATCAGCCAGGAGTACATGGCAGCATTTAGCGAGGACCCTCCCAAGTATGCTGCTCTCCACTGGGATGGCAAGATGCTGAGAGATGTCCTGGGAAGTGATCCTGGGACCATGTCAGAGACTCTGGCTGTGCTTGTCTCAGGACCACCTGCATATCCTGAAGGCAAGCTACTGGAGTACCAGTGATAGACAGCTCAACAGGAACGGCTCAGGCAGAGGCATCCATGGATTTGCTGGAGGCATGGGGGCTTACTGGAGTGATCACTGCCCTTGTGTTTGACACAACGGCCAGCAACAGTGGAGTACATCGGGGAGCTGCCAACTTCTGGAGCAACAGCTTGACAGGAAGGTGTTTACCTGGCCTGCAGACACCACATTCTAGAAGTGCTGGTTGGTGCTGTATGGGAGAATCTGTTGGCAAGGTCAAGAGCCCAGAGAATCCTTGGTTCAAGCACTTCAAGGACGTTTGGACAGATCTTACCACAGACAACCTACAACCCTGTCCATCAGACAAAAAATGGTTGAATAAAAAGAAGAAAGAGTGCAAGGAAATACTACAGGAAATCCTGAGGTCGGAGAAGCCTCCTAGAGCTGACTACCGTGAGATGGCTGAGCTTACACTAATCGTCCTTGGAGACACGCCTCCCCGCGGAATCCACTGGAGTCGTCCTGGAGCCATTCATCAGGCCAGGTGGATGGCCAGAAACCTGTATTCTATGAAGATGTTCATGTTTGCTGAGCAGCTGGAGTACGATGAAGAAACTGTTGTGAAGCTGGAACGCCTCAACCTCTTCCTAGGACTGTTCTATACACCCATGTGGATGTCATCTACACTTGCTGCAGATGCTCCTGCAAATTATCTGCAGTTCATGAAGGACATGATGAAGTTCAAGAGAACAGATCCAGAGATTGCTCAGGCAGTGCTACAAAAACTTGAAAACCACAAGTGGTACCTGACACAGGAGGTTGTGCCGTTCGCTCTCTTCGGTAGCAGACTGTGACAAAGAGAAGCAGGACATTGCTGCCAAGCTGCACGCCACTGAGAAGCCAGATAGCTTCAGACGAGGGAAACCTATGTTCCCTCAGGTTACAGCCAAGACGACTCTGGCTGATCTAGTTGGTCCAGAGAGTTATCTTCTACTTGACACCCTTGGCATTGAGTATGACTGGCTTCTGCAACCTGTGGCGACATGGCCAAGGAGTGATGACTACAGCAAGGCCCTGGAATATGTCAGCAATGTAAAAGTAGTGAATGACATTGCTGAGCGGGGAGTCAAGATGATGACTGATTTCGCAAACATCATTACCACAGATTCTCAGCAAAAACAGTACCTTCTTCAAACTGTGGAATACAACCGTGAGCGATTTGATAGCTTCAAGAAGCAAACTCTGAAAAAATGACTGTGAAGTGTCTTTCTGACATAGACAATAGAGTTTTCTGCCACTTGAAAATAGTTTTTAGAGTCTTTGTCACCACATTTTTTGATGTCAAGATTGTAATATTTATGAAATTTATATGAAATTTTCAGAAATTTTGCTTTTTTTCTGGATATGATGTGTCTTTTTTCTTGAATGTTACTTGGATTGTTTTTTCAGAAATAATATTAAAAATGCTTCAATTTGATACCCAATTTGTTGTTCTATCCCAATTGTAACAAAAGTCTCAGGTGAAAAAAAGTCTGGCGGAAGGCAAAATTATGGCGCTTTTCTACTGTCGCGGGCTTAATATCTTGAGGTCCAATGAGGCAAAGGTTCCTGACATTTTAGCTCAAAATAGTTGTGATTTTCGGCTTTTCCAGGTCAAAAAATGCATGGGAAACCTTGCAGGGGGGTATAAAAATAGGAAAAAATTGTTTTCTGAACAGGTCTAGGTCCTTGCCTGGTACACTGAGCAGTGTAATACCGCGGTAATTGTTGCAGTCCTGACGGTCCCCTTTCTCTTTCCAGATAGGGACGACCAGCCCCCTTTTCCAGTCAGGAGGAATGGTACCTGATTGCCACACGGCAGTCAGGACAGCATGCAACCCGCGGATCATGGCCTCACCCCCAGCTTTGAGGAGCTCCGCCCTGATATTACAAACACCAGCTGCCTTTCCACCCTTCATCTTTGCTACAGCCTCTCTGACTTCGTCAAGAGAGGGTGCGGTTTCGTCAATGGGAGGATCGGCATCCACTGCCTGTAACCCAGTGGTGTGAAGCTTCTCAGTTGGAGGGTCCGCCGTGAACAACTGCCCAAAGTACTCAGCCCAACGAGCCATCTGCCCATCCATGTCCGACACGAGGCGCCCATCTGCTGTTCGAATAGCACTCGCCCGAGAAGGAGACTTGGAACGGAGCTTCTTCAGGGCTCGGTAGGCGGGTCGGAGGTCATTAGCGTTCAAATGACCCTCGACATCCTCAGCGAGACTCCTGACATACCTCTCCTTGTCTCTCCTCAGGAGGGTTCTAGTCCGGCGTGACAGAGCTCTGTGCTGGTCCCGGTTCCCAGCCAGCCTGGCAGCGCGACTCTCCTCGATTTTCTCCAGCGTCTCCGTCGAGACAAAACCCGCCTTGACCTCGGGCGCTCCCCAATACACTCCTTGGCAGCCTGTTACAGTTTCACGTTTGAAGGTATCCACAGTTCTACAGGATCCCCGAGAGCACCGAGCACATTAAACCGATTTCAAACTGCCACCGCAACTCATGAGCACATGTCAAGTCCTTCAGTTTCTCAAGATGAAAACACAGTATGGTTACCTCTTGAGATTCTTCTGGACTTGACATGAAGCTTAAGTGTAGCAACAACAAGTCTGTGATCTGTTCCAAAGAACTCAGCACTCCGGTAACTCACTCCGGTGTTTAGTATCGTTGTCGACTAATTAATTTGGCATATTCAGTTACTTTTCATAATTTCATGGCTCGACAAGACAATTTTTTTTATAGCCAAGGAAAGGTCTGGGCGTGAAGGGGTTAATGCCTGGCACTTGTCTCACGATCACTGAGCATTTCCTAGTCTGTCTGTTGATCTATTTCTCTCCTTTTGGAGAGAACTAACTAACTTTGGTAGCTAAGGAGTAGTCAGGTAAGGTAGTCAGTAAGTGAAGTTAAAGTAGTTAAATCACTTGCTTACTTTGTTGGACGAGGTTGGACGACTAACATCTCGGTATTATTCCAGATGAACACCGAATTCACTTTAGTGGAGGAAACAAATTTTTTTCTGGTGAGTTTTGATGTGTTTTGAATTAATCTGCTAGCCGCTTCTGTCGCAAATATTATTTTTTTTCTAGGTAAAGGTTAGGTATAGGTTAGGCTAGGTTTAGGTTAGGCTAGGATTAGGTTAGGCTAGGTTTAGGTTATGTTAGGTTTAGGTTATGTTAGGTAAAGGTTATGTTAGGTATAGGTAAGGTTAGGCTAAATTTAGGTTATGTTAGGTAAAGGTTATGTTAGGCATAGGTTAGGCTAGGTTTAGGTAAGGTTAGGTATAGGTTAGGCTAGGCTTAGGTTATGTTAGGTATAGGTTATGTTAGGTTAGTTATAGGTTCAGTTTGGTTCAATTTGTTTTATTGTCAGTTTTGTTACCAAAGGAAGTTCAGTGTTCATCTGGAAATTTGCCCTAAAATCTTTCAACTAGTACACTTTTACTTGATAACATCACAGCATAACAACATAACACAGCCACAGCATACCCCCCCCCACACCACAGCACCATACGTACAGTCTAAGACAAAAGTCGTGTCCCGGTTTTGTCCGAATGTGAAATGTAACTCGTGAAACATTATGAAAAACCTAACGCAGTTACATGCTCGTGGTTGGCAAGCCTGAATCCCTTAAGCTACTGTTCAGATAAGGGTTCAAAGCTTCATATCTTCCGCCGATGAGACAATGTCTAAAACAATCCAAGGGTGTTCAAGTTCATAGATTTACTGCTTAAGGTTNATTTCTGTGTGGAACGCGAGGTTGGGAAAGTCTTTCCTGGACCGCCCTTGGCTTTTAGCCTCCGATTGATACTCTGTTCGGAGCCTATCCGTAGAACGCAGTTGAATCCTTTCTGACGTTTCAACGAAACCACCTTTCGACATGTGCTGAAACATTCGTGGAGCTGACACCCCCCAAGTGACGCTTTTTCCGCAACATAGACTGGGGTGTATCGTGCATAGTTGCTGCGGCCGGGCCGGGAAGAAGTAGGGTTATGACTTCAAGGACGGCGGTAAGGTGCATTTCAAAATCAGCCTCAGGGTCTGCCCGAAGTAACTTCAAGAGGGTGTCACCAGCATCCAGAAAGCTAATCCAGAAAGGGAAATGTTCTGATTGTTCTCTTCCTGTGTCTTTGAACTTCTTCATTGTACTGAGAAGAGAGGAATGACAAGCGCATTTCAATCTCCGGGCACACAGCAGGGGCAGGCTTCCCGGGGATTGCTTTTTGAAGGTATTCTCTAGATCTGCAATTAAGGCATGGTCTCATCATCCAACCAGGGCAACTTGTTTTTCATTGCAAAGGTTTCGGCAGCTGATAGAAACAAGTGAAACAGTGCTTAGTGTACCAGTCTGATTCCTCTTAGCCCTCTGGCATACTGCTTCCCTTTTGCAACATCAAACTCACGGACGCATGAGCATACACTTCGGTACTGTCCAGCATGTTGTGGAGACCACCATCACTAAACAGCTTCCCTAAAACTGGCTATGAAAGCCATAGTGAGATGCATCCCACCAAGCCTCATCGTCATTTCGACCAGCCAAGGGATCTGGCTCAGTCCAGAGAATCTGTTCAGCCTTGCTTATTTGCCAGGTTAGCAGTGACCAGAACATGTTCTTGTCCCACTGCATTTGCAATTTCAACCAATTTCAGCAAAGTCGTGTAAAATCGTAGAGAAGTCAGAGGGTGGCGCTTTAAAATGAATGGGATATACCATATCGAGTCAGTGGAATTTCTCTCCCCGCTAACTAGAGAATTTAATCCACCCCAACCGGAATACGTGGGGTTTCAGGGGGACTTGCACGGGCCATTTCCCAAATAAGTCTTTTAGTACCACATCACTAGCAGACTTATCCAGTTCTTTGACTTCCCATTTCACACATGGTTCTGGTTTGGTATGGGGTTTGTTGTACGTTGATTTCCTCCTCATCACAGCTCTGTGCATCTAGGGTTTTTAAAGGTTTGATCTTGGAATGCAAGGTGTTTTTTTCTGGCCTAGGAGACCTTTGATACAACACCAAGCCTAGACCTGTTCAGAAAACAATTATTTCCTATTTTTATACCCTCCTGCACGGTTTCCAATGCTTTTTGACCTGGAAAAGTCGAAAATTACAACCATTATAAGCCAAAATGTCAGGAACCCTTGCCTCATGAAGCATGAAGTTCTATTCTATACAGTTTTCTGAAACGCCAGTTTCGGAGCTTTTTGATGTTTGTTTTTCGCCTATTTTTTTCACCAATAAATGGGCATAGCAGGTTAACAAGTAATTAGATGCTGCCCTGAAACATCAAAATGCATAGAAACATTTATGGAAATATTACATGTGATATTTACAGACAAATTTTCAAAAAAATTAAAAAAATAATTTATTTCACTCTAGTCACAAATTCACAATGGTTTTAGCATGACATCTAATGGTCTGTTATGTTTTGTTGCAGATCTGTTGAAACCTGCTAACAAATCCAGAGAAAAACTTCACAAAAATAACTTCACTATGGCAGTAAGAAAGGAGCTCCGAGGACGCAAAGTTGACATCTCAGAACCTCCACCTGCAGTCCAGAGACAAGCGCCCACGCCGACCTGCTACTAGATCTGCTACAGAAACCTTCCTGCTCGGCTACCCATCATCCAGCATCAGTGGCTCCCAGTTACCCACCAACAGACAGGCCTTCCAGTACTTCCTCCATCTCCAAGTTTGCCAGAAAATACAGGGAAATCCTAAGCATAAAAGACCTCGCCAATGAAACAGGGAGGCTATCATCCCATTCTGTCAGATGGCTAGGATCAAGACCATGACAAGTACAATGCAGCGCAGCATTTCATGACACTTCACAAAAAAGCACAGAGATCTAGCAAGAAAAAAGGGGTAGAACAGGTGACCCGGGAGGGAAAAAAGGGGCCTTTGTCCTGGAATTAGATAGCCTGTTCGACATAGGAGCTTCAGATTGCCATCCAGGAAATAGAGAGAAACCGACTGTTCAAGGGAGAAGAAGGACAAGGACATCAGGTTCTACCAGGATCGAAGACAGAGAGAAAGGCCCACATGTCTGGTCATGACAAGATATTTGAGTCACGGCCCCAGCAGCAAGCAGAGAGGGCTGCAAGACTGCAGCAGAGAGAGGAACAGATATGAATTTGTCGCAAAATTTCTACAATTTTTCAGCTGCCACCCCAGCGAAGGACTGCTGCTGATGTGTCTACCTGGGCTGACCCAACCGACAGTGAAGGGAATGCAGAGGACATGGATTACCAACAACCTCGTTTCGGATGTTTCACATCACCAAGACACTGTGACTCTCACATTTCCCAGGAGGGTCATGGAGTGTGTTGACATCTCAGTAAACCCCTGATCGTCTGGGATTTTTCTGACAATCAAATGACAGCCTTAGTCTCTGCTACATTGAAGACTGGTGGAGCTGACCTGGAAGTTTGTCATCTCAACCCCCAACAACGAGACGGAAACAGGATGCTGACAAGGTACCACATCAGCCAGGAGTAACATGGCAGCATTTAGCGAGGACCCTCCCCAAATATGCTGCTCTCCACTGGGATGGCAAGATGCTGAGAAGATGTCCTGGAAGTGATCCTGGGACCACTTCAGAGACTCTGGCTGTGCTTGTCTCAGGACCAAACCCGCATATCCTGAAGGCAAGCTACTGGGAGTACCAGTGATAGACAGCTCAACAGGAACGGCTTTAGGCAGAGGGCATCCATGGATTTGCTGGAGGCATGGGGCTTACTGGAGTGATCACTGCCCTTGTGTTTGACACAACGGCCCCGCAACAGTGGGTACATCGGGGAGCTGCCAAGCTTCCTGGAGCAACAGCTTGACAGGAAGGTGGTTCTACCTGGCCTGCAGACAAACCCCATTCTGAAGTGCTGGTTTGGGGCTGTATGGGAGAATCTGTTTGGCAGGTCAAGAGCCCAAGAAAACCTTGGTTCAAGCACTTCAAGGACGTTTGGACAGATCTTACCAAAAGACAACCCTACAACCCTGTCCATCAGACAAAAATGGTTGAATAAAAAGAAGAAAGAGTGCAAGGAAATACTACAGGAAAACCTGAGGTCGGAGAAGCCTCCTAGAGCTGACTACCGTGAGAAAGGCTAGCTTACACTGATCGTCCTTGGAGACACGCCTCCCCGCGGAATCCACTGGAGTCGTCCTGGAGCCATTTATCAGGCCAGGTGGATGGCCAGAAACCTGTATTCTATGAAGATGTTCATGCTTGCTGAGCAGCTGGAGTACGATGAAGAAACTGTTGTGAACTGGAACGCCTCAACCTCTTCCTAGGACTGTTTTTATACACCCATGTGGATGTCATCTACACTTGCTGCAGATGCTCCTGCAAATGGGTCTGGCAGTTTTATGAAGGACATGATGAAATTCAAGAGAACAGATCCAGAGATTGCTCAGGCAGTGCTACAAAAACTTTAAAACCACAAGTGGTACCTGACACAGGAGGTTGTGCCGTTCGCTCTCTTCGGTAGCAGACTCAGTGACAAAGAGAAGCAGGACATTGCTGCCAAGGTGCACCCCCACTGAGAAGCCAGATAGCTTCAACGAGGGAAACCTATGTTCCCTCAGGTTACAGCCAAGACGACTCTGGCTGATTCTAGTTGGTCCAGAAGAGTCATCTTCTGCTTGACACCCTTGGCATTGAGTATGACCCGGGGTTCTGCAACCCGTGGCGACATGCCAAGGAGTGATGACTACAGCAGGCCCTGGAATATGTCAGCAAAGTAAAAGTAGTGAATGACATTGCTGAGCGGGGAGTCAAGATGATGACTGATTTCGCAACATCATTACCACAGATTCTCAGCAAAAACAGTACCTTCTTCAAAATGTGGAATACAACCGTGAGCGATTTGATAGCTTCAAGAAGCAAAACTCTGAAAAAAATGACTGTGAAGTGTCCTTCTGACATAGACAATAGATTTTTCTGGGCCCCTTGAAAATAGTTTTTAGAGTCTTTGTCACACATTTTTTTGATGTCAAGATTGTAATATTTATAAAAATTTATATGAAATTTTCAGAAATTTTGCTTTTTTCTGGATATGATGTGTCTTTTTTTCTTGAATGTTACTTGGATTGTTTTTTCAGAGTAATATTAAAAATGCTTCAATTTGATACCCATTTGTTGTTCTATCCCAATTGTAACAAAAGTCTCAGGTGAAAAAAAGTCTGGCGGAAGGCAAAATTAGGCGCTTTTCTACTGTCGCGGGCTCAATATCTTGAGGTCCAATGGGAAAAAGGTTCCCCTGCATTTTTTTAAAAAATTTTTTTGAAATTTTCGGCTTTTCCAGGAAAAAAAGCAGGGGAAACCCTTGCGGGGGGAAAAAAAATGGGAAAAAAATTTTTTCCCCTGAACGGTCTAACCCAGCCCCACACCCCTTTGAATGTGTAGTGTTCTTTCCGTCTTTGTCTGTTCATTTGATCGAAATTGTAAATTGCGGCTCAACTGGAAAATCCCATTCTCGGATCAAGACAGAAATGTCCCGTGAATTGAACGTAAGATTGGTACAGTTCCAAAGCAAGGGCAGTGAGAACTACGCACTTCTCATAAGGTATGCTGTGTAAAGAGGACGGTATCTATCGGGTCTCGTACCAGGTCGTGGTGCAGCTTGACCCCAAAACCAAATGTTATTGGGGTATGGTTTTTAAAAACTAGAGAAATCATTTTGGAAAATTTTGCAAGAACTTCTTTTAAAATTTTTCCCATGTGAGTCTCGATTCTATTTTTTGCGTGCCCCAAAGGGTTTTTTTTTGGAAGACACCATGCAACGAAATCATACATAATTCGAACAAAGCCCTTGCACTTTTTTGGTCTCCATTTTCCCACTAGAACTAACGATCAATTGAAATGTATGCACGATACTTTCCGATGATCCCACCCCTTTATGAAAGAAAAAAGCGTCCTCTTCTGAATTGACATCATCAGGGTTCGAGTTCCTTTCACCAAATTTCTTTAATGCACTTGTGCCTCACAACGTTTTCAAGGCCTGGGCAACTGTGATACCCCCTGAGCATAAAGATCGACTTCCCGGGCGGGATGTAATGAAAATCCTGTCTCCGAAATCTTCTGTAATTTTTCCTTCAATCCCCATGTAGTACAAGCTCGTTGGTTTAGAGTTGCCTCTGCTGAATAGCGACCAATCGTTCATTCAGGAAGAAAAGGTTGTGATAGGATGGTTTTGGACGGACAGTCTTTCAATCTCCTTACAAAAACTTTTGAAGGGCCACGCATTGTCAGATTTAAAACCCTTACCCTCCCCAAGCAGTTTTAAATATTGGTAAGCGAATGTAAGCAAATAGAAAGAGCGATGATATTTTGATCCATTGCAAAAAAGTCAGTGTTGACAGCATTCGCATTTGAATCTCATAGTCGTTCTCTAAAATGGCTGCATCAAGCACTCTTTGCCGTGTGGTGGACCCGGGCCCAGTTGAACGTCGACTTTTTCTCCTTCCAGCTATGTGATTTCCCACATAAAACACCCTGTCAATGTAAATTGGGTGTATATCCCCGGAAACGAACGCCAACTAGGCCCCCTCCCTGTTGCGCCATCGTCAGCGTCGCACATTACCAGGTTTCTTTGGGATCTGGATATTCCTCTTGTTCGTAAATTTTCTCTGCACTTTTGGGGGAATTGATAACGTACTCCTTTTAGGTTCGTTTTCACTGGAAAAAGCCGATCATAGACACCATCTTTTTCGAAGTTCGGCAGCTTTCAGAATGGATTTAAAACCCTTTACTCCCGGATTTTGGGGCAACTGGGTTATCAGCTTTGGTTTTGGATAATGAAAACTCGCAAAAAACGCCATTCGCAAAGACTCGTTCTTTCCTCTTTTGAGCGGGGTTTTTCTGGTGGTTCCATACTTTTTTCAACCTGCAAGGAAAAAAAAAATACACAATTAGAAAGTGATAGAGTAAAAAGAGTGTAACGTTTTGCGCAAGGGTTCTTTTTATAAATGAAGCAAAGACGGTCAAAAATTTCCAAAAAAAGGGTAAAACCCCTAATTTTGGGGGGTTTAGGGGTCCAAAACACCATTGAAGGGGTTTCAAAACCCATAATTTTGAGAGTGTACTTGGGAAAAGGAATTAAAGTGGTTTCCCAAATTTTCAATCTTTGTGTGCCAAAATAAAAAATTTTTAAAATATTCAAAAAATTTTAATTTTTTATGGGTGAAAAGGGGTTTAAAAGGGTTAAAAGGCAAGTTTTTAATTATATTACTGTAAACCCTCGTTTTTTTTACAAAGTTTAAAACCCCCCGAATCCAACGATACCAATTTGCCTTTTTCTAAATGTGAGGGTCAAGCTAAATTTTTTGGGTTTTCCGCTCCATAAAAGTGCTTGTATTAATGGGGGCAAATGGGAAAGCATCGCCGTCAGTACTGGGGTTTTGGCAAGGGGTTTTGGGCAGGTGTTTTGGGTTCCATCATCGCTTCTTTATTTCATAATTTAGTCTAGTCTCTTAGTCTTAATTGACACCCTTGGGATGTCGGGGCCAAAACAAATGGTAAGAAAAAGTAAAGCCATAGGGGTCAGTTTAGGAAAAAAATGAAAATAAGAGGAGGAGAAAACGGGAAGATAAAAAGGTAGCAACGCTGTGTCATCTCTCAGTATTTTTGTGGTGCAGGTATAAATAGGCTATATAAGCAATGGTTTTTTTAACCCGTGTTGCTGTGCTATTTCCAAAAAGGGGAAAAATTAAACCCATTAGCAACTAGCATTTCATAATTTTAAAAAAGTAATAAAAAACGCATCTTTCAATTTGAAGTGTTTGACCGAAAAACCCCTTAAATCAAATAAACCAATACTGATTTGGTAGGTGACATATTATGGTTTCCTTTTCTTGTATTTACTATCTTAGGTTCTGAACCCAATAAGGGACATTTCCAATGTTGTAGGCTAACTTAAAAGACTTCTAATTCAGGGACACACCAGGAATTTTTTCGCGGGGGTGGGGGGTAAAATTTGTTTTTCTCGTCAGTCAGTCTAGTAAACCCGCCAGATTCCCCGCTAGCCTCTAGATGGTAAATTTTTCCGCCATTAGCTGATTCCTTTTCAGGCCTAATTCTTTTTTCAGTTACTGAAATAGTTTTGGTAGTGTTAAATGCTTGTCCAAGACATTACGTGAATCAATAATGCGACCAAATGAAGGTAGGTGTCCACGGGCAGGTGACGCAGGGTCACATCGCTAGAACTATAATAATTTTTTTTGGATTACATGAAGATCTGCCACCCCAGTCTTGCCAACCTTTTATCCACTTATTGCACATATGACACAATACTCTATATTGACCAATACTGTCAGGACCTAACTGGCGGCGCTCCCCTCTGACCCCACTAGTTCACTAAACACCTAACCTGGACATTGGTTACGTAACTTAACCTAACTGGGTTATAAACCACTCTCACCCACATGAAGATCAGTCACCCCAAGTGCAGCACAGGAACGATTGTGGGTGGTGTGGTGGATCTTCATGTGGTCCATTTTTTAACCGACTGTTAGAATATTCTGATTTCTTACAAGGATGTAAATTTCGGGGGGGGGGCATTGCCCCCGTGGCAAAGGGGGCTATGGATGCCCCACCTGGGTGCGCCCCTGGTCTATATTATGCTAATATTTTGTATTATTTGTGATATGTTGAGTCTTGTGGGATACCATGCCTTCAATTAGCCAAATATTCTGTATGGTTTCCTTCCTATTCTGAGAGTTAAGCTATTGTGCAATTGCGTGATTTTATTGTGCAACAAATATATTCAGTCAGACTAATATAATTATTTCATTGTAAATTCAGGGGCACTTCTGGAATATTTTGGAGCACCCTCTGGCACTAGTCAGGATGAGGAGGAGCCTTCTACCATTGCCTTTTCTTACAATTATTATAATGCCTCTCCAAAGTAATTTGCTTCTCTATTTTATTTGTATGTATAAACTACAATTTTCTCAGTTTTTTGTTTGTTTTTATGCTTGTATATAACTTAATAATTTTTCATTATTTTGGTATTTATGTTGTACTAGCCGCAAAGCCGCCCTCCGGGCGGACTTTTTGGCTAGCTCCTGTGGAGGGCTATTGGTGGGCCTTCGGCCCACCAAACACAGACTCTCCAGATAGCCCCATCTAACTTTCCTGAAATCATGGATGTAGAAATGTATGTATTAACGCCAATCCATTCACATCACCCCCAACCCATTCACTCAACCCATACCATCACCCCCCACCCATTCACTCACCCATTACCCATCACCCCCCACCCATTCACTCACCCATTACCCATCACCACACACCCATTCACTCACCCATTACCCATCACCCCCCACCTATTCCCTCACCCATCATCCATCACCCCCAACCCATCACCCCCCACCCATTCACTCACCCATCACCCCACACCCATTACCCATCACCCAACCCATTCACTCACCCATTACCCATCACCCTACATCAAGGTTTCCTCAATGGGCCCCAGACATAACTACGTCACGGTTTGTTTACATCGGTGCATTGTGGGGATAAGGCGGGGTCGCCGCGGGTGGACCTACGAAGGGAAAACTACGGCGATGGAAGAATTTCGAGTTATTTTGCGCGAAATTGATATTCCAGGTGCTATATTACTGTGCTCTGTTCTCGCTGACAACACTATAGAGAAGACCTGAGGTAATGGCTGATGTGCAGAGGCTTCTAAACCAAGAAAACAGAGTCATTACAGAGCCTCGTCAAAAGGTAAGCAACTGGTAGGTACGTAATGTGTCCCTACCACTTGCTTACTTCTTAATCAGACTCTGCTGTGACTGTTTTCTTGGTTTAGAAGCCTTTGCACATCAACCATCACCTCAGGTCTTCTCTATGTTGTCAGCGAGCACGGAAATATAGCACCTGGAATATCAATTTCGCCCAAAACAACTCTTATTTTTTTTCATCGTCGTAATCTTCTCTTTAGGCCTCTTCCATTTGTGCCCAAGCTGCATGAACCAGTTCTTTCAGTTCAGGGTTGGGTTCTGGGTTCAGGGTTGGGTTCGCGTGTCACAAATGGAACGCAAAAACCCCGTTTTTTGTTTACAAACATACTCACTGGCGAGGCAAAAGAGAGAGAGAAGAGAGAAGAGAGAGAAGAAACAAAGGGGGGATAACAAGGAAAATAAAGAGAGAGAGAGAGAGAGAGGGTAAACGAGAGAGAAGGAGAAGGGGTAACCCAAAAAAAGAGAGAGATAACGAGAGAAACGAGAGAGAGAAACGAGAGAGAGATAACGAGAGAGAGAGATAAAGAGAGGTAACGAGAGAGAGAGGATAACGAGAATAACGAGAGATAACGGGGGATAACGAGAGAGAGAGATAAGAGAGAAACAGGGGAGAGAGATAACGAGGTATAACTAGCTAGTGCTATTGGGAAGGGATCATATCAAGTTTAAGACGGGGAACCATGGCTCCACCAGCCATGTATGCCTCTTTTTGCCGTCGACATCCTTTCCGATGTGCATGCGGAAAAACCCTTCCGATAAGAGAAATAGGGGGCCCAAGGCGACCCAAATTTTTTGTTATGAAATGAAAAATTACCCAAGCTCCCACCTTCAATTGAGAGAAAAGTTCACGGGTTTTTCTGAGTCACTACGCGCTTTGCCTCGGACCCAGGTTTTTGTGCGCAAATGGAACGCCTGAACTCTTGGGGTTCGTGAACTGGTTCTTGAAATGTCGCAAATGGAAGAGGCCTTTTGTAGGCTGTACATATTCATGGTTATGATAGTATTAAAAAACCTTATTAATTGAGTTCCTTTTGTTGTCTTTCCTCATAATAAGTAGTGCTACATGATGGTTTACGTGTTTACTTGACGAGCCAATGAATACTCTTGAGTCTTTTACCAACATCACCAACTTTTGCTTTGATTTATCTTATTTCTCCATCTATAACAAGCTGCATAACACGGTGACATTACCCAACCTGCCTCATGGTACCTGCATGGGACTGTCGTCTACCGATATTTTTGTACCTACACAAATCGGGAAAACTCGCCGCAGTAATGGTTTTGGTTGGTATCCGGTCATTTCGCCCACATGCCATTTCGCCACACCATAGAGTCATTTCGCCACAGGCCATTTCGCCCACATATGGAGTCTATAGGAGCTAGGAGGTTAGATTATATTTGTTTAGTGTGTCGAGAACCCCCAACCCCCCGCTAGGAGGTTAGGTTAGATTTCTTTAGGTTAGGTTAGGTAGGTTAGATTTGGGTAGTTTTAGGTTAGATTTGGGTTTGGTTAGGTTAGGTTTTGATTAGATTTGGTTAGGTTAGGATAGGTTAGATTTGGTTAGGTTAGGTTAGCTTAGGTTAGATTTGGTTTTGGTTAGGTTATCGGTGGGTCAAGCCCCCTGCTAGGGTAGGTTATTTTGGTTAGGTTAGGTTTAATTTTTGGTTAGGTTAGGTTATCGGTGGGTCAAGCCCCCTGCTAGGGTAGGTTAATTTTGGTTAGGTTAGGTTAATTTTGGTTAGGCAAATTTTTGTCATTTGCCCCAAGACATTTCGTCCACATGAAGTCAATTCGCCCCCATATAAGTCAATTCGCCCACTCTAAAGTCAATTCACCCACACGATCCTGTCACGGAGTCATGTAACTATATCTTCCTCTGGCAGAAATGGAATGAACCCCAGTAACCTTGGGCGAAATGACGGGAAATTTCTAGTGTTTGCCCATACTCATAGAGGTATAATCCTCCTCTGCCCCATCCTCACTTCCATTTCTAACCTCTCTAATTACCTCCTCAGCCCTGACCTCACTTCCCCGTCAACCGCTCTAATTATATCCTCAGCCTCGACCTCACTAACCCTATCTGACCGCGCCCCAAATTTCCTCCAGGTGCCTTCCTAATCCTTCATAATTGGCCTTTCCCGCTGTCATCGCCCTGTCCTGGGAAAATTTCTGTCCTCCATCCCACACCTCTTATTAATAACCTCCAGGTGTCTTTATTAATCCCGCATAATTGGCCATTCTGAAAATTAGGTATTCGATGCCATTTCCACTTAATTTTCCAACTTCCCATTTTTAAACTAAATCTGATTCATAAAT
>JACEEZ010025584.1:0-34539 GCA_016584305.1 Chionoecetes opilio
CATTTTCTTTTTCCCCTTCTTTCCCTCCTTCTCTCCCCACTCCCGTATGCGAGGCAAGTTTCCGTGGAATAATTATTCTGCGATCAGTGATAACTAATGATGTCAGTTTCTTTTTATCTTTTGCCAGCTATCTGGTCAGACCAAGTAACTCTCCCAGATTCTTAATGTCTTTCAAAATAATCCCTATCGTTATCGGTTTATGGTCATATATGGACGTGGTAGTAAAGATACACGCTAAAATGAAAACCTACCAAAATTTCTAGGCTTCATATTTTACCCTCTCACTCCAAAAAATGTGTTTGGCCATTTGACGGGCCCACAATAATACCTTTCTCGGGAAATTAGACTAAGCATATTAAATTCTTCAGTATAAAAGTAAGCAGTTTTATATTATAAGCCACATTTCTTATATACGCAAGTTTCATTATTTAAATAGTTATTTGGGGATTAAAAGTTCTCGAGGTCACGCCTAAATCTTTCAAACAATTCCCCTTTATGCCGCAGGCCATAACCCCATTTCGAGTCATTCGTCTCTCCGTCTCGTTGTAGGTAAGACCTTGTACCTCACTCCTGTTTTTCTTTCTTCCTTAGTATTTTATATTCTATATATTTCTATATAAATATATAGGTACAGTTCAGTGTCACTAATGCATAGATGTTCTGCCCATCCTTATAAGTGTTATTAACAAAGATTCGTCTCTCCGTCTCGTTGTAGGCCGTCCGTGTCTTTTTTCAAAGCCACATGGTCTTACTGAAACACACACAAACTTTTTTCTCCTCACATTTTTCTCTACTAGATATCTATCTTCCATGTGTAATTTATAAATATTAAGAGGTATGTTCCCTAAATGTAGGGGAATTCACTGAATAGAAATTCTAGTAGGAGAGTTATGCTCATAAGAGCTTCCCCTTTTATCACATAGGAAGAGTTTTCCCGTGTCAGGGTGGGAAAGTTCCTTTTCTTACTTCCGAGTTTGAGTTTTCTCGTAATAGTGTTTTAACCCTTATATGTTGGATATGATCTCAAGCAAGAACTTACCATGTCACTATAATAAATAGGATAACATTTGGCAAATATAGTTTCTTGTGTTTATTATAAAAACCCAGGTGATTTTTCTGTGTTAGGACAGTAATTCCCCACACTTCCAAAAGAGTCAGCCTTTACTCGGTATAATTCCACGTACCAACCCGACTACCAAAATCAATCTAATATTAATATTAAACAAACGTGCCCAGGGGGTAATCATAGTGAACTACTCGCCAGGGCTGGGGGCAGCAAATCCCTTTAACCTAAACCTTATTATCCTTTCCCTTAAGTACATCCCCCTTTTCAGTACTCTCCGCAGTGAGACGTGGTCCCTACTATATCATATAGTGAAACCATAAGACTAAGTTAAATCCTCCATTTAAGTTGTAAAACTTTTATCAAATCATCCCCAAATAATATCATTCAAGTAACGTTGAACCCCGTTTAAAAACCCCCATACCAGTGACCCCCAATTTCTGTCAACACACATTTGTCTCCCGCCGACGGAGGAAGGTTTAGGCACAATACACAACGCCCCTACGTTACCCTGTTTTTTCAGGGTTACGCACACAATAAATGTAATACAATTCTCCAAAAGTTAAACATAGTAAAGGCAATATTTTCCTTTACCCATCCCAGAAAAGGGTTTAGCCTATCTTACAGCTCAACTACAAAACAAACTTTTTAAGGGGTACCTTCGTGTGCATTACGGGGAAAATGATGAAACTTAGATGAGGTTTTTGGGTACATCTATTTATAGAAGTTCTCATGTACCTGTCTTCCCAAAAAGACAACATTACTGGTTTTATGGACACAGGTGGGGGAGAAATATTATGGACATAGATCACTAAATGTATTCGTTTAAAACAAACTGTCCTTTCAAGGAACCTCCGCAATCAGCTGCAGGTTTGATGGGGCAAAAAATTCCCTGTCATTGGTAAAGTATGGCTTCCCCTTAAAATTTTGAGGAAATTCGTGCCTGCAACCCCTATCTTTTTCCCATATTTCACGGGGGATTACTTCCTGCTACTCCTATAGGTATTAACCAATCAGTGTGCATTAAATTTTGGGCCCCCCTTCAGGGTTTGGTATTTGAAATTTAAAACCCGAAGTAAAATTTCCCCAGTGCTAACTTTGTTCTGCATATGCAAGCCCTAAAATTAAGTAAATTAATTAATGGGGCCCCGAGCGGCCATCACGGGTGACGCTCACAGTGTAATAGATTCCTGAAAACACTGAAACGTTTCCCTGTTCAAACCCCTCTTTCTCTGCCCCTTCGAAAGATTCTGAACACACCCTCCCTGTTTAGTGGAAACGTTTCACTAATGGTCGCGAATCTTTTTTGGTATCTCTAAAACTTGCAGGGGGTGAATGATGTTGCGAAAAGCATTTTTTTGATGAATCATAGGGGGAAACTTTTTTTCATGGAATCAGTTTTTGTGCAATTTTAACGCCGGGGGCTTCTAAAAAATGTACATTCATAAAAATCACCGTGCACTCAAAAGCGCACACAGGAAACGTACTTAGCCGATTTCGTAGTACCCCAAACGGCCGTGGGTCTGTTGCGACTTTCCCCTTTTCCCATTTTATCAACTGGAGACCCTGCCACTGTCATGTACGTGTGTACAGGATCACTTAGTCCTTCCTTAGCGGATAGGTTTTTTCCAGACAAAGCAAGCCAAATTGCAATTTAAAAACCTCAATCCTGACACAATTCCCATACAATGTTCTTTAGGTACGAAAACCTTTAAAACCATCACTTCCTTTGCTACCTGATACACAACCTATCTACATTCCAGCTTAGGTTACCCCCTCAAAAAGGCTATACTTGATGGGCATGGTTAAAATTTTTGGGATATGTTATTGAACCATCCACCACCCTGGAATTTTCCTTATTTTTGATCCCTAAGAAAACAGGCGATTGGCGACCGTCGTAGACTTGGGCCCTCATGTGTTTGTAAAGAAACTAGGTACCCTCTCCCATATTGCAAATTTCTGATGCCATAGGTCCGATAAAAAAGTGTTCCTACACGGGCCCTTGTCAGTGGATCTGCGGTCCATTAGATGAGTTCTAGGACCTCACAGCGTTCAGTACCTCCTGCAGGCCATTACTTTTTAAAAAGCTCCCCATTTGGGAAACAGGTGCACCATTAGCTTTTCAATATTTAATCAACACTGTTTTCTCGGAATTACTAGGAGATACAGTTTTTGCATTCCTGGACGACAAAATTATTTGTACCCCGAAAAAAAACTCTCACCACGAACACTAAAGAGTACTTTCAAATTTTAAAGATGCAAATTTTGAAGGTTAAACTAACAAAATTTCCCTTCATGAAGAAAAAAAATTTCTTTTTTGGGTCAGTTTTGGATGCCAAAAGGCTTACACACACACGTCAAAGGTAGATGAAATGAAAAAATTTTTCCCAACCCCTGAATGTAAAACCCCTCAAAATTTTTGGGCCTCGTGTTTTTTACAAAAATTTATCATGGTTTAAATTCACGAATTGAAAAGCCCACTATCACTCTCTTAAAAAAAGTTAAAATTTTTCTGGAAGCTCCACAAGAGCAACATTTTCTAGATTAAAGGCATGTTGTGTGTGCCCATCCTTGCTTCCCCAGATTATACACGTCAGTTTACACTCTTCACTGATGCATCGATGTGGGGCCTTGGGGCTGTGCTGATGCGGAGATAGAGTAATGGCGTGCATTAGTTATGCAGCAGAATCTTAATCCACAGAGCGTAACTATTAAAACCCCCAAAAGGAAAGCTCTGGGGGCGTATGGTTTTAAAGCATTTCAAATCTGAATTTATGGGTTAAACTTTCTTGTTAAAACGACCATGCCCTGTATAGAATTTTCAATTCAAAGGAACTGTCGGAAAATTTAGCACTTTGGCGCCTGACGTCTAGACTTCCACCCAAAATTTGAGTATCTGCCAGGCAAAGTCAATTTTTCGTTGCTGGATTCATTACACAAAATATTGCCTTGAAACCACAACACCTGAACCACCAAACATAAAAAACCAATCCTATTCCCAAAATTGAAGAGGAACAGCGAAATGTTCCTTGTGCCCCCCTCTTTTCTATTTGGAGTCAGGTGATGATACACTTTTTCCCAAAAAATTCCTGTTCCACTTACGGTTTAGGCTACAATCAACCTTTTGGGGGCGAGTACATATCTCACGACGGGAAAAGGAACCAAAAACGCCAGGTTACACAGCTGATAGCCCCTTCTACATTTAAACCCAATTTTTTTCCCCTTTTCATGATTCTAGCCGGCAGGTCACCCAGGGAAAGTGATGTTTGCCCCAAGCACTTTTGGAATACTTTTGGCCATTCATGCGCCGAGATTTTTTTGCTCATATAATAAATGTCCCCTGCGTTTGAAACAAAGGGTTCGTTGGAAAACCTGCCCCTTGCTCCTATCCTCCCCTAAAGGCCTTGGGAGACAATACCATTTGACTTGCTAAAACCCCCCAAAACAGAATCTGGTTTTCAATACTTGTTATAGCCATTGTATTTTTCTGGGTTTTTCATTTTTTGGGTTCCACTAAAGGAAAAAACGGCTCTAACATTTTGCTAAAGCATTTTACGGGAAGTTTTTCTTTAAATTCAATACACCCTCCACTTGCTCTCGGGTAAAGGGACCGAGTTTTAAAAAATCAATTCCACTGAAATTTGCAAAATTTTCAAAATAAACAAATTAACATAACTACTATCACCCTAGCAGCAACGGCATGGGGAAAAAAAAAAAGGGGATTAACAACTCCTAAGTCATTCTCAACCTATAGTTTTCCCCCTGGGGGAATGGGTCCCCAAGTATCTGCCACACTAAACTCTTCCTTTCCCCAAGTCCCATGTAAACACCCCATTTCTTGTTTTGGACAAGACAAAAGATACCTTCACTCTTCTAGAGCGAGTACACGCCATAATAATTTTTATGATTACGTAAAAGTAGGAGACTATTTTCAGAAAAATACAAACGTGTAACGACGCTATTGAAATTTTCCAAAGGACATATTAAATACCAACGCCCCTACACAGCAAAAAAAGCCAAATTTCTAAGTGGGGTGTAGTTATTTTGGTCCCCAATTAAAGTCAAAATTAATTCTACATTTGAAGGACCTTCAGGGTCTTGCCATTGAAAAATGGACCAAAATAACTTCCAGCAATTTATAAAAAAACCATCAAAGACAGTCCATATTGACCCGGTTAAACGGTACTAGAGGATTAGATACAGGTGAAAATTGCCCTGCCCAATACTAAAACCGGACACACCTGTTTAAATGTGACACAAATACTGCTACAATAATACCGTCAAAATTGCGGGCACACACGCAGAAACAGTATGTCATTCCATTCCATCCATTTAATAATTACATTTTATATCAGCTCACCTTTATTTTAAATTTACCATGTATTCTGAATTTTTAAAGGGGTGTTGTTCTCTTTTTTTGGAAAAAGCTAACAAAACCTAACCAATATTTTTTTACAAATTCTTGAAATACTTTTTACTTGATGAAAAGTTTTACGATTTTTTTTTTGGTTGCTACATATTGTTCTATCAACTACTATAAAACGATATATTACCATGTTTACCTTGTAACTCTTTCACGATAGAACTCTAATGGTAGCAGAACCTAATAAACCCATGTACCTCTCTTTACATTAGAATACTTTATGTAACTGTTAAAAATTGCACCACAGTGCATAGCATTAATAATTATTTTCTTACATTCCCCCAATTCAAGGGAAATTTTTTTTTCCCCGTATTGTTGCATGATCACATTATTTTTCTTTCTTTTCCCAAAGCAAGGAATTATTGCGCACTTATCGTAGAATACATTTTTTACTTGCATGAAAAAACTCCCATTGCATTTAATACTAACCCCGTTTTAAAAGCATACGTGAATTACATTCATTACAGGAATGAAATTCTTGTCTTTCCTGTTGTACCACGACACTATTTGAAAGATAGGATTACACTTATTAACATACTAAACTAGGTACTATATCATGCAGGCATTTTTCCCCCAAACTATTTTGTTCACAGTAACCTAGATGTTCACATGTATTACCATGTAACTAACTACCATTGATCATTTTTTTACTAAAAAATTCAAACTCACAGAGAATTACGAAAAACACTTTCTTAAAAACTGACCTCAGAAACATTGATTGATCACAGTTTTTAAAATTATCTCTCTAAAATTGTTCCCTGGAAGAATGCATGTTTCGACACTTTATGGCAAAAGGTAAATTTTCAGTCAAAATGGCCCTTTTTTTTTTTCCCCCAAAAAAAATGTTCACTGTTGCATATAAAATTTGCCATAATTAGGATTAATGTTTATTCCACGTCATACCAAAAATGGGCCCCCCTTATCATTTTATAGCTCGAAATGCTTTTCAAACACCTTTTGCATTTCCCCCTTAAAGATTTTACCTCCCCTTTGGAAGCTTTTCCTATTCCACTCCCCTGGAAACTTAAATTTTGGTGTACACACTGTCAGTTTATTTTATCCTCTGTGGAAACACCAAAACAAAATGTTTTTTCCCCTGCTGACAGTTTTTCTTGTCCCCCATGCATAAACATATTTAAAGGTTAATCTGCTTCTTTAGCACATTTCTTACAAGTTCAAAAATAAAGTGCTCATCACTCTTTTCCGTTATACTCATCATGTTTTTTGAAGTTATTCAAATTGTAAATTTATTTAATTTCTCTGCCAGTTCAATTTTTACTTCCCTGATGGAAAAATTTTTCTCTAGTTTTTTTTTTCTTTATGTTATTTTTTTGGAAACTTGGGTTTGCCCCCACTATGCAACCGCAGCAGCCTACAGTCAAGAGCCTTTGCATTACGACCTTCAGGGTTTTAACGGTTTCTTGAAGATTTAAATTTACAATTTCTTTACTTGTTTTTAAATTTTTTAATTTTCCCTGTAAAATTTCCCCCAAGCTCCTTAGCGCATTTTAGTTTTGCTCTGCAAAGGGGCTACGGTAAAAGCATTCACACCTCACTTAACATTTATTAAAATTGATATTTGCACTTAAAGGGTTTTCCCCCCACTAGTTACTGCACATAATGTTAATTTTCTCGGCCATTCTTTTCTTTTAGTTGAAATCATGTTCCTTTTTTCCCTATTTTTCGTGTTTTACTCGAGTTTACTCACTTTTAGCGATAGGAATTTAGTTTGGGAAGTTTATAGTTTATATTTTTATATGATTTGCCCTTTAGTTAGGTGTACCATTTGTTATTCCCTAGCTATTCTTTTGACTAATTTGAGGACAAATTTATAGCGGCCCGAGAATGTCGTCAGTTATCACTCCTAACATATATATTAACTTGCTAACTATTTTATTGATTAACAACTATTATCACAAAAGTGTAACAAATACTCAAATACCCTACATTAATTTTCATGTACTTAACACAAAAAAATCAGTGTATTTTTAGAAACTTAAAACAAAAATTTATATCTTGTAAAAATAATATAATTATACGTTTATCTTTCTCCCCTGTTTCACCTGAGACCCCTGAACACCTTGCATTCTCAAGTATGTCACGGGCAAATTTCTAGTTTCACATAAAGGGATAGGGACAAAAAAAGTGATGAAGCCAGAATCACGAGGAGAAGGGGAGAAGACCTCGTTACTCGACCACAAAACGCTTCTCTTTCTCGCCCCACCGACACCCCTGGCTGTGCTCAGACTTCATTGTCTTGGTTGTAATCTTACGTCCTTACGGACTCTAAATAATTGTAACAAAAATGGAATACCAATTTAAATCATCCGATAAATCCTAAATATACCGCTTATATTCCGGGGGCCTCGCTCGATTTTCTTTGCCGTGTTCCCTCCCCCACCACCACCAAAAACCTCTCCGTCGTGCTCCAGGCTAACTCCCCCCCCTCCTCTCTCGCCTCCTTCATTACACAGTATGTATTGTTACTCAGTTTTCGTGACATTACCTACTCATGAGCGTCTATTATAAGTATTGGTTGAAGTGCCATTCGTCCATTCGTCACCACTTGTATTAAATTATTATTATTTAATGTTCCTGTTCATTTCCATCTATAATAATATAGCCAAAGTGTGTGTGTGTGTGTGTGTGTGTGTGTGTGTGTGTGTGTGTGTCTGTCTGTATGTGTGTCCGCGATAGGTGCCGCCCCCAGTGCCCCAATCCCATCATATGGCACAGTTTTGGAACCGGGTCGACCAGGGGAACATTTTAAGCTCACTTCTAAGATGATCGATCACTTTATTTTATTTTTATTTTGAGTAGGCTATTAGCGAGAATTGTGAAAAAAAAGTGGGTTGCGAGAATTGAGGAAACCTTGATGTAGGGTGATGGGTAATGGTGAGTGAATGGGTGGGGTGATGGGTAATGGGTGTGGGGTGATGGGTGAGTGAATGGGTGGGGGATGATGGGTTGGGGGGGATGGGTGATGGGTGACGGAATAGGTGGGGGTGATGGTAATGGGCGAGTGAATGGGTGTGTGGTGATGGGTAATGGGTGAGTGAATGGGTGGGGGGTGATGGGTAATGGGTGAGTGAATGGGTGGGGGGTGATGGGTAATGGGTGAGTGAATGGTATGGGGGGTGATGTGAATGGGTTGGCGTTAATACATACATTTTACATCCATGATTTCAGGAATGTTAGAAGGGGCTATCTGGAGAGTCTGTGTTTGGTGGGCCGAAGGCCCACCAATAGCCTTCCGCAGGAGCTACCCAAAAAAGTCCGCCCGGAGGGCGGCTTTCCGGCTAGTGTAACATATGTGAGGAAACACCAAAGCAGTATATATTGATTTGTGACTGTACTTATCTAAAATGAAATATACATGTGATTACATAAGTGAAACTTAAAATAATTTTCATAATTTATATTGCCTATTTCTCCTTGCTATTCTTTCGAACAGAGATGAGTGCAAATACAGGATTGACACACCAAATGGCGAAGAGATCCAAGACTGTTTGCAGTTCGACTTTGATAACTCTACTTTTACCTCCACAATTACAGCTGAGGTAGGTAAACCCGCGCGTGTGTGTGTGTGGTGTGTGTATGTGTGTGTGTGGTGTGTGTGTGTGTGTGTGCGCGTGGTGTGTGTGTTATTCCACCTATGGTCTTGGCCACGCGAGCCGGACTCGCGATCGCCAGTTTCACCCTCCCGGTACGAGCTTGGAGCTCATTATTACCGATCTTTGGGGAATACTGGAAGCTCACATATCCCCCCCCATCCCCTTGCTCAAGGGGGGAATTAACCACCCGAATTTGTCAGTGAAAAATCCCCGGGAGAAGTGAGAATTCGAACCGGCTACCGTAGAATGGCAGGCCAGCGCGCTATCCACTTGACCATCCTGGCGGTAATCCATCCATTGCGAGCTTGGAGCTCATTATCACCGATCTTTGGTTAATGCTGCTGGGACCTCACACACCACACACCCCTATTCCCTTGCTCAAGGAGGACAGTAACCGCCCGAATTTCTCCATCGAAAAATCTCAGGGAATGAGCGGAATCGGTGATCTAACGCGGGACCACAGAATGGTGCCTGACGCCTAACCCACTGAGCCGTTCAGACGGTTTTACGTTGTGTGTGTATGTATGTGTGTGTGTGTGTGTGTGTGTGTGTGGTGTGTGTGTTGTGTGTGTGTGTGTGTGTGTGTGTGTGTGTCAACGTAAACCACGATATCCCAGGTTCTTACCACGCCCCACTCTGTGCCACTCTGTCCCTCGATGGTCGGGACGCTGTGTCACTACTCGAGTTGGCCCGGAGGGCGTTGTAGTTATCTTTGGGAGCGACCTCAATTATGGGCTTAACGCCAGTCGCTTAATGACCTTTGGGGTCACGCCTTGCAAGCTGTGGCTTGGGGTGACCTGACTGGGTCACCTCCCCCCTTGACCTGCCATTGAGTCCTGTATTCAGTCAGTCACTACACAGCCACCACGAGCCCACACACTCCGCTCTGCTATTCCTCGTAGCTTACCGCTGTAACTCTAGTACTCTAGTACATATTCCCGCCTTAATAAACTTGTGTGCGCACTTAAGGCCGGTTCCCACTAGCCCGCTTCTACGGCCGCCGTTGCCGTACACCTCCCAGCATAGTCCGGTTGCCAACAGTAGTAATCTCTTATGTCAACCCAGAAATGTTTGGTACTATAAGGTTTTTTGGCATATTTAAGAAGATTGAAGTACACTGAATCCAAATCCACCTCATGCCAGAGCGGTAACTATGGGGTGAAAAAAATATGAGCATAAATACAAGATGGCTGCTGACACGATTGTGTAAAATAGTAAATCGCCAGTATCTTTTTATATAATGATGCTAGAGAGATCAGTTTGGTGTCTACACCTAGGATTTCATACATAAGAAACACAATGGAAGTGGCAAAAAGTTCCTAGGATGTTGCAAAGTTACAATTATCTAACATGGACTCCATTTTATATCTGCAATCAATCATATTTCAAATATGTTTTCTTAAGGTTTAGGCCCCCACCAACCAAATAGGTATGTCATATATTATTTGGTATAGGATGTATTTGATTTAACTTCTTATTTTAAACAGTAAACAAATGTCACCTTCAACAGAAAATGATTTGTTTTTATTGCTTTGACTATATGATGGACATCAAATTTAGTCAAGTAGACTGCTTTTGGAAACAAGTATATTTTACACATAGCAATTTTGCTGATATTCCAATTAGTGTATACGTATCCAGTGAAAGTATACGTTACGTATTACTTTCGTGTAATACGTGTATTTAGTACTCGAGAGGGTCAAGGAAATCGTCACGGACAATATCTTCTACTCCTGTTTCGTCTTCATTACCAGTGCCGTCTTCATGAATATCAATTGCAATATTTTCACCCTTATTCATTATTAGGTTGTGGCACTCATCTGGTGACCCCTCCACAATGACAATACCACTGTGCACGAGAGTCCAGATGCACAGCAGCTGCAGTTTGCCTTATGAACATGCTTTCTTGCAGCCCTGCACTGGCAGCTTATATCTTTCATTAGTTCAGGAGGAACTGGCGGTCCACTGGCGATTTCTGGAGTAGGAACGTTTGTTGATGACCTCCCAACCGAATTCAGTTATGTTAAGCTTAGGGTCATTATTCTGATCTGCGGCCTTCCATAACATAGTTTGGTGATGCCCTGAGCCTGTGGAACAGCAGATTTCCATCTGTAGGATGTAGGGTCTTCATATGCGGTGGTTTACCTTTCTTTTTTCATGTAAATATTTTGTCGAGCAACGTTCATGGTTGTGTCCTTTGTCTGGCCATATAGTGCAGCAATAAATTTCTGGCCTGAATTCAGCAAATCCTCATGTGAAGCTTTCTCTTCTCCGATGTAAAAGTAAAGATGGGAGCATACATTAAGCTGCGCGTGGCATTCGGTGCTTATCTCCGTGGCATTAGCCCTCAGAGCCTGTGATGGGTGAGGACCCCGTCACACAGGGCTAGTGTGACACCCGGGTTACCATAGTTACCTTCCCCAGGTTACCCCAGGTACTCATTTATCAACCCCGAAAGGAAGGAAGAACAGCTGGTTTTGGCTGGTCGCATAAGAACATAAGAACATAAGAAAATAAGGAAGCTACAAGAGGTCGCGAGGCCTACACGTGGTAGTTCCTGTCGCCTAACACTACCTACATCCACCTTTCATCCCCATCCATGAACCTACCCAGCCCCTCTTTAAAGCTCCCTAATGACTCAGCACTAACTACCTGTCTAATGAGACCATTCCATTTATTCACCACCCTATTTGTGAACCAGTTTTTCCCTATTTCCTTTCTAAATCTACGCTTTTCCAGCTTGAATCCGTTTACTTCTTGTTCTACCCCTGGTTAAAAGCCGTAAGAACTTTTCCTACCTCTCCTTTATTAAATCCTTTATCCACTTAAAAACTTCTATCAGATCGCCCCTTACTCTGCGTTTCTCGAGTGAGTTTTAATTTAATAACTTCAATCTCTTCTCATAACTAAAGTTACACATCCCTTGTATAATTTTGGTCATCCTTCTCTGTACTGTTTCTAACAAGGCTATATCCATCCTGTAATATGGAGACCAAAACTGAACCGCATAGTCTAGGTGAGGCCTGACTAGAGCTAAATAAAGCTTTAGAATAACTTCCGCACTTCTACTTTTAACACTTCTGGTAATGAATCCTAATACTCTATTAGCTCTATTTCTGGCCTCAATACATTGTTTCCTAGGTCGGAGGTCTGGGCTCACCCTCACTCCAAGATCTTTTTCACCTTCTGATCTTTTCAGCGATACATTGCTTATGGTGTATCTATTACCAGGGTCTTTTCACCAACATTCATAACGCTGCATTTATCTATTTAAATTCCATCTGCCATCTGACTGCCCACTCGTTAAGTTTATCTAAGTCTCCCTGCAATATGTTTGCATCAGACTGTGATCCAATAATCCTACCTACTTTAGTATCATCAGCAAACTTGCTGATATCACTGCTAATCCCACTATCCAAGTCGTTGATGTAAATCAAAAATAGTAATGGACCCAAAACAGACCCTTGTGGAACTCCACTTGTCACCAGTCCCCATTCAGATTTAGAACCATTAATTGTAACCCTTAGTTGCCTATTACTTAGCCAAGCTCTGATCCAATGAAGAACCTTCCCATCTATTCCATGAGCCTTAACCTTATTTAAGTGTCGCTCGTGTGGTACTTTGTCAAATGCCTTACTAAAGTCCAGATATATTATATAATCCTTATCATTATCTGCCGTCTCATAAACTTTCCTATAAAAACTCAATAAATTGGTGAGACATGACCTACCCTTGGTGAATCCATGTTGTGAATCATTAAAACTATGTTTATCTAAGTATAAGTCGCCGACTTGCCCTGGCCAGGATTCGAACCAGGGCCCGCAGATTCGTAGCCAGGCACGCTAGCCACTACACCACGGAGGCGATATCTTCTCCGAGGATGGTGTATAATTGCTCGAAGTTTTCTTCGCGAAGTTTAGAAATGGCAGTGAGTTTTCCTTTATTGAATGGATATGACACTGTGTCACATCCTGTAAAGGCGTGCATTCCAAAGAGCTGGAGACTTTTTATCTCCCAGAGCAGCTGCTGTATCATTAATATGTATGACGTTCCTGTCCCACTTCTCCATCTGCAACAGGGCACGTATCTTCAGCTTTCACACCCAGAATACCAGGAGAACAAAGATATCTGTGTCGTCACTTGAGATGCGAATAACCTTTTTTCCTTTTCGCACAGCTTGGAGCATGTATCTGACCATCATAATACCTGCCTCATCATGGTTGATCTGTCCCTCATCTTCCCCAACCATCAGAATATTCTCACCCAGTGTACAAGTACAAAGCAGACGGGAGAGAAGTGTTTTATTGGTTTTGTTTTTCATGATTACTTCTCAGTTTAGGAGAGGAGATGTCAGTGTGATGATTTCTACTACTTTCTACTACTGATTTCAACAGTACCAGAACGGCGTGATCGTTCATGGTCCCTAGCTGACAAACTCCCATAGCGGTCAAGGATCACCTTTGTTGGTATTCATTTGTATGTCTGTAGCCTAGTTCCCAAACTTGTTGCTACGGTAGAGAAGGTACCTCCACAGGGCCAAACAATGTGGTACAGCAGCTGACTGGCATCAGCAATCACCCCATCTGGAGGGCTGGGATCAGTTGATATAACTGCTAGTTTTTTCAGAAAACTGGCTTTATTCCCTTTACGCAGAAGACCAAATTCGTCAATGATGGAAGGAGGCACACCACAGAGTTCATACTGAAAGACAGATGTAAGACTAATATTACGGTTTTGGCCAACCATCAACAGCCGACTAAACAGTACTTCCATGTCGGTGATCGTCGTTTCACCGAGTTTGACTCCTCTTTTCATCCTCGTGGAACGCCGACGTGAGTTTCGGCAGGGGATGCTTGCAGCCTATGTTGATCTCAAGAAGGCGTTTGACTCAGTGCATCGTGAATCACTCTGGGATCTTCTGCGACTTCGAGGGATTCCTGCAAGGACTATTGGTTTGATAACTGGTCTGTATTCTGGGACTGAGAGTGCTGTGAAGTGTGGGGCAGGTGTATCCAGCTTCTTTCCTGTGAATACAGGAATGAGGCAAGGGTGCGTCCTTGCCCCATCACTTTTCAACGCTTGTATGGACTGGGTATTGGGCAAGGATCAAAGTGATTGTGGAGCATCCGTCGGCAACACCAAGATCACTGATCTTGTTTTTGCCGATGATGCAGTAATCTTTGCTGAGTCGCTGGAGGTCCTGGTGATGGCTCTCGAGGCGCTGCACGAGGAGGCAAAGCCTTTGGGACTTGAGGTCTCCTGGCTCAAGACCAAGGTCCAGGTGTTTGGAGACATACTAGATGAAGCAGTACAGTCTATTCATGCGTGTGGCGAGGACATTGGGATCTTAGAAAGTTATACATACCTTGGTAGCGCAGTCCATAATGACGGCGGGTCACGTCAAGAAGCCTTACGGCGGATTGGCATAGCCCATGGTGTTATGGACTCGCTCAGCGGAAGTATTTGGCGTTGTCGGTACCTGTGCAGGAGGACAAAGATCCGGATCTTCAAGTCGCTTGTGATCGCTGTCTTACTCTATGGTTGTGCGACATGGACACTAAATAGTGACTTGAAGAGACGAATCAATGCCTTTGGTAATAAGTGTCTTCGCAGAATCATGGGGTATCGCTGGGATGATTACGTGTCAAATCAGCGATTGCACCGTGAGACTGAATCGAGGCCTATTACCTGCATAGTCCGTCAGCGCCAACTTCGGCTATATGGGCATGTGGCACGCTACCCTGAAACCGATTCTTCCCATCGGGTTGTATCTGTAAGAGACAATCCGGCGTGGAGGAGGCCAAGGGGGCGCCCACAAGGCTCGTGGCTGGGGCAAGTTGATGCTTCTTGTCGAGAGCTGCTTGGTATGGGAAAGGAGTCTGCATGGGAACTCGCGCGTGGTGACCCCCGGGAGTGGCGTCGTAGGGTGGGCGAGGCGACGCGCCCCCCGGCGTATGCCCCCAATGATTGATTGATTGATTTCATTGTTTCCATGGTTTTTACTCTTATTGCAATTTTGCTGTGGAACACATCAGGCAGGGTTTTCATGAAGTCCTGTTTCATTTTATCATCAATGCTCACAGCATCAGCAACAGTAATGGCATCATCTGCAACCTTTCCATTAACAATGTTGATGAGATCAGGGGAACGATCTGTGAGGCATGCATTTGGAACTCAGCCATGATGCGCTTACGGTCGTCAATCTCAAGGGTTCTCCTGTTTGGGCCTTCTTCTTTGTGTTAAGCTGAAACACATATAGCATTTTCAACTACATCATGGTTGAACATGAACTCAAAATCTTGAGCTACACCCTGACACAAAGGGAAAGACAGCACCCAACATGCAACCTGCTCAAATGAGAGGGTTATGCCAACAAGACCACCCTTTGACTTTCCATAACGAATGTACGTCTGCTCGCCAAACTCGTCTGCTGACACCACATGCCACACACTCTCTCTGTGTCTACACACAAATGCAATCTTGTAAACTAATACGCAATCACACAAATACGGCTCAACAATTACACTATCAACATAGTGTTCTTCTTGGATTACTGTCACTTTGCATCATCCTAGGAACTTTTTGCCACTTCCATTGTGTTTCTTATGTATGAAAACTTAGGTGTAGACACCAAATTTATCTCTCTAGCTTAATTATATCAAAAGATATTGACGATTTCCTGTTTTACACAATCCGTCAGCGGCCATCTTGGATTTATGCTCATATAAATTTTTCCCCAAAGTTGCCGCTCTGGCAAGAGGTGGATTTGGATTCAGTGTGCTTCAATCTTCCCAAATATACCAAAAAACTTTATAGTACCAAACATTTCTGGGTTCATGGGCTTGGCAACTGGACTAACAATGACATCACCATCATCACCGCTTGCGTGGTTGTAGTGGTAACCGGGCACAGTTTGCACCTCCGCTCGAGTGGACACCGCCGAGCGGGAGAGAAGAGAGATGACTTGATTTTAACTTTGTACGGTAGCCGTACAGCGGTACGGCGGTGCGGTCGACTTTTTTGTGACGTCATTGTTGGGCGGTGTACGGCAACGGCGGCCGTAGAAGCGGGCTAGTGGGAACCGGTCTTAAGTGTTTCGTGTAACCCGTGTCCGGCTAAAGGAATACTACAGCGGCATTACTATAGGATACCACTCCGTACCCTAGACGCAGCATAAAGAGTCAAGCTGATGCTCAGAAAGGCAGAGGATGCCTGGAACAGATTTCATTATTTAGATGTTTGTGTGATTATGCTACAGATATAAGTATATGTAGATGTAGATAGATGATATGTAGATATAAGATAAGATATATGTAGATATAAGATAAGATACGTATATGTAGCTATAAGAATGTAAAGTTGTATGTATTATTCATTCACTTTAGCAAAGGTTATGACAGGATTCCCCGGGCAAAGTTGATAGAGCGACTCAAACATTTAGGATGTGGTATAAGTGATGTTGCACGCCATTAAGGCGATGTATACATCGATGCATCGACGAAAAGCATCCGAAAGTCTGCAACGGTAGACGTATCTATCGGCGTTCGCCAGGGGGCGAGTGCTGAGTGCGAGTGCCTTCCCCTTGAGTCGTTTACTGTTTGTGTTATACATTGAC
Source organism: Chionoecetes opilio (assembly GCA_016584305.1). Taxonomy (NCBI): domain Eukaryota; kingdom Metazoa; phylum Arthropoda; class Malacostraca; order Decapoda; family Majidae; genus Chionoecetes; species Chionoecetes opilio. Next base: position 16,716 of record JACEEZ010025584.1, read on the forward strand.
CATATGGTACGAATGCTAAAAGTAGCTGTGGAAACTGATGTTTTTTTTAGGAAGTCTGCATGTATTATTATTGATGAATAACGCTGTAATACTCGCTACTACGCGAGAAATGTGTATGAGGAGATTCTCTGTTGTATGTCAGTTCTATAACGCGAGTGGAATGATAATTAATGAGAAGAAAACGAACTTTATTGTGATTAACTTTCAGGAAGGTGATAAAGACGGCTTTGAAGTATGAAAAGCCTATTTTTGGGTCCCTGACAGAGCTAGTGCACTAAGCTACTAGGATAGGAAAGATCGCCACCCAGGGCAAACCCTGGGTATACTTGCAACCTAATCCCACATCTGGTTAATGAAACCAGGCTACACTTAGATCTGAAAGAAAAAGAAACACACGTCTGGCAACGCCGTGCCAACCCTGCCGAGGCCAGTGGTCCGCCAGCCGGCCCAGCATATCATAACCATCCCAATAAGCACCCCCGGGGAGAGGGGATGAAAACTTGTTGGGGAAGGAAGGGTGGGGAGGCCCGCAGGGGAGTTCACTAGCTCTGTCAGGGACCCCAAAAAAAAGGGTTTTTATACTTCAAAAACCGTCATTTTTTGGTTTCCCCTTAGAGCTAATTTCACTAAGCCCCACCCCGCCCCCCTTGGGACGGGGCAAGAAGCCCCCGGGCCCCCGCGGGGGAGGCAAAAAAGCCAAAATGCCCCCAAGAACAAAACGATAAACCCTAATATAAATTTTACCAAAAATCAAGCGGAGAAAGTTTAAGGGAAAGGCCCGGGCCCTTCCCCCCACCCCAGCCCCTCCGGACGGAGGGGTCCCGGGCAACACGGGGAAGTCCACGACGGAGAGGGACAGGGTAACGAGCCACAAGCCCAAAAGGGCCCTACTCCCCCCGGGCCCCCCCCCTCCCCTCCCAAGGAAATGGGTTTTGGAGGTGGGCCCAAAGACCGCAGCCCCCCGGCCCTCATGGGCGGAGGGGCGGACCCGGATCCGCCGATCGAAAGCGGCCCCCCCGGGGCCGCCGGCCAAAACCCCCCCGGTGGTGGGGAAAGACCAGGTGCAGGACGCGGAACCAAAGGAAATGCCCGGTCCCTTTTCGCCCAGGGCTCGGCGGAAGCCTCCAGGTTTTAAAACCCGGAGCGCCGAAACCGGGCAAAAAGGGGTTGTGCGGGGTCCCCAGCCCGACCAAGCCGGAAAGACGACCCCGGGTTTGGAACCCGGGGGTCTCTCGTTTGTTTTTTTTAAACCCAGCACCTTGGACGAGAGGGAAGGGAGACACGGACCGTCCCGCGAGAAAGGGCCGTCCACTGGGGGGGAAACGGGCCGGCCCTCAGCTGAGAATCCCGAAACCCCCCTAAACCAGGGCCACCCGGAACAAGGCCTTTTGAAGGAGGCGAGGGGGCCCGGGAGCGTCCTGACCTAAACTGGTCGCCCTGGGAGGAACGGAACCTTCTCCCCGGGAAACCCGAAGGGGGCCCAAAACACGGGGAGGGGGGGTTTTGGTGGAACAAAACCCCCCTTCAACAAAAGGGTCCAGAACGGGCCGGGCCAGGACCCCAAACCCCCGCCGTATTTGGGGGGGAGTCAGCCAGGGCCCCCCAGGTGAGTGGGGAATTTCGGAGGGAAACCTCCCCCGGTCGTGGGCCAAAGGAAGGAGAGGAAATCCAGGACCCAAAAAATTCCGAGACCCCCTCGCGGAAAGGCCCCTTTATTTTTGGGGGGAAGACCTGAAAGGGCCTTCAGTGAGACCCCGGGTACTGTCTCGTTTGAGGACGGGCCCCCAAATGCCGCCCCAACAAAGCCCCCCGCCACCGCCCTTTCCCAGAAACCCCCCCCCGACGGGGGAAAAGGGTTTCTCGGAAAACTCCCCGGGGTGTAAGGGTTCAAGGTGGGGAAAAAAGGGCCCGGCCCCCCGGGGGGGTCCTCCCCAAAAAAGCGAAGGCCCCTAGAGGAAAGGGGAGGGACACCAGGCCTTTAGTTCCGGGGGGAACCCCCGGGTTTCGCCGGCCAAAGAGGAGCCACCAAAGGTCACCCTTTCCCCCTTTTTAGGAACACCCGCTTGTTGCATACCTTTTAGGAGGAATGGGCAGGGAGGCCGGAAACAGGGAAAAATGGCCCCCCACTTGGTTTCCAGTCCTTCCGTGAGGGCGTCCGGGCCCCCCCCAGCTGTCCGGTTCCCCCCTCGTCCCAAAAAAACCCGTAATTGGGCCCCGAGCGGCGGGACCCAAGAGGTCCACCCCCGGAGTGCCCCAACCCCCCGAAGAGCCGCAAAAAGCGCTCCGGGGGAAGCTGCCACTCCCCCGACGAGCCCCGGGGAAAAACGAAAACAGGGCGTCGGGCCCCACATTCTCCCCCCGGCAGGGAAACCCGGCCGACAGATGAAGGACCCGAAAGGGCACGAAGGGCGTTTGAAGCTTGGGCCCCATTTAACCCCCGAGAAACGGACCCCCAGCCGAACGGGAAAATTCCCATTTCATGCCCAGCCAAGTAATGCGGGAGGGGGTTAAAGGCGGGCTTTCCCCTTGTTGAAATAGGAACCAACCCCCTTTTCCCCCGCCACCCCCCAAAACCGGGCCCCCCCATCGCAACCGCTTCCCCCCTTTAGACCGGGGCGGAAAAACCACCAATCGTCAAAATTTCCCGAGGGAATTTAAACCCCGCAGACACCATTCCCCCTGAGCCACTACCGGGTGAGCCGGGGTAAAAACCCTCGGAGCGATGGAGAGGCCGAAGGTTAGTTGGTGAACTGCCACGTGCCCCATCCCACCTGGGAAACCCAAGGGGGGCCCCCGGAAAACCCAGGATGAATGGGGACATCCAGGAGTCCGTCCTTGAGAAACGAGGGACGCCATCCAGTCCCCTTCCTCAAACCAAGGGGGGACATGGGCCAAGGTCAGCATACGGAAAACCGGGGGGTTTCGCAAAAAATCCGTTTAGGGGCTAGGTCCAAGATAAGCCGCCCTTCCCCAAGAAAATTCCCTTTTTTTGGGGGAAAGAAAAAAAATGCCCCGGGGAAAAAAAGACCTTTCCCCCCGCCTTCTCCACTACCCCGGGGGGTGCTTCGAAAAAAGTGGGCGGCGAGCCAAATGGTAACCGGCCCCTCCAAGAAGGGGGGGGCCCCCGAAAAGGGGGGGGTAAGTGCAATCCCGGGCCCCAAAAAAGGGCCCTTTCGGACCAGTCGGCGGCCCAAACCCCTCTGCTGGCCATGCTCCCGAAACCCGACAGGAGGCCCCCGGAAGGGAGGCCCCAGAAACCCGAGGGGGACCCTTGGGTTAAGGCCCCCCTGGACTGTTTGCGGCCCCCAAAACGAAAAGGGCCCGAAAACCCAGAGCCCCCGAAACCCGGAAGGCCCCCCCCCCCGAATGGGGACGACGAGGGTCCTGGTGGCCATCCACCCCCGGGGGGGTGACGTTCCTGGACTGCCCCCTTTCCACGAAAAAAAAGCCCCGGGGGCGGAAAAACTGCTGGGCCCCCCCCCCGAACCCCCCCCCGGGCCGGGGACCCTTCCGGGGGCGGAGTAGACACCAGAAGTGAGGGTGGGGGGGGGATTGAAAGGCGAACACTCCCCAAAAAAGGGCTCCGACAAGACCCCCCAAAACGAAGGGACTAATCCGGAGAATTTTCTGTCGAGTCAAACCCGGCAGGCCCCCCAAAGGCCTCCCCGCCGAAGAGCCAAGCGGGGAAGGAACCGGCCCCCGGTCAATGGCCCGGGGGAAACCCCCTCGGGGGGGAGGGAGGGCCGAAAGCAAACAACCCAGGCGGGGGGACAAAAAGGCCCCACAGACAAACCGACCCGGGGGGCCGGGGGGAGGGAAGTGTGATTCCAACCCCCGGGGAGGAGGGGCCATTTCCCCCAGCTGGGCTGAAGAAGGGCCCAACCCGAAGAACCAAAGGAGGCGTGTTGCCGCCCCCCCCCGAAAGTCCCCCGGGGAAAGAGCCCTCCCTTCACCGGGGGGTTTCGGGGCCCCCCACGGGAAGGGTCCTTTTTTGGCCCGAAAAACCGGGACACCCGGGGAAATACCATCACACGTGGGAGGCCACCAAAGGGGCCCGGGAGAACCGGGGGATTTTGGAAACCCCAGGACGGAGAAGGACCCGGGTCCCACTGGTGGTAACCCCCTCTTCAACACCCGGGAGGGTCCAGGCCCGGCCTTCATCCGGGCAACCGGTTTCTGGCCCCCCCAAGGGAAAACCACCTGGCCCTCCTGGCCTTTCCCTCCACACACGGGAAGCCGTCCCCGACCAAACTAAAGGCCCCACCCAGTAAGGAGGCCAGGCATCCAAAGGGGGCCGCCCCAAAAAACCGCCCGGCCCCCTTGAAAGGGAGGCCTCCCAAGGGGCCAGAGAAAGGAATCCCCGGGGGGTAGAAAGGTAGGAAAAACCTGTCCCCCCCCCTCCCTAAGCCCACGCCCCCTCCCCAAATCCCGAACTGGGCCCCCCCGAGCCCCTCCTTTTCCCGAGACCGGGTGGCCCAAAAAGCCCCCCGTTTAACCCTTTCCCCACAAGCAATCGCCGGCCGGGGTCGGTGGCCCCCCCCAGGTAAACAGGGGGAGGGAAAAAAGGAGGGTGTTTCCCAAAGGCAGCAAACCTCAGCCCGGGAAAGAGGGGAAGTGGGACATAAAAAGGCCCCCCCCCCCGAAGAAAAAGGCCAAAAGGAAGGGCCCCGGCGGGCAGGAAACCGGGGGGCCCGGAAGTCCCCCAACCCCCCTTTTGTCCCCCCCTTTGGGGACGGGGGTAGGGGGGGCATCCCCCCTTTCCCCGTCCCGGACCACCCCAGGATCATCCCCGACTAATCACAGACTCAGAAAGGGGGCCAAAGGTTCGAAGGTAAAAACAGGCGAAAGGGATTTTGCCCCAAGCGAAGGCCCTCCCCCCGGGGAAAAAGGGACCCCGAAGTTAAGTTTGGAACCCCCCATTCTTGCCCCCTGAAAGGAAGGTTCACTGAAGTCCAAACCCAAACCCAAAACCCCGGAGGCCCGGAATTGAGGGTGGGAAGGCCCAGGGAGACGCCTGACCAGCCGTAGGAGCCACAGACCACCCCGGGAAGTCCTCGAAACCCCGGGGGAAAATCGCGGTCAGGGTTTTGGGACGAGGAGACCGCCGTTTTTTGCTCCACCGTCAGCACATCCCCCACGCCCGACTCATGGAACAGAGGTAGGGGGTCGGGAAAGGGGCCCAGACGAAGGAAAAGGGGAAAGGAAAGACTTGGCCGGGGGCCCAGCCCCAGAAACCCCCGAGGGCCGGTCCCCCCGAACAGACGGGGAGTGGGCTGCCGGGGAAGCGAGAAATTCAAAGCTTCGTCCACCACTTTCCCTTTAGGTTTAGCATAAACCTCGCCGGTAAGGCCAAAGGGGACACCCCCCCTCTGGGAAGGGTGAGCCGCAGCCTCCACAGCCCTACCGGGCAATCGGCGGGGCGGAAAAAGGTCCACAGAAAGGCACGGGGCGTGCGAGGAGCAGAGCTTGTTTGGCCCAAAACAAGGGCGCCCAGCAAACCCTGGGCCCCCGCAATTTATCCCCTGGAAAAAAAAAGGGTTTAAAAAAAAGTGAAAAAGGGAAAGGGACGAGCCCCAACACGAAAACCCCCCCAAACCCCCCCCGGCCCTCGCCGCAAGCACGCCCCGACCCCCCCAAAAGGGGGGGGGGGGATGGGGCGGGGGAGGGGAGGGTTCGACATTGGCCCGCCCGGGACCGCCCCAACTCCCCCCTCCCGGCCCCCTGGGAGGGGTTCCCGGCGGGGGTGCCCCGGGGGGTGGGGTGCCCACGCTTTCGACTCCAGCGAAACCGGGCCACCACAAAAAAGCGAAAAGGGAACCACCGCCAAACTCTGTCAAAACGGGGGCCCGGGGCCCGGGGAACCACCCAAAACCCCGTCCCCGGGCCCCTTTGGGGAGGGTCCTGGCGGGGGTTTGGGGGGTGGGGTGGGTGAACGACGTAAAATTTAAAAGGTGTCAAACCCCCGAGACCCCTGGGGGGTGAAAGCAAGGGGCCCCGGGGAAAAAAAGGGGGAAAGCCGGCCCCCTGGGTCGTAAGCGTAACACCACAAATCCCCCAGACACAAACCCGAAAAAGGGTTTAAAAACCAAACTGGTCCCAAAACCAGGGATCCCCAAAAAAAACGACACTCCGTCCCCTGCCCCACAGAAGGATTTCGAAGCATGAAAAGGGTTTAAAAAACCCCACACACCCCCTTTAAAAACGAAAAACAGCAGGTGCCCCACCATACAACCCCGAAAAGAAACAAAACGTGGTACAGGGGATGTAAAACCCGGTGTTTTACTTGGGGGGGGAAAAGGCCCCAAAAAAAATAATGAATGCTTGGGCCCCTGGCGGGCCACTGGCCTCGGCAGGGTTGGCACGGCGTTGCCAGACGTGTTTCTTTTTCTTTCAGACTGAGGGTAAGCCTGGTTTCATTAACCAGATGTTGGGATTAGGTTGCCAGTAAAACCCAGGGTTTGCCCTGGGTGGCGATCTTTCCTATCCTAATAGTTTAGTGCATAGCTCAAAGGGGACCTAAAAACAGTGTTTAAGGAGCGGTGGAGTGAGTGTGAACTACGCGTCTCAGTATACCCAAGTGTTATTTTGAGTTTTAACCCGTACCTAGGGGCATGGTTCACGGACTCAGTCACTATGGTTTACAATGGCTATGGCACTGCATGAAGCAGACAGTGAGGAAATTTGTGAACAAGTTTTCTATTTTGTGCTTAGTACCACGAATATGTTTTATGCATAAAAGAATGGTGTTTGACCAGCCTTGAAAAGGTGCATTGTTATACAGCTCCAAATCATGATTAATGAACAAGAGGGAAACTGATAGAAAACCCAATACAACAAACTTGTAAAATTTACTGGGGTTCGCAAGAATACTAGTAAACTTGTGCATTGATAGAGGCAAGTATATCACCTTTACAAATGAAATTCCGACATGAAATAATATTTATTCAAGGACAACGAAGACAGTGAACTTAGAATTGCCGTATCACTTTGGTACAGTATTTGCAAGGAGGCGAGCACACCCGGATTTAGAAGCTTAGAAACATCAGGGTTATGGGATACAGATGCCAACGGATTAGAGAAGTAATAAACTATGTGCAAGGAAAGCGATTTTTTTTTTTTTTTTTTTTTTTTTTTTTTTTTTTTTTTTTTTTTTTTTTTTTACATCACAAAGAACTGGCCAAGGCACAGCAAAATGGGTAGCACAAAGCCTGCTTAGTTGCCAGTCCCTATAAAGAAGACAGTAGAGAATAAAAAAAAAAAAAAGAGGGGTAGGCCAATTTAGTTCGGGAGGAGTCTTGTTACTCTTCTTTTGAAAATATTTTAAGGGCATAGGAAAGTGGAAAAAATAGAAACAGGAAGGAGTTCCAGATTTTTTCCAGTGAAAGGGATGAAAGGGTAAAGATACTGATTAACTCTTGCATTAGGAAGATGGAAGAATAGGGATTTAGAATGAGTAGAAAAAGTCTTGTGGCAGCGAGGCCGCGGGAGGGGGGAGGCATGCAGTTAGCAAGTTCAGAAGAGCAGTGAGCATGAAAATAACGGTAGAAGAGAGCAAGAGAAGCAACATTGTGGCGGTGATTTAAAGATTGAAAACAGTCAGTCAGAGGCGAGGGGTTTGATGAGACGAAAAACTTTTTACTCAACCCTGTTTAGGAGAGCTGTATGAGTGGATCCTCCCCAAAAATGTGAGACATACTCCCATACATGGGCCCATAAGGGCCCCTGTAGAGAGCAAGCAATTGGAGGGAGAAAAAAAAAGGACGCAGACGCCACAGGACACCTAACTTCTTAGAAGCTGTTTAGGGAAGAGATGAGATGTGAGATTTCCAGTTTTAGATTTTTAGTAAAGGATAGTCCTAGAATGTTCATTGTAGAAGGAGACAGTTGAGTGTCATTGAAACGAGGGGGTAGTTATCNCCGGGGGGGGGGTTGCGGTGGGATTTTTTTTGTGACGTCATTGTTGGGCGGTGAGGCACGCGCCGTAGAAGGGGTAGTGGAACCCGGTCTTAAGGTTCGTGAACCGTGCCCGGGCTAAGGAAATACACAGCGGCATTACTAGGATACCACCGTACCTAGACGCGCAAAAGAGTCAGGATGCTCAGAAAGGCAAGGATGCCTTGGAACAGATTTCATTTTAGATGTTTGTGTGATTATGCTACAGATATAAGTATATGTAGATGTAGATAGATGATAGTAGATATAAGATAAGATATATGTAGATAAAAGATAAGATACGTATATGTAGCTATAAGAATGTAAAGTTGTATGTATTATTCATTCACTTTAGCAAAGGTTATGACAGGATTCCCCGGCAAAGTTGATAGAGCGACTCAAACATTTAGGATGTGGTATAAGTGATGTTGCACGCCATTAAGGCGATGTATACATCGATGCATCGACGACAAAAGCATCCGAAAGTCTGCAACGGTAGAGTATCTATCGGGTTCGCCAGGGGGCGAGTGCTGAGTGCGAGTCCCTTCCCCCTTGAGTCTTTTACTGTTTGTGTTATACATTGACCATATGGTACGAATGCAAAAAGTAGCTGTGGAAAACTGATGTTTTTTTTAGGAAGTCTGCATGTATTATTATTGAATAACGCTGTAATACTCGCTACTACGCGAGAAATGTGTATGAGGAGATTCTCTGTTGTATGTCAGTTCTATAACGCGAGGGAATGATAATTAATGAGAAGAAAACGAACTTTATTGTGTTTAAACTTTCAGGAAGGTGAAAAAAGACGGCTTTGAAGTATAAAAAAGCCTATTTTTGGGTCCCTGACAGAGCTAGTGCACTAAGCAATAGGATAGGAAAGATCGCCACCCGGGGAAAAACCCTGGGTATACTTGCAACCTAATCCCACATCTGGTTAATGAACCAGGCTACACTTAGATCTGAAAGAAAAAGAAAAAAACCCGTCTGGAAAACGCCGTGCCAACCCTGCCGAGGCCATGGTCCGCCACCCGGGCCCAGCATATCATAACCACCCCAATAAGCACCCCGGGGAGAGGGGATGAAAACTTGTTGGGGAAGGAAGGGTGGGGGGCCCCGCGGGCCCAGTTCACAGCTCGTCAGGGACCCAAAAATAGGCTTTTCATACTTCAAAGCCGTCATTTTAGGTCCCCTTAGAGCTAGTGCACTAAGCTCCCTGCCACTTGAGACGGGCAAGAAGCCCCCGACCCCCGCGGGGAGGCAAAAGAGCAACTGCACAAGAACAAAACGATCCCCACTAATATACTCACCAGAATCAAGCGGAGACGTCAAGGGGAGGCCCGGCGTCCACCACCCCAGCCCCTCGGACGGAGGGAGCCAGGGCAACACAGGGGAAGTCCACGACGGAGTGGGACGGGTAACGAGCCACGAAGCCAGGCCGAAACTCCACTGGCCCCTTCCCGAAACCCTCTCCAAGGAATGGGTTCGGAGGTGGGCCAAAGACGCAGCAGCACCCCGGACGTCATGGGCGTGAGGGGCGTGCCCCGGATCCCCCGGGACTCGATGACGCCCGGAGCCTGCCGGCAATCCCCCTGGTGGTGAGGGGACGACCAGTGACAGGATCCCCGGAACAGGAAATGCAGGTCATACGCCCAGGGCTCGGAAGCATCCGGGTAACACCGGAGCCCCCGGGAAACCGGGCACAAGGGGTGTGCGGCGTCCCCAGCAGACCAAGCCGGAACGACGACCGGTTGGAGACGGTGGTCCTCTCGTTCGTTCTTACCCAGCCCCTTGGACGAGAGGGAGAGGGAGACAGCGGAGCCGTCCCGCGAGAAGGTCGTCCACGGGGGGAAACGGGCCAGCGCCCTCAGCTGAGAATCCCGAAAACCCCGTAGCCAGGGCCACCAGGAACAAGGCCTTCTGAAGGGGGGCGAGGTCCGGCAGCGTCTGACCTAAACTGGTCGCCCTGCAGGAACCGGAGAACCTTCTCAGGGACCAGAAGGGGCCAAGACGACGGGGAGGGGGTTTTGGTGGAACAAACCCCTCTTCAACAGGGTCACAAAAACCCCGGGGTCCAGGACCAAACCCCAGCCGTATTTGAGGGAGTCCAGCCAGGGCCGCCAGGTGAGGGAAGAGAGTAGCGGAGGACCCCCACGGTCGTGGGCCAGGAGGAGAGGAAATCCAGGACAACCGATTCAGAGACGTCGCGGAGGCCCTTGAGTTGGGGAACGACTGAAAGGCCTTCCAGTGAGACTGATACTGTCTCGTAGAGGACGGGCGAAGTGCCCGCTAACATGTCCTCCGCTACCGCGTCCGAGACCGTCCGACGGAGAGGGGTTTACTACGGAGAAACTCCAGGCGTGTAGCTTCAAGGTGGAAAGAAGCCTGGCCGGGAGCCCCTCCAACAAAGCAAAGGGCCCCCTAGAGGAACAGGGGAGGGACACCAGGCCTTCAGTTCGGAGAACCACGGTTGCGCCGGCCAGAGAGGAGCCACCATGGTCACCTTGCCCTGTAGGAACACAGCTTGTTGCATACCTTCAGGAGGACACTGGTGCAGGGAGGCGGAACAGGGAAACATGGCGCCACTTGTTCCAGTTTTCCCGTGAGGGCGTCCGGGCACTCCCGCAGCTGTCCGGCCCCCCCTCGCCCAAAAAGGCCTGTAATTGGGCAGAGCGGCGGGACGCAAAGAGGTCCACCTCCGGAGTGCCCCACCGCCGACAGAGAGCCGCAAAGCGCTGGGGGCGAAGCTGCCACTCCACCGACGAGCCCCGGAAGCGAGACAGGGCGTCGGCCACACATTCTCCACTCCCGGCAGGAACTGGCAGACAGAGAAGGGACACCGAGGACACGGAAGAGGCGTTGATGAAGCTTGGCCGCATTTACCCCCGAGATGCGGACGCAGCCGAACGGGAGTCCCATTGCATCCCCAGCCAAGTAATGCGGGGAGAGGGGGTAAGGACGGACTTTCCCTTGTTGACTAGGAACCCCATCTCCCCCGCCACCGCCAAAGCTCGGCCCAGCATGCAAAACCGCTTCCTCCTGAGACGGGGCGGACACCAGCCAATCGTCAAAATACCTGAGGCAATTAAACCCCTGCAGCCCCCCACCCGCTGAGCCACTACCTTGGTGAGCCGCGTAAAAACCCTCGGAGCGATGGAGAGGCCGAAGGGTAGTCTGGTGAACTGCCACGTGTCCGATCCCACCTGGAAGGCCAGGAAGCCCCGGGAAAACCGAGGATAATGGGGACATGCCAGTAGGCGTCCTGAATCGAGGGACGCCATCCAGTCCCCTTGCCTCAGCCGAAGGCGGACCTGGGCCAAGGTCAGCATACGGAACCGGGGGTTTGCGCACAATCCGTTTAGGGGCTGAGGTCCAAGATAAGCCGCCCTTTCGAAGATTCCTTCTTGGGTACGATGAAAATGCGGAAAGAAAGACCTTTCCCCGCGCCTTCTCCACTACCCCGGAGGAGTGCATTTCCCACACGTGGGCGGCGAGCACAGTGGAGACCGGCGTCCAAGAAGGAGGTCGCCGAAGGGGCGGTAGTGCAATCCAGGGCCAAGAAAGACCCTTTCGGACCAGTCTGGCGGCCCAACCTCTCTGCGGCCATGCTGCCCGAAACCCCGGGCAAAGGGGGCCTGGAAGGGAGGCTCAGAAGCGAGAGCGAACCTTGGATTAAGGCTTGTGGACTGTAGCGGGCCCCAGCGAAAGGCCCGAGACCCAGAGGCCCCTGGCCCGGAAGGCCCACCCCGAATGGGACGACGAGGATCCTGGTGGCCATCCACACGGGGGTGAGCGTTCCTGGACTGCCCTTCCCGACGAAAAGAGCCCCGACGAACACTGCTGGACCCCCTCCCGGAACCCCCCGCCGGACGGTCTGGGGGCCGGAGTAGACACCAGAGTGACGGTGGGGGGGATTGAGGGGAGACCCCTGCTGCAAGAAGGGCTCCGACAAGACCTCCGAATCGAAGGGACTAATCCGGAGAATTTTCTGTCGAGTCAGCTCCGGCAGGCCCCGAAAGGCCTCGCGCCGAAGAGCCAAGCGGGCAGTGGACGGCCCTGTCAATGGCGGCGGACCGTCGGGGGGAGGAGGCGCCGAACGATCACAGGCGGTCGACAAAGGCCGAAGACATCCGACCGGGAGGCCGGGGAGAGGGAAGTGTGATCCACGGCGAGGGAGGAGAGCCAGTCCGCCAGCTGACTGAAGAAGGCAACAGAAGAAGCCAACAGGGAGGCGGTTGCCGCTCCTGAAAGTCCCGGCGAAAGAGCTCCTCCTTCACCGGTTGCGCCCGCCACGGGAGGTCTTTGGCAGAAAGCCGGGACCCGGAGGAAATCAGCCATCACAAAGTGGGAGGCCACCAGAGGCCGGGAGAACCGGGATCGGAGCCCAGGACGGAGAAGGACCCCGGGTCCACACTGGTGGTACCCGCTCTTACACTTCGGCAGGGTCCAGGCCGGCCTTCATCCAGGGCAACCGGTTCTGGCCCCCGAGAGAAAGCCACCTGCATCCTGGCTTCCCTCCACACACGGGAAGCCGTTCCCTGACCAAAACTAGGCTCAGCCAGTAAGGAGGCCAGAGCATCCAAGCGGCCGCCGAAGAAAAACCGCAGGCTGCTTCGAGGGAGCGTCCAGGCGAGAGAAAGGAATCCGGTGGTAGAGGTAGGACTCCTGTCCCCCGCCCTCCGGAAGCGAACGCCCTCCAAGTCCCGAATGGGCCCCACGAGCCGTCCTCCCCGACGACCGATGGCAACAAGCCGCCCCTCAACCGTCTCACAAGCAATCGACGGCGGCACGGTGCCCAGGTAAACAGGACGGAGGAAGAAGGAGGGTGTCCAAAGGCAGCATCCTCAGGGGATGAGGGGAAGTGCACATAGAAGGCACCTCAGAAGAAAAGGCAGGGAAGGGCCCGGCGGACAGGAATCCGGGGGGCGGAAGTCCCCGAACCGTCTCTCTTGGGCACGGTAGGGCGGCATCCCCTTCCCGTCGGAGCACACCAGGTAGTCATCCTCGACTATCACAGACTCAGAAGGAGGCACCGGTGCGAGGTAATCAGGCGAAGGGGATCTGCGACGCCGAGGCGTCGGAGAACGGGACCCAGAAGTTAAGTGGACCCCCATTCTTGCCATGAAGGAGTTCACTGAAGTCATCCAAGCCGACAACCCCGGAGGCACAGGAATTGAGGGTGGGGAAGGCCCAGGAGACGCCTGACCAGCCGTAGGAGCCACAGACCCACCCGGCCCAAATCCTCGACCTGGGAGTCGCGGTCAGGGTGAGGGACTGAGGAGGACCCCCAGATCTTGCCCACCGTCAGCACGATCGACGCCGAGCTCATGGAAGCAAGGTAGGGGGCGGGAGGTGCGAGACGAGGAGGAGAGGAACGACTTGGCGAGGCCCAGCCGAGAACCAAGAGACCGTTTCCCCCAGAACAGACGTAGTGGCTGCGTAAGCGAGACTTTAAAGCCTTCGTCCACCACTCCTTGAGGTCAGCATAGGGCCCCGCCGGTAAGGCAGGGCACACCCCACTCTGGGAGGATGAGCCGCAGCATCCACAGCATACCCGGGCAATCGGCGGGACGAAAGAGGTCCGACAGAAGGCACGGGGCGTGCGAGGAGCAGAGCTTGTGGCAAACACAAGGGCGCCGAGCAGCCCTGGGCCTCGCAATGATCCGCTGGAAAAGAAGGGTAAAACATGAGAGGGAAAGGGACGAGACCAACACGAAACGCCCCAAACCCCACCGGCATCGCCGCACGCACTGCCCCGACCCCCAGAAAGTGGATGGTCGGGGAGGGGGAGGGTTCGACATGGCAGCCAGCGGACGCTCAACTCCCCGTCCCGGCCCATGGGAGGGTCCGGGCGGGGGTGCGGGGTGGGTGCGACGCTTGCGACTCCAGCGAAGCCTGGGCACCAGCAAGAGCGACTAACCATCCGCCCATCTCTGCTCACACGTGGAGGCCAGGGGAACCACCAACACCCCGTCCCCGGGCCCCTTTGGGAGGGTCCGGGCGGGGGTGGGGCCCTGGCTGGGTGCGAAAGAGTAACCTTACAGGTGTCAGGCCAGAGACGCCCTGGGGGTGAAAACAAGGCCCAGGGAAATAGGCGAAAGCCGCGCCCTGGGTCGTAAGCGTAACACCACAGTCACAGACACAAGCTGGAAAAAGGGTAAACACAGCTGGTCCCAAACCAGGGATCAAGAAAAAAACGACACTCAGTCCCGTGAACCCCCAGAAGGATTACGAAGCCATGAATGGGTAAAAAACTTCACACCACACCACGTAAACACGAAAACAGCAGGGCTCACCATACAAGCTGAATAGAAACAAAAAACGTGGTACAGGAGATTTCAGCAGGTGTTGACTTGATGAAGGCAAAACAAGAATGATATGCGGGCGGCTGGCGGACCACTGGCCCCGGCAGGGTTGGCACGGCGTTGCCAGACGTGTTTCTTTTCTTTCAGACGAGGGTAGCCGGTTCATTAACCAGATGTGGGATTAGGTTGCCAGTATACCCAGGGTTTGCCCTGGGTGGCGATTTTTTTCCTTTTCCAATAGCTTAGGCACTAGCTCTAAGGGGACCCTAAAAACGGGTTTTTTAAGGAGGGGTGGAGTGGGGGGAACTACGCGTTCAGAAACCCCAAAAAGGTTTTTTGAGTATACCGTACCCGGGGCAGGTTCACGGACTCAGTCACAGGACCATGGCTATGGACTGCATGAAGAGCAGTGAGGCAATTGGGAAAAGTTTTCTATTTCTTGCTAGTACCACGGAATAGTTTTATGCATAAAAGAATGGTTTTTTGACGCACCCTTTGAAAGGTGTTTGTTATACAGCTCCAAAATCTGATTAATGAAAAAAGACAAAAAAACTGATAGAAAAGAAAATACAACAAATTGTAAAATGTTTACTGGGGGTTCGAAGAATATAGTAAAATTGTGCATGAAGGGGGCAAGTATAAAATTTCCCCCCCCCCAAAATAAATTTCCGACATAAAAAAATTTTTTATTAAAGGGGGAAAAACGAAAGACATTGAACTTGGGAATTGCCGTATCACTTTGTGTAAAATTTTTGCAAGGGGGCGAGCACACCGGATTTAGAACTTAGAAAATCAGGGTTATGGGATACAATCCCAACGGAATTAAGAAGTAGTAAACTATGTGAAAGGGAAAAAGCTTTTTTTTTTTTTTTTTTTTTTTTTTTTTTTTTTTTTTTTTTTTTTTTTTTTTACATCACAAAAAAAGGCCCAAGGGCCAAAAAAAAAAGGGTAACAAAAAAGGCTTATTTCCCCAGCCCCTAAAAAAGGGGGAAAAAAGAAAAAAAAAAAAAAAAAAAAAGAGGGGTAGGCCAATTTTAGTTGGGGGAGGGTCTTGTTACTCTTTTTTTTAAAAAATTTTTAAAAGGTCATAGGAAAGTGGAAAAATAAAAAACAGGAAGAGATTTCCCCGAGTTTACCGTGAAAGGGATGAAAGGGGAAAAAAAGATACTGTTTAACTCTTGCATTGGGAAGATGGACAGAATAGGGATGAGAATGAGTAGAAAGTTTGTGCAAGCGAGGCCGCGGGAGGGGGGAGGCAGCAAATTTGCAAGTTTCGAAGAGCAGGGAGCAGAAAATAACGGGAGAAGAGAGCAAAAGAAGCAACATTGTGGCGTGATTAAAGATGAAAAAAATCAGTCAGAGGCGAGGAGTTGATGAGAGAAAAAACTTTTGACTCAAACCCCGTTTAGGAGAGCTGTATGAGGGTCCTCCCCAAACAGTGAGACATCTCCATAATGGGGGATAAGGCCCCCCGTAGAGAGAAGCAATTGGGGGGGAGAAAAAAAAAAAGGACGCAGACGGGGCCCCAGGACACCAACTTTTTTAAAAAAGCTGTTTTAGCAAGGAGAGATGTGAGTTTTTTAGTTCAGATTTTTTTGTAAAGGATAGTCCTAGAATGTTCATTGTAGAAGGAGGGCAGTTTAGTGTCATTGAAGACGAGGGGTAGTTATCTGGTGGTTTTTTCGAGTAGATAGTGAAGAAATTTTGGGTTTTTGAAGCATTTAACAAAACAAGGTTGTTTGCCCCCAAACAGAAAAAAAAAGCAAGATCAGAAAGATCAGAAGTTAGGGGGCGCTCGGTGGGGCCTAAAAAAAGATAGTGCCCAAAAAAAAAAAAAACTGACAAAGAAACAGACAGAATGCCCCTTGACAGTAAAATCCATGCAGAGTATGTAACCAAAAGGTCATAAAAAGTGAGTCGTTCAAAGACCCAAAAGCCCCCATGTCACAAATTTCGGGTGGAAATTTTGGAAGGGGAGAGTGTGACCAGTGAGCAACGGTTTGTCAATGCAAAATTTGAAATTTTCAGGTTCAAAAAAAAAAGAACAAACAGTAATGATAGATTGTTCATTATCCGCACACGGGTTTGTGACAAGGAAAGATGTTTTGGGCGTCACAACATTTGTGAGCGTCTCTGTGAGAAAAAATTTTTTGACTGAATTGGTAAGTAGTATTGAAAATACTCGGGCCCTTTTGACATATTTCCCCTGTTGAACTGCAAGGTACTAATACAAAAAGTGCAGTAGAATTTAAAAATTGTATTTTGCCCTTACAACTTTTGGAATATGAATTAATTTAGTTGGAAAAAAAAAGATTTGTATTTTTTTGTTAGTTTTGACATGGGTTTTTTATATTATAAATTATAATATATATAATATATTTTATATAATTAAAAATTTTTATAATAAATTTTATATATAAAATTATATATATATATATATTATATAATTATATATAAATATTTATATAATATATATAATATATTATATATAATATAATATATATATTTAAAATATTAAATATTTTTTTTTTTTTTTTTTTTTTTTGGGAATATATACTACTAAACTACTATAACTATACTATACTACTACTGTTTTGTGTATTGTGTATTCACCTAGTTTTCATCTACTTGTATCTTACAGGGCCTGAGCAACGCTCGTATGGCTCCGTCTCCATATCAACATTTGTTTTATCATTCATACTTAGGGTCGGCCGAAGCCACTATAGACTAGTAAGCCTGTGACAAAAATTGGCCTAACCCAAGAGTAACTGCAATATAAATAAAACCTGCTGCTTTTAATTCCTTTTGGCCTAGGACATCAAATATTCAAAATCGTGTATATTCGTTCGTTTGGAAATGTAGGAATTTTTTGTTGGAAGTGAAGCACGTAATATCATTTTTGGAAATTTTATGTATCAATTATTTTCGCATAAATTACCCATGTTTGACATAGAAGAATGGAATGGAGTATGATAATTAGGTTATCTTGGTCGTACTTTCATTTGGAATAGGTTTCATTAGAATCAAATGACTCCCTATTAGGGTACGCCGTATAACAAAAATTCTTTTTCTCAACTTTGGCATGTCACTTTCCTATGTAAAATGGAATTCTAAGACGATTTTATCTACTTCCATTTTTGCATTTGAGCAATTCTTACTATGCAAAATCACACTTTTATATTGCATTCTTATCGAATAATGCTTAAATGAGTACGCTGTGTCCGGTTGGTCCTGTTTATTGCATCATGCACCAATATGAGTTCCAAATGACTAGCGTGGTAAGCTCTTTCTGATCAGTAGGTTCATCAGGCACTACATCACAGTGTCACAGCCTCTACGTTGGCCTAGAACGTGTCCATCATGTCCTTCTTAGACCTGAAGCAGAGCATGGTCTCCCGGTGGTGGGCCCGAGACCGGATGAACCCGTCTCTGGCCTGCTGCCCCACCACTGCTGCCGCAGCCTCTGTCACCTGCTTCACGACTCTTTGGTGCTCTGAGTGTGGATAGAGAATCCGGAACCTCGTACGGCTTGACCAGGATCTCCTAGATCTGATCCCCGACAGTGAACAGGTGGGATGCACGCCCCTGGG
>JACEEZ010025586.1:0-17500 GCA_016584305.1 Chionoecetes opilio
CTCCACCTTTCCGGGGGAGAGGAGGAGGAGAGAGAGAGAGAGAAAAGAGAGAGAGAGAGGAGAGAGAGAGAGAGGAGGAGAGAGAGAGAAGGAGAGAGGAGAGAGAGAGCTGTCGGGGGAGAGCGAGAGCGGGAGAGAGCGAGGCGGGAAGAGAGCAATTTATTTAGTTAACCTTAATGTTTGCATGGTTTTATTGTATGTATCAGAAAACGAAATATGTCAAGGAAAGCTAATTAAATTCTGTTCTTTTGATATCTGCCATCTTATAAGCTGCCCCAAAAAAGTATACATGACGACGAGTTTTAAAGTGAATGTTAAGTTCATCATATTTCTTCTGAGTCTCATAATGACCTTTATTTAATGTGTTTTACTATGTTTTATGTGATAATCTTATAGAACAAGCATTTCCGCAGATAACAGTCTATCCCTTATACATGTATATCATGATATACTGCGGGGTAATACCTTGAGAACTTCCCCGGGTCTTGGGTGAACGAAGAGGCCTTGGCGCCAAGATGGCGGCCAGTAGCGTTTAACATAGGGCCTATGAATGGCGTTACCCTCTTTATAGAGATACCCTAGGGAAAGCATCACATATTAAGCTAAATAACTCAAACTTCTCTTTAAAATCTTGCAAGTCATAAACTACACTTTTTCCCGCAACTGCATATTTTCCAGAAACTGCATATTTTCCCGGAACTGCATATTTCCGGAACTGCATATTTTCCCGCAACTGCAATTTCCCCCAAAAACTGCATATTATTCCTTCGCGACCCAGCCTGTACCTTTTAATAAGGTCAGCATCATCATACATATCCAAAACGTCTTTCAGGCTGTCCCATTTTACCTCGGGAGGGATTATTCCTTGTTTTTGTGCGTCCATCCTGGCCTAGTGAAGACTTGAGTGCTGGAGAAAAGACTTGAGCATGCCCATGAAGGACACTTAACTTTGGTGCCTGTTAAGCATACTTAAATCGGATTTGCATTTTTGGTTAAATCACTTAAGCATTTCTTAAGTATTTAAATGTAAGATCAGCAAATTTTCGTCTGCTAAGTACGCTTAACAGTACTTATCTTTTTGTTTATGTCGGCCCAGTACTATAGGACTGAACCACGCAGCTGTGGAGCGTTCTATTATGTCCTTCTCTTCCATTTCTCTCAACATTATGGCTATCAATCCTACATCCTACTCTCCAGCAATCAAAGCAAGCGTTGCTACTTGGCTTCCTTCGACAGTCTGCGGCTGAGTGGTTGTTCATTTTACAGTAGGGACAACACGGCTGGGAGTTCCTTCTCCAATCTAAACTGGGTATTTTCTGGTCTTTACCTACTCTCAAATCTTGTAATTTCCTCCCCATGCCTTCCATCTGTGCTCGCAGTTCTTTTACTTCTGACTGACTGACTGACAATTCCTCTGACTGTTCCTGCTTATTGGGAAGAGTACTCTGGGCAGCGGGTGTTATCTCTGATAGCTGCAGGTTCTGGTTTATCGCGTATATCCTATCTGTGTCTCTTCCGATTGCTATTGCCCTCACGATCTCCACTAGCTCTATGAATTTTCTCAGTGGGATTTGTTCATCCATGAAAAACTCTAATTTCTCCCTACTTTGGCTTGGTAATCCTCTCATCAGTTTTGTTTTTATGATCTTATCCCTACAGGGAATTTCTCTTGAATGTTTTGACTTTGCTTCCAATATGGCGTATTTGCATTTAAGTTTAGTTGCGAAATCTTGAGGATCTTCCAGCCAATCATACTTGACCTCCGAAATGCTGTTAAGGATCCTGTCGACATTATTGTCTATTAGATATTCATATAAACAATAAGTTAGGAAGTCCCACGATTTAAAATTGATCTTACTCAGGGTATTCTGTATGTATAACGCTAACGGTGGGTCCACTCTTACCATAAGGATCCTCTTTCTCTCCTCGAAATCCTATGAACAACTCTCTACTTGGGAAAAGAAAACTTTCAATCTTCCCTCTGCATCGATTCCCTGCAAATTACTGAGGTTCAGCATTCGTATATCTCTAGGCTTTACCAATGACCTCACTGGTCTCCTGACATCCTTCTCCCCTCCCTTATCTCTCAACAATAACTCAAGAGCCATTTTTGTTCTTTCCACTTCTTGTTCTAATTGAATCATCCTATCTAACCGCTCGTATTGTTCTGGACTGGTATCGTCTTCCTTGGGTGTCGCTTCTTCCTCCTTCCTAATCTCTTTGTCCAAACCCTCTGCTCCATTCTCCGAAAAAGTAATCAACTCTTCCATCTTGAAGAAAAAAAATCTCAATGATGACTATTACTGGGTCTAGTGTTTGGCTTTTTAAGGTGGCTAATATAGCCACGACAACCCGCAGAAGTTGCTTACTTGCCTATAAGAACCTCATGTCTGTGTCTATAAAACCTCAACACTGACATACACTTTTCTTATAATTTCTATGGTGGGTAACCCGGGCCTCCTAAAGCCTGCACTGCAGCCCATACCTGGTAGTTGTGCATGATAAAATTTACGAGTTTATCATATATAAAGCTCCTGCCCGTCCTGTTAAAGTGCACTCCATCATACGCTAGGGCTTGTGCATATAGTTTGGCGTTAAAGCTTAATTTCCTATACTGAGTTAGTTTATTGTTCAATTTGTTATTTATCGCTTTAGCTATTTTATCGTATGTTTCTTGCTCAACCCTCCTAGCGTAAGGGTCTGTTATGATCCTGGGTTTTATCATGTTAATCCTTATCTCACAGTGGCACGTTGCCTGTAAGGCTTCTACTACCTTCCTAATCTTTCCCACTATGTCTCCCACCTTACTGTCTTCTTTGAAGTCATTACTGCCTAACCATAGGATAACTAACTCTAATTCTTTCTGCAAAACTCCGTTCAATCTATCATCTGAAAAAAAGGTTCTAATCTTGCCTCCTGGCGTTCTATAAACATCTACTGCTACGTTAGGATCATCTACTTCCACGGTCTGAGGGACCTGACTATTACCAACTAGCGCTACCCTGTACATGGATGTGATCACTGAGCACTGGCACTTGAAAAATAAAAAGGAATTAGTTAGCACGTGGGTAAGGGGTAGCCTGAAATGGATCCCTAACCAGCTGCCACCAACTTGTAGTGCCCCCCTTTTGGCTAGATGTTAATTTGAAGGGCTCCACACACTTGGCGAATACGCTGCCACCACCCACAATAAGTGGGGGGAAAAAAATCTAAAGATTTAGAGAATATATGAGGATAACTGGGACTTAATGAACGACTCGTTAACAGGGTTTCTTTATAATCATCACGATCAGTAATCACATCACAGCTCCAATGGTTTTACCGAAAACTCACTGCAAATAATAATAATAATAATAATACCCAAAACGACTAACTTCTCATCCGGGCTTAACACAGGCACAAAATATCCTATACTCAGTTATTAGGTACTATACCTATCTACATAAATAAACAACGGAGCTATAATAGGGCCTTAGCTCTATATACTGGTGTCCAAGCTGGTCACCAACTCCGCTCCACTCAGCAACACACAAGTATCGCCGCCATCAAACACGTGGGTCAATTCAGGGTATCAACCAGCACTCCACTCAGCTCACTGTTCCAGACACCAGTCCCTGATAACATATCATAAGTTACAAGTCTGTCATGAACTAATCAATGCACTAGATATCCTTATAAGTACACTGCCACTCACATACCTTCTTGAGAATTGCAGGGGAAACGACTCCCTCCACACGACTAGTCCGTGCCAGGCTCGGCGAGAGAGAGAGAGTATGTCTACCTGCTCCCTTCCTTGCCTTCTTGCCGTGACGTCACCAGGAACCACGAGCATAAATATATGGCCGGAAACCTATATCCAAATGCATTGGGACTGAGGAGTGAAGGGAAATATTAATATTATTTAAAAAACTTTATATAAAAATATTTTATATTTTATATATATTATATATATATATATATATATATATATATATTTTATATATATATATATATATATATATTATATATATATATATATATATATATATATATATATATATATATTTTGTGTGCATGGTGATGAAAATGGATAAGGTGATTATTAGAAGAGAACAGCGACAGATGAAGACGCGTTCATGTGGGCTAAATGGGTTATAGTGGACAAGAACTGCGCGGTCGCTACCACCGTTACCACTTAACATTTGTGGAAATTATCCACTAAAACCGCTCTATAATTAGGAGAATGGTATGGTGGAATTTGACCCTTCTCTGTCAAAAAGGGTGACTAGTAAAAATTCAACCTATGTATATATTATTATAGATTTGGGTATAAATTAAGATGCATTAAATATAGTAATATAATTCTGGTGGTATTCACCTATAGTACCACAATTAATCAAAGGATTAACATAATATGGGAATTGTGAGAAAAATATTGGAGCCTCCACGTATAAGAGTAAACATTATTGGAACTTCTACGTAGGAGGCTCCAGGCCAGCTGATCGGTGTTTTTCAGTGAAGGCGAGCATTCGCGCATTAAATCCTACACGATCAAGGTGTAGTACTCTCTTGATTGTACACTAAGGTGTAGTCACGCTCATCTTAATATGATTGAGCCAGCATAACCGATCAATCGGTTATAAGCAAGGACAAAGTGGTAAACACACCACAATAGTGCCGCGCCAGGAACTGTGAAAAGCTACCACCGCGGCCTACCACCATCGCCGCCATTGCGTGCACCATACCACAATTACCAACGCCCTGAGCCGTCCTACAGCGCCTACCACCACTCCCTCAAATAATAATCAAGCCTTCAAATCATCAACCCATCTACCACTGCTGAGTATACCTTCGTTAGCGTCTAAATAGGGTATCAATGTAGTCGAGGTAGTTCTTGGGTTAATAGCAAGGTGAGTTCACGTCAATTATTACTATAATTTCAACATTTTGGTGCCCCGAGTGAGGATCATCTTTGGGAATGTATAAGGTAGCCGTTGTGGGACACAGCTTATGCCCTCAGCGAGTGGCGGTGGAAAGTGTGGAACTCAGGCTCTTTTGGGCACCCGGCGGTCGTGCTGATTTATTTTGACACAGAAGCACGTCTCAATGAAGTACATTAGTGCCTCATGACCTCACAGTTCTCTTTCTGGGGGGTAACGATATATAGCCATCAGTTATCTAGCCACCGGCGAGCCGCCGTATACGACGCCGTACCCGCCCGCCATACTCACCCGCCGAGTCATAGACAGCCACGGCACACAGGCCGCATTGGTAAAGCTACCATCCGCCAACAACAATGTTTGTGAAGTTAGTAGTTACATTAAATAAAGTAGTGGATGATTATAGGCCTGGCTTCGCGCCTTGCTAGGCCAAGTCAAACGGCACATCCACCCTTAGAATTAAAATAATTAAATTAGGGAACGCTAACTCGTAAACTTGTATCCAACCTTTTTATTTTTATTTTCTTATTTTCATTTCATCTAATCAATTAAAATCATGGCGGAAGGGACTAAAGCATTAGCGGCTAAATTAGGATGGCTTACACGAATATATAAAAAGTGTGTGGAAGCAGCTGAGACTATCCCTATTGACTATAATAGTTTAAAGACAGGTCTGCTAATGCTAAAACCTAATGGGATAATTATGAAGAGGCTTACTTTCAATTATTCGAGGTTGGAGATAGAATTAATTAATTATGAGACCAAGTATGATCAAGAATGTACAAAATACATGGAAACGGTATTCAAATATGAGAACTTAGTGCGTGATCAGAAACCTAAAGCCAAAGCCTCTTTAACCCAACTTAAATTACCAAATTTGTCATTGCCCCATTTTGAAGGGGAAAATTGGTATTCTTTCTGGGATACATTCAAATTGATTGATGATAGGACTGATTTAACAGAGGTGCATAAATTAACCTATTTGTTAGGTCAGTTGAGAGGTTCTGCATATCTGCTGGTAAAGGAATTAACAGTAGAAAATGCCAATTATAATATGGCACTCAAGATTCTTAGAGATAATTATGAAGATAAAGATCAGATAACAAAGAATCTTTTCTGTAAGTTCATGGATCTACTGAGCCCTTCTCACAATCACAGATAATAATTGGAAGAGTTCAGAATAACTTTAAACTGCACACTAAGAGCCATTGAAGCTCATAAGCCCTTGACAGAGTCAGACTGGATGGTCAGTATCATGATATGGAGAAAACTACCAACCAGGAAGCGAGACTGCTTAAATCAGAGGTACAGTAGTAATTACTTCACAGTCAAGCAAATAGAGTAGGGATTATTACAAGAGTGCAAACATTTGCAAGGTATTGAGCAGGAACACCCCCACAGGGAGATTGAGATAGCTAGACCTAAAGGTAATTAGCGATATCAGCCACCTTTAGAGTTTAAAGAGCCCTCATTGGTGGGTAGTTATCCCACTCCTACTAAAGTTACGATGGGAAGAAAACCGGTAGATAAGTTTCAAACTAGACCAGCCGGTAAACCACCACTAAGACCTACTCAAAGAACAGGTGCCATTCCTAAATATAGGGTTTTTAAACCAGTGAAGTCAGAAAAAAAATGTGCTTTCTGCGAGGAAGAACATCCACCCTCCACTTGTAATATATACCCAGATTATTCCACTAGGCTCAAAAGGTTAATGGACCTGGGAAACTGCCTAACCTGCCTTAGTGATAAACATGCAATACAAGCCTGTCCTATTAGTCTGGGTATTTGTAAGAAGTGTAGAAAATCCATTAATCACATAGCCTTATGTCCTAATGGTGATGTGAGAACAGACCCTACGGTCGTTAAAATGGCAGTAACTAATAGGAGTAGTTCATCCCCTGTCCCTACGGCAGAATTGGGAAGGTGAGCCACGATGGTAATTCAGCCATTGTGAAAACAATGTTTGACAGTGGTGCACACAAAGACATTTTATTAGTGGAGAGATAGTTGATCTATTACAATACCTTCTAATTAACAAGGTGAACTTTGCCATTTCGGGCTTTCGGGCCAACAAAGAAGCTCAAAGTTTTGACATTGTTCGACCACTAGTCCAATTAGGAAATTATAAATGTAGGGTAGCTGCTGTAGTTAATAACATCGGTATAAATTTAACTGTAAAAGGACTAAATTCTACAGCTGAAATGTTGAAAGAGAAAGGTGTTTGACTAGTTAGAAATACCTTTGAGGATGTTGATGGCCCATACCAATTAATAATTAATAGGCGCTGATGATTTTGGGCGATTCCTAAGTAAGGTCATCAAAAGACAACATTTCCATGTTCACCAGTGCCGGTGGTGATGTTATAATGGGACCTATTCCACAAACCACTCACCAGCCTAAACAAGAGGAATGCATTCCTAGTCATGCACAAATCCTCTTGGCTGCTAGAATAGGAACTTCATTAGTACCCACTCATATCAATGAGTTATTGGTAGAAGGGGATATCCCCGTGCATAAATTATGGGATCTAGAAACTATCGGTATCATACCTGAACAGTTACTTAAAGAGGATCAAAATACTCAAGATCACTATGATCACAGTCAATTATGTAGATTGTAAATATGAAGTAGGACTACCTTGGCAAATAGATACCCCTGTGTTACCTTCCAATTAGCACACAATTAAGAGCCAATTAAATAGCTCAATAAGAAAACTGAAGAAAAATCAGTCTAAACTGGAGTGCTATGATAAGATAATTCAAGATCAATTAAAGGATGACTTTATCGAAAAACTGGACGGAGCAGTAAATCACAATATAGGACATTATTTACCCCACCATGCAGTGGTCAAAGATTCATCAACCATCCTAGTCCCAGAGCTGAGGGGGTGTTGGTTATGTTTCATTTGCCAAAAGGTCTGCGAGTTGTTTCTAAGAGGGCAATGTCTCAGGATTTCAAAAACCCATTTCTTACAAAATTTTACTTGGAACTTTTCTCAAAATCTGCTCTTGAAGTAGGGTACCCTCAAATTTTGATTTCGCGATTTCGCGACACACCGATTTCGGGCAGTGTAGGTCTTTGGTCTCCAGATGCATGAATAATGTACCTACAGATACGTGTGGTATCCCCTGAAGTGGAAATCAACTGGTAACAGTGAATAAACTTGAATGCACTGTCCATTTGGGACCCATATTTGATGGTAGCCCCAAAACATCAATTTTCACTCTCCATTTTTTTAGCTTTCCGGCGTCTGGCGGACTTAATATAGGTCTGAAGGCAATTTCGAGGCCACACTTCCGATAAAATTTTTTGAGCTCTACAACTTTGTCACCAGTAAAAAAAATTCAATCTCGAACGTAAGTGGCTTTTCTGTGAGTGTAAAGTGTCACGAAGTGGCTTTCAGCTGAGCTACCTGGCGTCTGGCGGACTTAATGTAGGTCTGAAGGCAATTTTGAGGCCTACCTTCCGATATAATTTTTTGAGCTCTACAACTTTGTCATCAGTAAAAAAAAATTAATCTCGAACGTAAGTGGCTTTTCTGTGAGTGTAAAGTGTCACAAAGTGGCTTTCAGCTGAGCTACCTGGCGTCTGGTGGACTTAATGTAGGTCTGAAGGCAATTTTGAGGCCTACCTTCCGATAGAGTTTTCTAAGTTCTACAACTTTGTCTTCAGTGAATTTTTTTCAATCTTGAACGTAAATGGCTTTTTTGAAACAAAAACCCCCCTGACACTACCCCGCACCGCCAGTGTCAGGGGGGTTTTTGTTCCAAAAAAAACCATTTACTTGAGATGAAAAACTTCACTGAAGACAAAGTTGTAGAGCCAAAAACCTTCGAAAAGGTTGTCTCGAAATTGCCTTCAGAACCTACATTAAGTCCGCCAGACGCAGTAGCCTCACTCAATACATTATCGCCCTTTTTCAACGCGTTTATTAGACGTCCCAACCAACAGGAACTAAGTGATTTTACGGAGAAAATGCCACCGAGCGCCAAAAGGGTCAGAAGAGGCGCTCGGTGGCATCTCTCCGTGAATCACTTAGTTCCTTTGAGTTGGACGTCCCAAT
The DNA here is from genome assembly GCA_016584305.1 of Chionoecetes opilio. Classification (NCBI taxonomy): domain Eukaryota; kingdom Metazoa; phylum Arthropoda; class Malacostraca; order Decapoda; family Majidae; genus Chionoecetes; species Chionoecetes opilio. Next base: position 8,983 of record JACEEZ010025586.1, read on the forward strand.
AATTGAACGTTTGAAACAAGGGGATAATTATGTGAATTGAGCACCTGGCGTCGGCGGACTTAATGTAGGTCTGAAGGCAATTCGAGGCAATACTTCCGATAGAAGTTTTGAGCTCTACAATTTGTCTCAGTGAATTTTTTCAATCTCAAAACGTAAATGGCTGTTTTGGAACAAAAAACCCCCCTGGACACTTGGCGGTGCGGGGGAGTTTCAGGGGGGGTTTGTTCCAAAAAAGCATTTACGTTCAAGATGAAAAAAAATTTTACTGAGAACAAAGTTGTAGAACTTAAAAACTCTATCGGAAATAGGCTCAAAATTGCCTTCAGACCTACTTAAGCCGCCAGACGCCCGGGAGCTCAGCTAAAAACCCCTTCCCTGACACTTTACACTCACAGAAAAAGCCACTTACGTTCGAGATTGAATTTTTTTTAATGAGACAAAGGGTTTTAGGCTCAAAAAACTCTATCGGAAAGTAGGCCTCAAAATTGCCTTCAGACCTACATTAAGTCCGCCAGACGCCACGTAGCTCAGCTGAAAGCCACTTCGTGACACTCAGAAAAGCCCCTTACGTTCGAGAGTGAATTTTTTTTTACTGGCGACAAAGTTGTAGAGCTCAAAAAACTCTATCGGAAGTGTGGCCTCGAAATTGCTTTCAGATCTATATTAAGTCCGCCAGACGCCGGAAAGCTCAAAAAATGGACAGTGAAAATTGATGTTTTGGGGCTACCATCAAATATGGGTCCCAAATGGACAGTGCATTCAAGTTTATTCACTGTTACCAGTTGATTTCCACTTTAGGGGATCCCACACGTATCTGTAGGTACATTATTCATACATCTGGAGACCAAAGACCTATACTGCCCGAAATCGGTGTGTCGCGAAATCGAAATTTGAGGGTACCCTACTTCAAGAGCAAATTTTGAGAAAAGTTCCAAGTAGAATTTTGTAAGAAATGGGTTTTTGAAATCCTGAGACATTGCCCTCCTAGAAACAACTCACAGACCTTTTGGCAAATGAAACATAACCAACACCCCCTCAGCTCTGGGACTATCCCTATTAGAATAGTTTTCAATTGTAGTTTCAAAACTAAACAAGATGCTAGGTTAAATGACTGCCTTCAGACAGGACCGAATCTCTTGTCCAATCTAGGAGATGTCCTAGCAAAATTCAGAACAGATAAATTCGCCTATGTGGCTAACATCTCTAAGGCTTTCCTAAGATTAGGTCTAAGGACAGAAGACAAAAATTTCACCAAATTACTATGGCCTGAAAATATATCTCAGGAAGATAGCCCCATAGCCACATACAGGTTTAAGTCAGTTCTGTTTGGTTCTTGTTCAAGCCCCTTTTTATTAAATAAAACATTACAGTACCATTTTAAGGGTTCTGATAGCCCAGAATTAGGGAAGAACTTCTATATGGATAATTTGCAGGGGACGATAAATTCAGAGGAAGAACTAATACAAATTTATAACCTGGCTAATAAAAAGTGCAGGAAGGCCAGCCTCCCCTTACAGAGTTGGAATACTAATTCTCCAAGACTAGAAGGGATAATCAGGAAGGATTTCCTTAATTATACGCCACCAGAGGTCCAATCAATGTTAGGATTATGGTAGAATGGAACTGATGAACTAGGATTAAAGTGTTCAGATTTTTCTGATGTAGTCCTAACAAAGAGAACACTCTTAAGTCAGGTCAGCCAAGTATTTGACCCCTTGGGCATAGTGAGCCCAATAACTATAAGGGGTATATGTCTAATACAAAAGGCCTGGGAAGAACACCTCGATTGGGATACCCCCCTTGATGGGAAATATACAACAGAATAGGAGACTATAAAATCTGAGTTCAATAAGATAAATGAAGCTCACATAAGTAGGAGAATAAATACTGATGGGCGACAACCCCAGCAACTACACATATTTTGTGATGCTTCAAAAAGTGCATACGGTGCAGTAGCTTATCTTAAAGCAGGAGAGGGATGAAATTTAATTATGTCTAAGGCTCGGGTTTCCCCAATTAAGCCTAGAACCTTGCCTCAATTGGAGCTGACTGCATTAGAATTAGGCACTAAATTAGCACAATATCTAAGTAATTTATTACAAATTGGTGCGGTATATATGTGGACCGATAGTGAAATTTGCCTACACTGGTTAGTGAAACATAACACAAAAATCCCTTAAGTCAGGAATCGTGTTGGTAAGATAAATGATTTAGGCTCCACATTTCACTATAATCATGTTGCTACCAAGGAAAACCCAGCTGATATTTTGTCCAGAGGAACAACTATCCTCAAATTAAAAACAGGATTATGGTTTAAAGGTCCTACCTGGCTGAAAAATAATAATGAATCAATAATAATCAAAAGGTCTATAGTAGGTCAGACATATCAGAAGATATAATTATGGAACCTATATTACAATAATTATTATAATGATGATATTATTTAACAATGATATTACGAAATTATATTTAAAACAAGGGTAATGATAGAGATACAAATAGGAATAATATATGCAAGAACAAGACGATGGGTGCATGACACAGGTGCGTTTTCTTATAACTCTCTCTCTCTCTCTCTCTCTCTCTCTCTCTCTCTCTCTCTCTCTCTCTCTCTCTCTCTCTCTCTCTCTCTCTCTCTCTCTCTCTCTCTCTCTCTCTCTCTCTCTCTCTCTCTCTCTCTCTCTCTCTCTCTCTCTCTCTCTCTCTCTCTCTCTCTGTGTGCAAAAGCAATAATTATTCCTTTTACAACGTCTGCTACTAGACTGCCATTACTGTTGCTGCTACCACCACTACTACTATTACGACTATCACCACCAACAGTGACTTCAGTTGCAGTAAGGAAAAAAGAAGAAGAAAATATGTAGAATGAAGGAGGAAAGAAGAGAGAGAGAGGGAGAGAGAGAGAGAGAGAGAGAGAGAGAGAGAGAGAGAGAGAGAGAGAGAGAGAGAGAGAGAGAGAGAGAGAGAGAGAGAGAGAGAGAGAGAGAGAGAGAGAGAGAGAGAGAGAGAGAGAGAGAGAGAGAGAGAGAGAGAGAGAGAGAGAGAGAGAGAGAGAGATGGCAAGGGAGGGAGAGGTCGCCCCCGTGGGAATAAAACAGCATCCCAGGGGAAGAAGGAGGAATGCATGGTCCAGACTTGTGAATCCGGGGTTGGAAAGGAGGTGGGTAGGGGAAATAAGATACTATGACCGATGATTTATTGGAAAATACGAAAAGGAAATGGAAGATGACCTGAGCCCCGCGTGTATATGAACTCTTCTGAGTGACTGTACCACAAGAATGGAGAAGAACAACTATTGTTTTCCCTTTTACTTAACGGAGGAACTTGGAAGATCCATTTGATTATATACAAGTTTCACTGACCAGTGTAGTAGAGAAGCTATGTGAAAAAGTAGTAAGGGAAACATGGCTTGAATACTGGAAAAAAAGGAAATAGTGTCGGACAGGCAATTTGGTTTCCGATTTGGGAATCCATGTGTCTAATCTGCAGTATTCTTAATAAATGATTATTGATTAAGTACAAATAAGAGATGGACGGGTAGACTATGTTTAATAATTGAAAAATTACTTAACAAAGGTTTACCACACATGAGGCGCCTGTGAAAGTTAGAATGTGAAAGTGTCTTGGACAGGAATGTCATGAAATGGATAAAAGATTTCCGCAAAGGGAGATAAATATGGGCTTTGATAGAGACAAGTGTGGGAACTACTTTCCTTACATGTCTCGTAGAAGTAAAGAATTATATTGTAGGTCTGCCTTCGTATCCAAAAATAATTGCATGCTGGAAAGGCATGGCGACATGCAATACTAGGCTATACCGATCGAGGATACCACGCACTATAAGTTGAAACCATTTTTTTTCTTCTTCTGCTAGCTTTTCATATAATACATACACATACACGCCATAGCGTATAAAACATTGCAAATATATTGTATTAGAATAAGGTATTACATTGGCATCTTAACAATGAAGTCACTTAAGCTATGGACGAATTTTTTTTTTCTACAGCTGAGGTAGTTTCCAAATACCTCGCTTCTTGGTACAACAAATGACAATATTGCTAATGCAAATTGCCATATTTTCACATGCAAATCGTTTTCATTAAGGACTTACGGATTTATAATGAGTGCACACGAAGGCCGTGGAAAATGAGAACTTGCCAAGTATCTACTTTATGTAAATTCCATGAAAATATTTAGTGAATGAGAATCATTTGGGTATAATAAATAGAACTAGTATCAGTATTACTCAACCGTTACGTATCAGACTGAGGCGGTACGATGCTTTCCTTGCGTAAGCTGGCGCCCTTGTTGCACCTGTCTGTAGCTATCACCATGCATCAATCATCATCGTTGCCAGTCATTCGTAATTTCCTTGGATCTAGGGAATACAGCCACCTTAGGGAATTACTATCAGCCTTATATTTTATCTGTATAACACAGCTGAAGTTCCGTAGTCGAATATTGATGCAAGTTAATATTGAGTGTCGAAAGTGTAACACACACCTCCCTGCACCTCAAAAATTAAAGACTGTATTATGATCACATGTGGATCTGAAATACATTAAGATAGATACTTCACATGCCGCTTTATGTTAAAGGCAGTGTCACCTAATATCTCTCTCTCTCTCTCTCTCTCTCTCTCTCTCTCTCTCTCTCTCTCTCTCTCTCTCTCTCTCTCTCTCTCTCTCTCTCTCTCTCTCTCTCTCTCTCTCTCTCTCTCTCTCTCTCTCTCTCTCTCTCTCTCTCTCTCTGCAAAGGCATTATGATATGTGATATAAGAAATTTTGTGAATTTTTTTTTTACCATATGGGGTATATTGGAAGGTATTCGACATTGATAACATTGATGTTGCTTTCCGCCTGTAGGTAGTAAGCCAGCGACGTGTGGAGGAGAGGTACTGAAGGTGCTCGCCTCCTCAGTTGAAGGTACTTCATTTATTTATGAATGAGATTGGTATCCTGCTATTAATACAAATTACTATAATATATTTGCTCTACAAAATACTGGTCATGAGAATAACTACATATCACTTTCACTTAGGTGCATGAGTAGGCCCCTACAACTAACAGGCAACGTACGTATAGATATGTTGTCTTTTGCCGTGCGGGTGTGTGATGTGCAAGAGCAACATTTAAACAAATTCTAGTCATAGAAAAATGGCATTACCGTCAATAACACTATAGTCGCCACTGCACTTATGTCGCCATGTGCCATATATTATGAATTTTAGCATCACTACTGTTAATAAGACTATTGTCACCAGTGCACTAATGTCGCCAGGCGAATTTTATGGGCGAATTTTACGAATGTTATGATCACTACAGACTTGTACGTGCCAATAAAGTCATATATACATAAAATAAACTACAAATCATGCCTCTTCAATGACACATACAAGTATATGTTGATGCTAAAATTTTACTCCCATGATTCTGCACTAATGTCGCCAGGCGAATTTTATAGGCGAATATTACGAATTTTAGGATCACAACAGACTTGTACGTACCACGAAAGGCATATACATAATATAAACTACAATGATGATATTCATGCCTTATCAGTGGCACATACAAGTATGTAGTGATGCTATAATTCGAAATATATGGCACCTGGCGACATTAGTGCAGTGGCGACTATAGTGTTATTGACGGTACAGATTTGTATGTGCCACCAAAGAAACATGCACAATAGTTTATATTATGTACTTGTCTTTGGTGGCACATATAAATCTGTAGTGATGCTAAAATTCGTAATATATGGCGCCTGGAGACATTAATGCAGTGCATGGCGACTATATATCGGTAGATGTTTTGATGCAAGCAAGTTTTTACACATGGTTTCAATGTTAATGTTTCATGCTTATCAATAGATTTCATAGTCTGATTTAGAGACGAATCCACCTTATAAGTCTACTTTTTTTTTTTTTTTTTTTTTTTTTTTACAACCGGACAGAAATAAAAAAAACTCGCTATCTGCCAGTCCCTATGAAAAAGATAGTAAGAAATTCATGAAAGTGGATGGGCCAATGTTTTAGTAACTTAAGTCGTAGGAAGATGGAAAAATAGAAACAGGAAGAGAGTTCCAGAGTTTACATGTGAAAGGATGGAAGAGTGAAGATATGGTTTACTGTTGAATTAGGAAGATTGACAGAATATGGTTGAAAGTAGGGTAGAAAGTCTTGTGCAGCACAAGGCCGAGGGAGAGGGGGGAGGCATGCAGTTAGCAGGCTCAGAGAACAGTGAGCATGCATATGACGGTAAAAGATAGCAAGAGAAGCAACATTGCGATGGTGATTTAAAAACTGAAGACAGCTAGTTAGAGGAGGGGAGTTGATGAGACGAAAAGCTTTTAACTCTAACCTGTTTGGGAGGGCTGTATGAGTGGATTCCCTCCAAACATGAGAGGCATACTCCATACATGGGCAGATAACGCCCCTTTACAGAACAAGCAGCTGAGAGAGAGAAGAAAATGACGCATACGCCAACGGACACCTTACTTCTTAGAATCTGATTTAACAAAATATGAGATGTGAAATTTCTAGTTGAGATTTTCAGTATAGGATAGACAAAGACTGTTCTTTGTAGAAGGAGATAGTTGAGTGTCATTGAAGAAAAGGGGATAGTTGTCTGTAAAGTTATGTCGAGTTGATAGGTGAAGAAATTCGGTTTTTGAGGCATTGGACAAACAAGGTTTGCCTTACCATTTTCAGAAATAAAGAAAGATCAAAAATTACTTAGGAACAGCACTATTGATAGACTTAGGAGAAGAACAAAACACCTCTACAACAACAGTTACTACAATATAACGGTTTAAAGGGAACTTGAAATAACAAGAAAGGTTTTGAGAGAATGATAGAAACCAGAAGAGGGTAGTTTGGAAATTAAAGATTTGTGCCAGACTATCGAAAGCTTTGGATATGTCAAGGGCAACAACAAAAAGGGTTTCGGTTTCACCGAAACCCCTAAAAGAGAAGGACCAAGATTCAGTCGGGAAAGCTAGAAGATTGCCAGTAGATTGTTTTTACGGAAATCGTACTGATGATCAGATAGAAGATTGTGAGCTTAAAGATGCTTAAGAATCTTCTTATTAAGTATAGATTAAAAAACTTTAGAAAGGCAGGAAATCAAAGCTATAGGAGGGTAGTTTTAGGGATTAGAACGGTCACCCATTTTAGGAACAGGTTGAATTTAAGCAAACTTCCAGGAAGAAGGAAAGATGGAAGTAGATAGACAAAAACGGAAAAGTTTGACCAGGCAGGGTGCAAGCACAGAAGCACAGTTTTTGAGAACAATAGGAGGGACTCCGTCAGGACCGTAAGCCTCCCGAGCGAGGATGAAGGCCAGAGAGGGCATGGAAAACATCATTACGAAGAATCTTGATAACAGGCATAATGTAGTAAGAGGGTGGAGGAGAAGGAGTAATAAACTCTTCATCATCCTGAGTTGAATTATGTGCAAAGGCTTGAGCGAAGAATTCACCTTTAGAAATAGGTGAGACAGTTGTGAACTGTGCATCCATTTTTATGAAGCATAGGAAAAAAAGATGCAGAAGAAAAAAGTTTGAGGTGTTTTTGGCTAGGTGTCAGAAGTCACGAAAAGAGCTGGAACTAGAAATATTTTAACATTTTATATTGATGAAGGAGTTTTGATAAGATAAAGAATAGATTTGGCACGATTATATGCGGGCAAAAATATATACAAAAATATAAAGGGTATAGGTTTGCTGCAGATTCTAGACACAATCTATGGTAAAAATTTTGAAAATAGAAAAATTACAAGTTAAATGCTGCATCATTGGGACAGAAAAGACACCGATGTAATCCTGGGAATTGTGTACGTAATTAGGCTACACAACCACTTACATTTGGTAGAAGAGCGCTCGTGTACTTCTTTCAAACACTGGTCTTGCAAGACCATTATGCACTATTTTCTTTAGGAAAACTTCACTATGCAAGTTTTATTTCGCCATGCAAATAAATCAATCGGATGTAGCAATAGATTATGGCAGTAAAATGCAATTACATGCAGCACGACGCCTTGGTGCCAAACACTCTTACCTCAGATGACTCACGTCACTGAACAAGTGTCAACTCCGTCATCTCAAGGACCCCGCCTCCCTTCTAACTCCACTCATAACATTTACCCGTAGCTTGATCAAGGCCACGGGTAAATGTTCTGATCAGCCTTGTATTTTTGGAGGCCTTATAGGTCAAACAAAATGCAAAGGTGTGATGCAACAACAAGCAATACCTACTTTCAGCCGTATTTGTAGTGTAAACACGATGACATGCTCCCTCCCTCGGAACCAATTTCTGTTTCCCTGGGCTCCCTTGCTTTTGACATTGCTTATTGTGCTGATCTCCATTTTTTTGGCTTTAATTAAGGAGGATAGAAGGGGAAGGATGTAGATAAAGAGTATGGAGGGGTGAAAGATGAAATATACCTTATGGTTCAAAATTGTGGAGCTTCTCCACCTTGCTATTGGTCAGGAGTTTACAGGTGTTGTTTGGGAACTT
>JACEEZ010025586.1:22500-25000 GCA_016584305.1 Chionoecetes opilio
GTCCATAATTTTATTCTTTCAGGGCTTGTGGGAATGTAAATGTACAGTTGGCGCAATAATTCAAGGGTAAACGATTTCAATTGTTTGATTTTATCTCTTTTTTTCGTACACTAAGTAGTACATACCAGCCGCCTTAACGGCTCGAACCAGTAGAGAAGTAAAACAAACAGGAGGTCATTAACATTTTGCTATCCCTCCCTCACTCCTTCTACCTCCTTCCTTTTCCTTCCATCATTCTCCCTCCCACCACCTCCTTCCCTCCTACTTCCCTCGCTCTGTTGGCCTGATCACACGCAGGACATGCAATCTCCAGATATTAACTGCCGGAAGCAGCCGTTTTGCACTCCCATTTTGTGTGTACAAATGGGATGTGAAAATGGTGGTGCAGAATGGCTGCTTCCGGTACAGGAAGCCAGATATTACTCTACCGGAAGCAGGCTAATATCTGGAGAATGCAGGAGGTTGCTGGAGATTTTAATATCAGGAGATTTGGAGACCGATCTTTGCATGACGCTAATGTCCTCCACTGAAAAAAGTGGTGCAAATATAATATAATATAATATATATATATATATATATATATATATATATATATATAATATAATATAATATATATATATATATGTATATATATATTATATATATATATATATATATATATATATATTATATATATATATATATATATATATATATATATATATATATATATATATATATATATATATATAATATATATATATATATATATATATATATATATATATATATATATATATATATATATATATTATATATATATATATATATATATATATATATACTATATATATTATAATATATATATATATATATATATATATATACTATATATATTATATATATATATATATATATATATATATATATATTATATATATATATATATATATATATATATATATATATATATATATATATATATATATATATATATATATATATATATATATATATATATATATATATTATATAATATATATATATATATATATATATATATATATATATATATATATATATATATATATATATATATATATATATATATATATATATATATATATATATATGGGGGAGGCGGTAGCGGAGCGGTTAGAGTCTCCGACTGGTGTTCTCGGTGACCCGAGTTCGATCCCCGAAGAAACCCAAAACCTTTCTGCACCGTCGAGTGGCCTAAGAACACCCACATGCCCTGCCTATCAACTCTACCTTCGACTGCGAGTGCATCGGAGGACACAGGGGGGGGCGGCATGAGCCTCTAATCACAGGCGTCACTATAAGAAGCCTGCCTGCGCCACCAACGGGCGAGGACCAACCATCAGAACCCTCAAGTGAACCTCCAGAGCCTACCATCCGAGCCCTGGGTCATCACTGCCTACAGGCGCTATAGCCACAAATGTAAAAAAAAAAAAAAAAAAAAAAAAAAAAATATATATATATATATTATATATATATATATATATATATATATATATATATATACTGTATATATATATGTAATATATATATACTAGCCGCAAAGCCGCCCTCCGGGCGGACTTTTTGGCTAGCTCCTGCGGAGGGCTATTGGTGGGCCTTCGGCACCACCTGTGTTTGGTGAGCCTTCGGCCCACCAAACACAGACTCTCCAGATGGCCCCTTCTAGCTTTCCTGAAATCATGGATGTAGAAATGTATGTATTAACGCCAACCTATTCACATCACCCCCAACCCATTCACTCACCCATTACCCATCACCCCCCACCCATTCACTCACCCATTACCCACCACCCCCCACCCATTCACTCACCCATTATCCATCACCACACACCCATTCACTCACCCATTACCCATCACCCCCCATCTATTCCCTCACCCACACCCATCACCCCCCACCCATTCACTCACCCATCACCCCACACCCATTACCCATCACCCCACTTATTCACTCACCCATTACCCATCATACTACATCAAGGTTTCCTCAATTCTCGCAACCCACTTTTTTTTTCACAATTCTCGCTAATAGGCTGCTAAAAAGAGCACAGGGACATCTAGTGAGGAAGAAGCGAATGGACAGCCACCACGTCGTAAGATGCCTCGTCTGCTAGCCAAGTACCGGACAATTAGGAAGCGTTCGAAGAGCGCGGAGAAGGAGAGCACGCAGGCCCAGTTTAACCGGTAGCCTATTTAGAGACAAAGTGCAGGTCTGGAGGCCACGCCGATCATATCTCCTTTTGGCTTGCTTCTCAAGAGCGCTATCCACTTGTCTTCATGCTTGCTATGAAGGTCCTCTCCGTCCCAGCTACGAGCGCTCCAGTGGAGCGCATCTTTAGCAGGGGCGGTATCATCATGCGCCCTCACCGTTCACAGCTGTCATCGAAGATGTTAGAAATGCTAATGTTTTTAAAATGCAATTGCCACGTAATCACGTATTGCAAAATGTAACGAGTTAACGACCGAGTAAACTGTAAAATGTA
>JACEEZ010025586.1:30000-55016 GCA_016584305.1 Chionoecetes opilio
CCCAAACAAGCTTGAGGACCTGTGGGAATGCGGGGTTTGAGGGTGGGGACTAAATAATGCGTCGAAAACACGTATTTTTAGAGTTGTGTAGGAGTCAAAATTACCTATATCCAGGGATGTCAATTTTCCGCGGATTCGCGGATTTCCGAGTATTTTATTGCCAGCTGGGTCATTTCTGTGAATCGTGTAGATTCGGGTTAAAAATTTAGGGGGGGGGGGAGGGGTGTACATAGTTGGCTAGCCCACAGCCGAACCTGACCCTGGCCACTGATCCAGCACAGACCATAAAACATTTTTTGGCTGCCTAGCGGTAAGTTAGTACTAGGCTGCCGATATCTCCTGACTCCACTGCTACAAGTTTGCTCAGGAGGCAGTATGTTGGGGGTGGAATACAGCAATATTCAATAATTCGAAGTTGGTCATCAAATCATATTTGAGGTGTATTTGATAGCGCCTAAATAACTGATAAAGTTGACTAATATAAATGACAAATATTTTGTTGTTGTGCTATTACTTTTCCAACGGAAACAGTGTTAATATTTCATTGTTCATGTCAAAATGGTTAATAATTCATATACATCTCACAATTTAAGTTGCATGATATACCATATATATATATATATATATATATATAATATTACAATATATATAATATATATATATATATAATATATATATATATATATATATATATATATATATATATATATATATATATATATATATATATATATATATATATATATTATATATATATATATATATATATATATATATATATATATATATATACATATACACAAATTGTGGACACAAAAACAGACAAAATTGAGACCAGAAATTACTATAGATATAACCAAGGACCTCTCAGAAGCTCTCTCAGAGCATGACATTTACAAAAAATCCCGAATCAGAAATTATTATAGATATAACCAAGGACCTCTCAGAAGCTCTCTCAGAGCATGAAATTTACAAAACATCCCGAACCCCCAGCTTGGAAGGTTCGCTGCCCCCCTCTCGCTGCTCCCCTCGCTGCGCTCGGATGAATTGGTCGCCCTATTATTTTATTCAGAGTTTTTTTTCCTATTCTTGTTGACATCCCAGTATATCTAGGGTAATTTTCCCTAGATATTGGAAATTTACCTAACCTTTAAGCTCCGAGATTACAAGGTCCCCCTCGTAATCTAACCTAACCTAAGCAAATTAAACCTAACCTCCTAGCGAGGGGCTCTGCCCCCCTTGACCCCCGATAATCTATCCTATCAGCGATAATCACCCGACAATCTATCCTAACTTAGCGATAATCACCCGATAATCTAACCTAACCTAATGGGGCCCCTCGACACCCCCGGTAACCAAATTTTGTTTTATCTTACTTCTTAATGGGAGGGGTGGGGGAGGGTGGGGTGGACTCGATACTCCGGTCATTCTGTTTGTGAGGATCGTCAGCAGGTCCACACGTTTCTTGACTGAAAAAATTCAGTCAATTTTCCCTAGATCAAGGGAATTTTTACGCCACTACCTAACTCAATAACTGTGTGGTTGCAACGCACATTTTGTACCCCAGCCAAATATCCCGCATATCCTCGAAGGTGCCCAAACTTGTTTTGGGGGAGAGGGGGGAGTATGGGCAAACACTAAAACAATACCTGTTATTTATAGGGAGGAGAAAGACTAAGTGTTTACGTGCGTGTCACTCTTCTTCCTCTTGTGACCTGCATCGCCTCTGCTTTTCTTCCCTTGCCGCGGACACTTTCCAATGAGGATTTGGCTTTAGTTAGAAGGTTAAAACGTGGAGTTAGGTTAGGTTAGTGAATCTAAAGGTGGAGTTAGGTTAGTGAATCTAAAGGTGGGGTTACGTTACATTAGGTTAGGTTAGTGAATCTAAAGGTGGGTTTAGGTTACTTAATTTCATGTCATATACGCTTCTTACTAAAAACATTTGATATCTCCAAAAGTAATGATTTGCGACAGAAACTCATTGAGAGTTTCTTAGAATCCATTAAGGTAACCAGAAAGCACACTCCCAATTGTGTAGGTAATTCTGGTCCTAGTGTAAAAAATTAACCTTGTTTCCAAGTATTACATTTTTGTTTTTCCGGAAGTAGTATCTCCACTACGTGCTGAAGCTGAAATGATAGCCCTCCAGAAGGTAGATATGACTGCGTAGGTAAAACAAATCTTTACCTTAATTTCTGCCAAAAACAAGAGCTAAATTTATTATAAACATCAATACTAAATAGAAAATAATAATGCCTTCGAAAAATGTTGTCAAATAAACAATGAAAACCCTTTATTCATCCTTTTCATCTATTAGTAGAAGTGGAACTGTCGTCGAAAATTTCCGTTGGCGAGAATTCTCGATTGTTGTCTCGCACAGAATTTGGGTACAAAAGAGTACTACTATGGACGGCCTTGAGCAAGCATTTTCCCTGTCCACTCCAGCTGCTCCATGGTCATCACTGCAGCAGCTGCACTGCTCAGTGCCTGCTGCATCTTGCCAGTGGCGAGGAAACAATCATAATATTATTATAATTTTCATTCCCGCTGTCAGTGTATGGTTCCTTTTTTATTGACTCTGGAGGAATGCAATTACGAGAGTGACATACATAATTCCCTCATGGTTCAGCCGATACCTCTTGACAAGTTCTTCGTCATTCAATTAGCCGAGAACGTCTGTTCTGGCACGAAAATGCCTGAGTTGGCACTGGCGGAAGAGTTGTTTTGCTGCCATGTTGACGGCTTATGTCAACATAAGGATCCTTATGGGACCTCCGGACATCCCCTAGCGCTTATGGGCAACTTTATGGGAAAACACGAGCACTTATGGAATTTTCGGTGACTTATGGCGAACTTCGCCATTTTGTCTGCTTATGGGAAACCCATAAGCTATTATAAATACGGGCCCTGGTATACAGTGGTCTATGGTGTAGCTGATGCCCGATCTAGCAGCTGACATTTATACTCAGGGACCAAACAACCGCGAGGCAAAAGCACATAATCTGTAAAAGATAACCTATCATTTATGTGTCATATTGATATTCAATAGGTCTGGGCATTAGCAATGGTAAGTTAAACGGGTTTGAACTAGATTTTAAGTTATATCTGGGAACAGGTTGTTCCTGCGGTGCGTTCTCTTCTTCTGGCTTGTGAAGTTGAACATTATCCTTATCATCCTCGTCTTCTGAGGTTTGATTATTATCCTTGCTTTCAGTGTAAAAGGGAAATGGATCTGATGAGTGCAAGTCTTTAGTCTGCCTTGTTTCACCGTTTTCATGCACTGGGTATGTCTTTCTAACATTTCGGTTATCTTTAGGGGTTATATTATCTTCATGTATCACTCTTATCCTATCTGTATGCAATGTCTTTGTATTCCTCGTCCTAATGTTCCGTAGTTTGATGACAACGTCACTAACTTTGTCTGTAACCCTGAAAGGTCCGACATAAGCCGGTTGCAGTTTGGAAGGCATTCCCTTTTTGGGTACTTTTTTCACATAAACCCTATCATCTACATTCACTTTTTTTATCCTCACATATCTGGACTAACTCTTTTCTAACTGTTCTCTTGCTATCTCTAAATATTCCTGACACCGAGCATAAACTCTGTTTACCTTATTAGCTAACTCAGTTTTATAGTTGTCTACGTTGTACCACTTCTTTTCCTCTTTTACTAATTCAAATGGGAATGAAGGATCCCTAAGATACATTAAATATACAGATCTATCCTTAATCCTTCGATTATTGCCACTATTATATAAAAGTATACGCAAAAGTCGCAATCGGAAGCATTATATCTCAAATACCAATGTTATCTTCTACAAGAGTACGCAAAATATTTATGAGAGTGCCAGTGGCTCTCTCTATCACTCCATTTGCCTGTGGATGATATGGGGTGGTAGTAACATGTTCCATGTGCAAAAGTTCAGCTACCCCTTTCAATACTTTGTTTATGAATTATGATCCTTGATAAGGAAATAATGTCTTAGGTACTCCTTGTTTACATACTACTGACTCAAAAAATATCTTGGCTACTTCTGTAGCATTCTTACTTTTCAGTGGCTCTGCAATTACATATCTAGTAGGCGCGTCAATCAAAACAAAACAATACTTGAATTATCTTTCTGAGTCTCCCATAGGTTCCACAAAGTCGAGATGTACGCGTTCAAAAGCAGATATACATCTGGGTATCTTCGAAGCGGGGCACGGGCGTCCTCCAAACGTTTGAAGCGATGACACACCAGACAGGCCTTCCAAAATTTTCAACATCATTTTTAGGGCCGGCCAGTAGCAAAATATTTTACATCTAGCTAAGGTAACTTGTACACCCCCATGTCCAGCTGTTAGCAGAGAGTGTGCTTGACGTAAGTCTACATTTTCTTATGCTTCCGGGATAAGTATTTGACGTGTCTCTTCATTGTAGCTATTTTTAGCCACTCTATATAATATTTTTAAATTTACTAATAATTCTCCTAGATTCAGTCGTTTATATATTCTTCCAATTTTCATCTTATCCTACTCTAATTTTATTCTACCTACATCCTAACCTTGTTTCATCATTTCTTTCAGATATCCAAAGCATTCATGTTCATCTTGTTTCTTTCTAAGTTCTTCTAAGTTCCAATCTAATATTTCATTTTCCTCTAGGGTTACTGCACAGTAGTGATGTGCACCGGTATCCGGTATACCGAAATACCGGTATTTTAGCACCGGTATTACCGGTATTACCGGTTTTTCGGTATACCGGTATCGGTATTAGTATTGCATCGGTATACCGGTATCGGTATATTATTTGGTCGGTATTGGATTTCGGTATTATGTTTTTTTTTCTCTTTTTTTTTTCTCGAAACAGACTCCTGACTAGTACCAAGACCAAGAACTGACTATTGACTACTCCGACTGCCGAGACACGTATGGTAGCGTAACGCTCATTGGCTCAGAACCTCAGAATCTGAGGCGCGTGTTATCATTGGCCGATTGCAGCTCAGCTGACAATGCCGCTCTGTGAAACCTCCCTCCCTTCCCTCTACCCCTGAGGGCAGACCATCACAGAAAAAGGATCATTACATATCACACAGGCGTCACTATACAAATATAGCCTAGCTCACATTCTCATTATTGTTAGTATTATTATTATTATTATTATTATTATTGTTATTATTATTATTCTTAGTCTACTATTATTATGGTTAATAATAGCATCATCATTTTCATTATTGTTATTATTATTATCATCCAAATTATTATTATTATTTTATTATTAATATAACTATTTCAAAGATATGTGTGTGTGTGACTGTGTGTGTGTATGTGTGTGTGTGTGTGTGTGTGTGACTGTGTGTTGTGTGTGTCATTCACCCATGGTCTTGTCCACGCGAGCTGGCTCGCGATCGCCAGTTTCACCCTCACAGTGCGAGCTTGGAGCTCATTATTACCGATCTTTGGGCAATGCTAGGACCTCACACACCACACACCCCCATCCCCTTGCTCAAAGAGGACAGTAACCGCCAGAATTTGTCAAGTGAAAAATCCCCGGGAGCGCGAGGATTCGAACCACCTACCCACGGAGTGAGAGACCAGAACGTTATCAACCTGACCATCGCGCTGTGTGTGTGTGTGTGTGTGTGTGTGTGTGTGTGTGTGTGTGTGTGTGTGTGTGTGTGTGTGTGTGTGGTGTGTGTGTGGTGTTGTGTGTGTGTGTGTGTGTAAGTAAGTAGTAAGTAAATTTATTGCCATTACAAAAGCACACGAATATAATGAATATATAAAAACAAAAACGTAATGATGGCACGGTCTGTCGAGCATAAGCTCTTTAGACAGACAAAATCGTAACTAATTGGTTGTTCAGTAGTACAGGCATTATAAGTGACAAACTATACAATATGAATAACACCAAAAAAAATATATATGAAAAAAACATTTCTAAGCAAATACAGACAATCGACACAGTTTCAACACAAGTTTATAAAGTATTTTGACTATTAATAATAAAAGTCTTTATTTCTTCTTCAATTGTAGTAAATTTCCAGCCTCCATCAGACTTTTTATTGCAATAGGAAGAGAATTCCATATCTGAGGACCTTCACACAACACACTTTTATTATAGAGGGACGTACGAAACTGTGGACACACTAAATTAATACTATTACCCCTAATATTATAAATATTTCCGACGAAATCGAAAACCTTATTTCCTGGGTAGAGTTTAATGTTTTTATAAATAAGCAACATTATGAAATATTTCTAATTAATTTGAAATGTAATATATTGAGCTGAGGATATATATGATTTGTGGAAGCAAATTTTCCCATAAATAGAATGCATCTCATGATTTTATTTTGGGCTATTATCAATTTATTTAGGAAAGATGGCCATGTACAACCCCATATGGAAACGCAATAAATCAAGTGAGGGTTAACACAATGTATAATATATACCTTAACATAGATTCAGTTGTAAGTTGATGGCGGACCCTATACAATATACCACATATTTTAGATAATTTCAGACAAACTTGATTAATGTGAAAGCTCCAGTTTAAGTTCTCGTCAATATTAATTCCTAGAAATTTTGTATGAGGCACACGTTGAATTGATTGACCTTTTAATGACAATGGAGGCATAATATTCTTAATTGATCTATTTTGGAAAAGTATGTAATTGGTTTTGGCAATATTGAGGTGCAATTTATTGGACTCTAGCCATTGATTTATTAGATTTAATTCAAGATTTAAATTTATATGTAAAGAGTCAATATTTGTATCGGCTAATAAGAGACTAGTGTCATCAGCATAAATAGTACATTTAAATTTTGTGCTAGCATTTGGTATATCATTAATATATATGAGAAAAAAGTAGAGGCCCTAGAATAGATCCCTGAGGTACACCTTTAGTTATAACTTTGAAAACTGAATACATGGAATTACAATATACACTTTGTGACCTGTTACTGATGTAGCTCTTCAATAAACCGGTGAGTAATGCCCCTTATCCCTATATGTTCAAGTTTATCAAGAAGTATGTTATGATCTAAGGAATCAAAGGCTTTGGATAGATCTAAAAATATTCCAGACTACATAGAATTTACCTTCCAAGTATTTATATACATCATTAACAAATTGTAAGATTGCTGACTCTGTAGAGTGTTTGATCTAAATCCATGTTGACAATCTGTTAGTAGGCGGTTTTTCTCAAGTAGTTAACAAGGCGAGTGGAGATGCCTTTTCAAACAATTGCTAAATGCTGGAAGAATCGAAATGGGTCTGTAATTATTAATATCATGCTTACTACCTGATTTGTGCAGCGGAATTACCTTTGCCTTTTTAAGCTCACTTGGAAAGATACCGGTCATAAAGGAGAGGTTAATTATGTGTGTTAAAGGAGTAGAAATGAAAGAGGCGGTGTGTCTTAGTAGTTTGGGTGAAATATCATCATATCCTGCCGCATCAGACTTAATGCCTTTTAGGAAGCTCTCTATTCCGTTGGTTTTACAGGAGTAAGGTACATTGAAAAAATCAGGAGGATTGCGTAAATATTGATCATGTGAATTGTTATTTAAGGTGGTTGTTGTTTGATGAATTTCCAAAACTTAAGAAGTGTCGTTAAACTTAGTTTGCAGTATCATTACACAAGGGTTTTAGCTCTATTGAATAGTCCTTTGAAGCAGAGAATTTCTACCAAGAATTTCATTAATTGACTTCCAGTGTGACTTAGGATTACCTTGAGACTGCTTTAGTTGATCCTTATAGTACTTATTTTTTGCAGCTCTTAGCACAGTTGTTAATTTATTTCTGTAAGTTCGATAAAATTCACGAAATGTTATTGGCCATTTATTTGCAAGTCTTTTCTAACCTGTGTTTTTCTTTGATGCTGTTCTTTAAAGCTGGAGTGATGTAAGAATTTTTATGATCAATTTTGTTTAACTCTAATCTGCTTCACTGGAAAATGTTTTTGGAACAGAGTATCAAACTGGTGGTAAAATAAATTGTAAGAATCATCAGGACAAGCACAATCAAGAATAGGTGTTCCAATCCAGTTGAGAAATATCATTATTGAAAACCTCTAAGGCAGCATTCGTTAGACATCTTTTGTAAATAATCGCGATTTACTTTTTCTCACAGCTTGATGCCTGAATTGTGAGACTACTGGGAAGTGATCAGTTGTATCGTTATGTATTACATAATTTTTTGTATTCATTTCAACCTGTGTTGACCATATATGGTCAATAAGAGTGGCAGTTGTGTCTGTGACTCTGGTGGCTTAGTGGTTAAGGGGAACAAGAAAAAGAGTACATTAAATTAATGAATTCATGAACCGAACTATTATCATTATGTTTCAGCAAGTCAAGATTAAAATCTCCTATCAAGTGAATACCATGATATTTCCTATTATTTGCTAATAATAAAACTTCTGTTAATTTATCAAAAAAACTGCTGATGTTGCCACTTGGAGTCTATAAATACACATGACTAGGATAACTTGTCCATGATCTTAATGTCAATACCTAAACATTCTAAGGAAGATTCTAGATTTGAGAGATCAGTAGACACAGAAGAATGATAGACATTTGAGATGTATAGTGCTACACCACCTCCATATCTATTTCTACAATTGGTGAAAAGGTTATAACCTGGTAACTGGTACACTGTGGACGAGGTCCGAATCGAGTCTTGTTTCGGAAAAACCTAAAACATCAAATTTCATACATACATTAGATAAAACTGTATCAACAAAATATTGGAAGTTGGTTGGAATAGAGCGTATATTCATAGCAAGAATGGTAAAGCTAACATCATTAATTGGTGCAGAAAAGGAATCCAGAAACAGATATTCAGACTTGGAACACTCAGAGTCTTGTTTGAATGTAGAAGTTGTTAACATCTAAACTCATTGTTATATTTATCGTCTAGTGTGATAAAGGGATCAAAGTTTAGGTTATGAAAATAATCATTAAATTTAGAAGATCTGCATAATCTATCAGAGTTAAGAAAATATATTAAATCTGAATTATTTATCGAAGCAAAGGGCAACTCTTTAAAGTACATAGTGAAGATAGATATGATATGATATGTAAGCATACTTGCTAATTGAACTTAGCATTTATTTCTTCTTGCGGTCGCGTAATTCTTTTCGTTGTTGACGTTCACTCTGATCTGACGTCTCGCTCACACTCGTCTGCTCGCTGGGCACCTCAACTGTGCCACTAGAAGTCGCGTTGTCGTCTGCTGTACCAGTAACGGCTCCCAGACGAACAACTGTGTGTGTGTGTGTGTGTGTGTGTGTGTGTGTGTGTGTGTCGGAGAGTTCACACCTCAGATATAGGCGTTTTCTACGGGGGAGCAAGATAAATTTCGCTTGCAAGTGGTCACTTTTCTCTTGCTGTATCCCCGCAGAAAACGCTCGCCGTCGCTTGCTCCATGAGATGGCGACGCGGCGGCTGAGATGTAAGCAAAACAAAGATCAAATGACTATTTTGACCCTCTAAATATTTTCACATTGGAACGTATCCTATACCGTCATAGTCAGAAAAGTGTGCAGATTCAGGAAGTGTGCTTATAAATTTAATGTGATCAAAAGTAGCCAAGCAATGAGGTGATGAAGCCAAACAAGTAAGAGAAAATGTTTATGCACTTTTTTACTTAACCCTTTTTTTCGTATACTTGCACTTACATCAGTTATAAATCTATACTAATGCGATGCAAAATTTCCTCAGGAAGCCGATAGTGGTCTCAGTGTTTTTTAATATCCAATGGTATTGTCAGCAAATCGGGTAAGAGTGAGGTGTTTGAAGTTGTTGATTTTCGATCAAGTCACATATTCCAGTCTTTAACTGCAGCTGTTCTGTTGTAAACAATGTTCGAATGCCTATAAAGCAATATATACAGCTGTGACGATTATATTATCCTTAATTACACGCCGCAACCTCCCTTATTTGATTCAAACTTTTATGATTAGACATTAAAATAAGAAAGTTTAATTGAGTTTGTCGAAAGTACACTGTTGTCATTCTTTTATTGAAGCACAAACCATCGCCACGTCAGCCGAACGCGACAGTGCCCAAACAAACATTTATCTTGCTCCCGCAAGAAATTTCTTGCAGGTCGGGCAAGCATCTTCCCTGGATGATTGAACAGCAAGCGAAATTTTCACTTGCAAGCGAAATTTCTCTTGCTCCCCCGCAGAAAACGCCTTATGACTGACCCTCGTATCTTTGCTTTAAGCCCCCTTCACACATTCCATAATCGAACCACGAACGCGCCAACAATGCAATGCGCAGCGCCGTCATGGTCCTGGTTATGGGTCCATCGTGACCGATCGTAGACGCGCTCTGCCGAGGCCACGAAAAGTTAGTGTGTGCAGTAAAAAATTGGGAAGCTCCCCGATTTTTGTACCCAACGCAGCGCTATCGTAAGTCTATCGTAACGCTATCGTTATATATGTAGCAGCTTCGTGACACTATCGTGATCGTCGTATTTCTATCGTGACGATAAGAAACCGTTACGCGCGCCTTCATTCCTACCTTCCCCCCCTTTTTTGCACCCTCTTCCGCCTTGCCCCCTTTCTCATTCACCTCCACCCTCCCCTGACTCCCTATCCCCTAGTGGCCTAGTCCCTCACCACGTGCTGACACCACCCTCCCCCGACTCCTTACCCCCCTACTCCCTCACCACATGGTGACACCACCCTCCCCCTACTCTCTACCCCCTACTCCCATGACCACGTGGTGATGCCACCTACCCCCTAATTTTTTCCCCCACTCCCATGACCACGTGGTGATGGGAGTAGGGAGTAGGGGTAGGTGGGGGAAATCCACCCCCGTTTTAACCACTCAAAACCCCCAACAACGCCTTCTAAACCCCCCCCCCCCCGTTTCCCCACCAACACCATCACCCCCTTCTTTATTACAACCTTCCACCTGTCTCCCCCCCTTCTCCATTACCAACACAACCCTGTTTCTCCCACCTTCATCTCTAGCCCACTTCCTTCACCATCACCATGGCAACAAACCACCCACGTGGGGAGGAAATGTTGCTAACCTCTTGACGCTCGTGAGCGTCAAGAGGATCGGATACGTTCATGGGACCGTCATGGCACTGTCGTGGTTATCGTAGCTCTATCGTGACGACAAAATGACCGTTGATTTTCCATTCGTGACATAGTCTTACAGCTGTCATGACTCCATGGTGACCATCTTACGACCGTCATGACACATACTTACAGGCAGCGTGACATAGTTGTGAGGCTATCGTGGTCGGCGTTTATCATGGTCAAATTTCACGATAGCGTCAATAATCAAAATGGATTATGGAATTTGTGAAGGGAGCTTTAAGCTCCATTCTCATATATACATATTATATTATATGTATATAAATTATGTATTATGTATGTACATTATATACATACAGGGTGTAACACGAGTTTCTGCAAATATTGAGACATGATATATCGTATAAATCTAAGTAGAAAATGCTCAATACACATATGCTTTTTGAAGCTTCCTTTAGACGTGAGATGAATTGTAAAAAATCACGGCGGCCGGTATTGTCACAGCGGTGCAACGTATGGAGATGCATTTGCGGTTGCCACTCGGGGATTTTTTTTTATTATTTAATCATCATTTTTACTTGAAATGGAACATTAATTTAGCTTTTAACAACACCAGACATTTTGGGCCCCAGACATAACTACGTCACGGTTTGTTTACATCGGTGCATTGTGGGGATAAGTCGGGGTCGCCGCGGGTGGACCTACGAAGGGAAAACTACGGCGATGGAAGAATTTCGAGTTATTTTGCTCGAAATTGATATTCCAGGTGCTATATTACTGTGCTCTGTTCTCGCTGACAACACTATAGAGAAGACCTAAGGTAATGGTTGATGTGCAGAGGCTCCTAAACCAAGAAAACAGAGTCACAACAGAGCCTCGTCAAAAGGTAAGCAGCTGGTAGGTACGTAATGTGTCCCTACCACTTGCTTACTTCTTAAGAGACTCTGACTGGACTGTTTTCCTGGTTTAGAGCCTCTGCACACCAACCATCACCTTCTCTATGTTGTCAGCGAGCACGGGAAATATAGCACCTGGAATATCAAACTCGCCCCAAAACAACTCGAAACTTTTTTCAGCGTCGTATAGTTTCGTCTTCTCTTGTAGGTTGTACTATCATGGTTATGATAGTATTAAAATACCCTTATTAATTGAGTTTCCTTCGTTGTCTTTCCTCATTAGTTAAAGTTAGTGGTACATATGGTTGAAGTGTTACTGACGAGCCAAGCAGCATACTCCGAGTCTATACAAACATCACCAACTTTGCTTTGATTTATCTTATTACTCATCCATAACAAGTTGCATAACCACTGGAAGTGACATTACCCTTCCTCTGGCCTCATGGTACCTGGTACTCTCGTCACCGAAATGCACGTCCCTACATCAAATGGTGAAAACTGCCGACGGTAATGTTAGGTTAGGTTACCGTTAGGTTAGGTAAAGGTCAGTTAGGTTAGGTATTCATATCACAGGTAAAAAGCTTATTAGTTATACATAATACTCCACTCCATACACACTCTTAACCCTTCAATACATCCACATTCCCTCCCAGTCACTGTTCATATGATTTGGTATTAGTTCCAGATGAACACCGAACTCACTTTTGGTGGACGACGAAACAATTTTTTCTGTGTGTTGTTATGTGTTTTGAATGAATCTGTAACCTTTCTGTCGCAATTTTTTTTTTTTTTTTTAAGGTAAGGGTTAGTTGTTTTTTTGTTTTTGTTTTTTTTAGTTAGTAAAGGTTAGGGTAGGTATAGGTTAAAGGTTAGTTATGTATAGGTTAAGGTTAGGTTAGGTATAGGTAGGTATGGGTAGGTTTAGGTATAGTAAGGTTATGGTTAGAGTTTTAGGGTTAGGTTTTTTTCATTTTTGCAAAAAAAACAAAAAACAAAATTGCGACCAGCAACGTTTAGCAGATTAATTCAAAACACATAAAAAACACACCAGAAAAAAATAGTTTCGTCCCACCAAAGTGAGTTCGGTGTTCATCTGGTATTTATCTATGCGTTCTCTAAAAGCCATGAATGCAGCATACATCTTCTGTCTTTGCTAACATGTCTTATATCATTCGCATTATCTAAGATCTGATTCTACACAACCTTTCCCAGTGAGTAAATCTGCCTTGCTCCTCCAATAACCTTGCCCATTTGTGATTTTTTTGTATTCTTCCAATTAGATTTTACCCTCAGTATGCCTCCCACCACGTGGAGTACATCGATGACTCAATGAAAGCTAATATAAACCAACCTGGTAACACATTGCCATTAGCTAGTCACAGCCTGGAATTATACCACATGTACCACGCTTGGTAACCTTCGGTTACCTAACGGTACCCTAGCCTAACCATTACGTCAACAGGCGAGTTTTCCCGCTTTGGTAGGGACGAGCATTTCGGTAGACGACATGTTAGTAACAGGGTACCATGAGGCAAGGATGGGTAATGTCACCGTGGTTCGCAACTTGTTTATGGATGGAGTAATAAGATAAATCTAAAACCAAAGGTTTGTGTGATGTGGTATAGAATCAGAGGTATTCGGTCATTTCGCCCACATTCCATTTAGACACACTATGGAGTCCATATTCGCCCACAGAGCAATCGCCCACCACTATGAGTCATGTGTCGACCACACTAGGAGTCATTTCGTCCAAGGTTATGGTGGTCATCCATTTTCTGCCAGAGGACGATATAGTTAATGTCTCTCCGTGCCATGGCTGTGTGGACAAATTGACCTGGTGAATTATTCTAGGATGTTTGCCCATACTCCCCCTCTCCCACAAAAAAAGCTTGGGGATGCTGCAAAATATGCGTATCGCAACCACTCGTTTTGGTTAGGGACTGTGTTGATAAAATTCCCTAGATGTAGGGAATATTCATTGGATTTTTCTTCTAGCCCATAGCCATGTGAACCGACGATCCTAAAGAATGATGACCGACGTGTCGAGAACCACCCCAACGCTTCCAACGAGAACAAACCCCCTTCGCTAGGAGGGTAGGTTAAATTTGTTTAGGTTAGGTTAGCGTAGGTTAGATTTGGGTAGTTTAGTAAGTGTGGTTAGGTTAGTTAGGTTAGCTTTGGTTAGGGTTAGGATAGGTGAGATTTCGGTTAGGTTTGGTTAAGCTTTAGGTTAGATCTGGTTAGGTTAGGTATCGGTGGGTCAAGCCCCCTGCTGGGTAGGTTAATTTTGGTTAGGCAATTTTCTCTAGATATAAGGAAATTACCCTAGATCTAGGGAATTTTACCCCCCCTACACAGCTTTTTATTTAAGTGTTTCCGACCTATAATTTATTCCCCACCCGAAAACCGCATAGCCCAAAGGTCCCCAAACTTGTTGTGGGGAAGTGGGACGAGGAGTATGGGCAACACACTAGAAACTACGTTCATTTCGCCCACGGTTAATGGGGTTCATTCCATTTCTGCCAGAGGAGATATAGTACATGACTCCTTGACATGGATCGTGTGGGACGAATTACTTTAGAGTGGGCGAATTGGACTCTTACCATGTGGGCGAATTGACTCTCACATGTGGGGCGAAATGTCTTGTGGCGAAATTGACGTGTGGGCGAAATACTGTAACCGACTCAGAGTATGCATTGGCTCACAAGTAACAATTAAACCATGATGTACACTACTATTAGATGGAAAGACAACCCAAAGGAACTCAATTAATAAGGTATTTTAATACTATCGTAACCATGAATATGTACAACCTACAAAGAGAAGACTACGACCCGATGAAAAAATTTCGAGTGTTTTGGAGCGAAATTGAATTCCAGGGCTATATTTCCCGTGCTCGCTGACAACATAGAGAAGACCTTAGGTGATGATGATGTGCAGTGGGAGGCTTCTAAACCAGGGGAAAAACAGTCCAGCAGAGTCTCATTAAGAAGTAAGCATAGGGGTAGGGACACATACGTACCTACCAGTTGCTTACCTTTGACGAGGCTCGTTATGACTCTGTTTTCTTGGTTTTTCTGAGCCTCTGCACATCAGCCATACCTAGTCTTCCTCTATAGTGTTGTCAGCGAGAACAGAGTGTGTTGCCTGAATTTGTGGGTGTTGAAAAGCTTTAAACTATTGTATCTTTGACCGATACAAAAAAAAAATTTACCACAAACTACCTGTGTTGCGGGGTAACCCCTTTGGGGGATTTTATAATGGTAAAACGTTATTTGAAAATTTTAATTGATTATGATTTTTCTTTTGTTTACAACTTGAATGGAGGTTTTAAAACTTAGTCTATGACTTCACTATGTGATTATAGTTTGACCCACTTCTCACTGCGGAGAGTACTAAAATGGGGGTGTATTTAAAGGAAAAGGGGGTAAGGGTTTGGTTAAGGGGTACGGGTATGAGTTAAGGGGGAGTGCTGCCCCAGCTCAGGGAGATTTCTCGGGGGTACTCCTGGGCACGTTTGAATAATTTTAATATTTGATTTTTTTGTCGTGATTGTACGGGGAATTATCCGAGTAAGGCTGTTTTTTTTGGGAAATGTGGGAATTACTGTCCTAACACAGAAAAATCACCGGGGGTTTTAAATAAACACAAAACTATTTTTTGAAAACTAAATCCTATTTATTCAAGGGAATAGTATGTCTCTTGTTTTAGACACATCAACATAGAGGGTTAATCCAACACCGGAAAACTCTAATGGATGTGGATAAAACTTTCAATCTGATACGGAAGCTCTCCCATCTGATAAAAGGAACTCTTTGAAAAACTCTCCCACTGAATCCCTATTTAAATTTTTCCTTCACTTAAAAACATAACCGCTGAATTTTATAATTTACATGGAAATATATATATAGGGGAGAAAATGTGAGAGAAAGGGTTTTTTTTGTGGATTCAAAGACCATGTGGTTAAAGGGAAAAGGAGTGGTCACTCCCGTTGAACCCTCCCTCGGGGGAGTAAGATGAATGGTAAATAATATTTATAAGGAGGGGCAGACCTCCTTTCGTTAACGAAACTAACTAAAACCCCATATTTGAAAATATGGATAACAAAAATAAAATAAAAAGGAAAAGGGGGAGGGGGGGAAACAGGAGCGAACGTCGGGCGATTCTAGGGGAGAGTAAGTGAGAGGTGTCCCACGAGTTCCCCAGCGCCCGCGGCAAAAAAAGGGGGGAAATTTTTTAAATGGTCAGACGTGACCTCAAAAAAATAGCTTATAACCCCGAAATAACTAAAAAATAATGAAAACTCGGTCCTAAAAAAAGGCGCCTATAATAAACCCTTTTTCTTTGATATAGAAGAATTTAATTTTTTAATCTATATCCAGAAGGGGTGTTTCTTTCCTGTCAAAGTCCGAACGCGTTTTAAAGAGTGAGAGGGTAGGAAGTGACCCTAAAACTTGGTAATTTTCAATTTAGCGCCAATTCACAAAAGATTCCATTTATGACATGATCGAAAACGATGGGGTTTTTTTAAAAGACATTGGGAATCTAGGGGGGTTTCCTAAATTGATAGAGGGTTTTTGGGAATGAAAAAATTGAACCATTAGTTTCACTGATCGCGGAATATATCCACGTTTTTCTCGCCCCCGGCTGTGGGGGGGGGGGGGATGGGAAAGGGAAAAGAAATGGGGGGGAAATGAAGAAAGAAGATAAAAAAAATGGCGCGTAGAAGGGAAAAAAAGATGAAAAAATATGGGGAAAAAAAAGAAGGCGATAGTCACCCGTAAAACAAAAAAATTGAACTGCTTACAAGACATAATGGGGAAATTATATGATGAAAAATGTCATACTATTCCTCCCAATAATGGGCATTACACATCTTTCCCCGGGAAAAATTAATTCTTCAATATCAATTAACTACCCCAGGGTCGGTTTTTCCGTTTTAAAAGCTGGTCAAGGGAGGTGTGTAGGGGACGCTTTTTAGAGTGAATTTAAGGGAAAATTCTTCTGTTTTTTGAAAAGGGGGTGTTGCTTGTTTTTAGATTACACGAATTTTCAATGAAAGAATCCCCCAAATAAACCTGATACCTGGGTAGTGCGGGGGGTGTCAAATCCTGACTCAGTCCCTACTTTTCGTCGCCGGGTTTCGCCCCAGGGGCGCCCCGGCTCCCCAGGTTTATAACGGGGCCCTTTCAGTCCTGAAATGCCCGCCAAAAAAACCGCAAGCTGCGACTGTGAAATGAAAGCAGTATACTTCCCGAATTAAAAATCTCCTCCCACCAAACCAGCTGAGCCCGTGAAACCAACACTCCGCCTTCTGAAATGAGAAATCTCCTGACCAAATTATTTCTTAGTCTGACACCCACCACCTCTTGGTCAGTATTAAATTTTAACACATCTTAACCTAAAAATACATTCATTTTTCCCTCAATGAGTCTTTTAGGAGGTCTCCGACACGAGGGCTAGTTGCTCTTCCACCGGGTGGGGTTTAGGACCCTCTCCACCGTTCTACAAAACCACTCTTTCACTGCCATAAAAAGGCTTCACTTTTTCGGCGGCTCTTTCCCCTTGTTTTTCGTAAAAACTTTCCTCTACCCGTATGAGCTCCCACCCAAACTACTTCCCCCACTCTAAACCCCCCCCTTTCACTTTGGGTTTTTTAGGGCAAGTCCTGGTTTTGTGGTCTTTTTTTCTGACCCTACCATTTTTTCCCCCTCCCCCATTTGTTTTTTTTTCCGTTTTCTGTTTGCGACTCCCTGTCCGACGCGACATTTTCGATCGTCTGGGCGGATTAGGGCGGTGGCCAGCCCATGTCGTTTTGTTCCCCTCGCGTCGGGTAAAGCTGCTCCAACAACCTTGGGGCTACGAGAGAAGAAAGCAAAAGTGGGTTGTGTCCGTGGGGGTGTGTCCGTTATTCATATGTTTTGGCAGGGTTGCAACAATGGGGGGCCAAACCGGGGGTGCCCTTGAACAGGGTGGGAAGGACTGACTTCGGGGGCCCTGGGCATCCCTCGGTCACCAAATTTTTCCTTGAGGGTGTGGGGGGTCGTATAGCAGAGAGTTTTTTGGTGTCGTGTCAAAACTGCGGGAACCCCCGGGCTGGTAAATCCCCTTTTGTTGCCCGGGACATGTTGGGGGGTGCCCCATAGCCCCCCGGGGTACTGCCACAGGGTTTTTTATGATGTGTGTATTTTTTTGGGTTTTAAAGGGGAAAAACCTAAAAACCTCTGTAATATGGATACCGTCATAAAATAACGGAACCTTTTTCCCCGGCTACCATTCAGTGGGTTATCCCTTTTCTTTCAAAAAGTTTATTACTGGAGGTAATTCCTTCCAGGGTTTTGAAACCCCTTTACTTCCTTTGAATCTCTGGAAAGTTACCAATTTTTGATACTCACCCATCCTTTAAGATTTGCCCAATATTAGCTCCTGGGCTTTCTTGATGGTTTTTTTTTTGTCCTAAGTGACCTGATAATTCATGCGCATTTTGGGAACAAAACCGGTCATACTAGGGGAATTAGGAGGACATTTGTGGGCCCCCATGGGTTTTTTTCGAACATAAATAGTATTATTTTTTTACCGAAAACTGATCCAAAGTTTTGGGGGTATGCTTTTTTTGGGAAAACTCTCCCTCCCTCCAATTTTCCACCAACTTTTTCCACCGGGTTCTTCCTTTGACGTAGAATAAATTTGTGTTTGGTTGACCCCAAAACCTGTATCTCGGGTCGGCGGGTTTCATCCCCATGGCGCGACAGATGGTCCGCGACGAAGTTATCTTTGCCTTTCAGGTATTTAATCCAAAATTATATTCGCGCATCTCTGGATCCACCTGGTCTTGGGGGAAATTTTTGTTTTTTTTTTAAAAAAATACGGTGAGGGGTTGGTGATCCGTGAAATTGAGAATTTTGACCCCCAAATAATGATGGGGAATTTCTACAGGTGAAAAACTATGGCCAACGCTTCTTTTCGGTAGCGGGTAAGTGGTTCCAAGAATTCGTTTTTTGGAGAAATCCCCAATGGGCAAATTTGAACCTTTTTTGACTGAACTTGACTTAGAACCCCTCCGCTGAGTGTTACTCGCTCTGTTGTTAATGAAGGTTCATAAATTTGTGCCCTTACCAGGACAGGTGCTTTCGGGGCCGATTTGGGGAAATGTTCGAACGCATTTTGCACTCCCCCCGACCAGTAAAAGTGCGTGGTCTTTTTAAAATTTGTAAGGGACTGCAACTTTCGGAACGGGGGCATGCTTCCCTTTAAGAAACCCACATCCCTAAGAAAACGTGGGTTTTTCTTTACGTTTTTGTAGCTTTCTTTTTGAAACGGCTTCCCTTTTTTAGGTCCTTTTTTATTCCCCTTCGGCTGAGATCCGATGACCGAAAAATTTACTTTTTTTTAAGCCCAAAAGGTACATTTACTGGGTTTTAATTTTCACCCCTTTTTGTAGAAAGGGATTCGAAGAGTTGTTTAAAGACGTTCCAAAAAAAGAGGAAAGTAGGACCCCCATAGAATTAAGTCGCCCCAGGTAGTTTTTTACCCCCCCTTTCTGAAGGGGGGGGATTTAATACTGAAGCCTCCGCCTGGAAAATATAGCGGGGGGCATTTGCCCGAATGGTAGGGTCGAAAACGTATAAGGTACACCGTCGCTAAAAAGTGGTTAGATCGCGGCTTTCGTCATCGAGTAATTCTGGAAATATGCTTCGCGCATGTCCTAGGTGAAAAAAATTTTTGGCCAGCGGCTTGTTCTACCAATTCTTCCAATCGGGAAAGGTAGATATGGGGCGAGATGTTTTTTTTATGTGCATAGTCTAAAACATTCTCTTTCTCCATCCGGGTTTTTTACCAAGACGATCGGGATAACCACGCGGGCCGTGATCTTTTTATGATATTTCTTTCTTCCATATCTTGAAAACATATGTAAATTTTTTCCTTGGCTTTTTCGGGATACCGGTACGGGGGTCCTCTACTGGGTGGGGCATCCCCCTTTTATAAAGGAGGACCATTTATGAGACCAATTCCCTTTTGATCTAATGAAAGCGGGCATTTTTTTTTTTGAATTCTTTTGTATTTTTTTTTTTTTCTGAACGTCAGGTGTTTCCTTTTTGTCCCTTGATTAATTCTTTTCCTTTGGGTTCGAGTTCCCTTTTTGGGTTGCGTTTTTCATTTTTCCGGGTATCAAGTCATTGTGGATTTATGATAAATTGATTGTGTTTTCGCGTAGGAAATTTCCACTTTGGCGTACGACCCGATTTTAGTGCCTTTTCACAAAACTTTTTTTCCTTCTTGTATTTTTCGTGAAGGGGAAGTAAAAATTTAATTTTCTGTGACACTTGTCTAAGTAAGGGAAAATATTTTTTCTAAACCCTTTTCCCCCGGGTGACAAAGGGGATTAGAAACCCGGAAAATCTTTAGTTAACCTGCGGAACGGGAGGTAAGGGTTTATTTTTTACAGGAGGAAGTTTTTTGTGAAGGGTTTCGTGGCTGTTTCACGACTTTTACCGGGGGTTTTGCTGTTTCTTTTGATTTTGTTTCTTTTTTGACGGATGGATTCGGTATGGGGGTACGCCCCAGCGATTGCTTTACTTTTTCCTCCCCGTAAAGTGGTTTGTGAAATGCACACCCAAAAGTACATCGCCGTTG
This sequence comes from Chionoecetes opilio, assembly GCA_016584305.1. NCBI lineage: Eukaryota > Metazoa > Arthropoda > Malacostraca > Decapoda > Majidae > Chionoecetes > Chionoecetes opilio. The sequence continues at coordinate 50,573 of JACEEZ010025586.1, forward strand.
GATAAAAGTTGGGGTAAAGGGAAACCCCTTTTTAACTTTTGCCCCACCGATTTTAAAATTTTTGCCCATATCATGGAAATGTTCAAATGGATTTTCTGTCTGAATTCTGTGATTCCTACGAGGGGAGGAGGATTCGCGTTTATTTATTTTTCCTCCCATCCTTTTTCTGTGCTTCTTTTATTAAAGTATAAACCCTCCCTGTGTCTACTATCCTTCTACTATCTTCCGTTTATATTTTCGTGGATAGTGGGGGAAATATCGTCACCTCTTCATGCTTTAAATTTTCTAGGGTTTGAGTTTGACCCGGATGTTAGGACATTTTTCCCGGGGACGTCCAGGGCAATTTCGATCTCCCCTCCGGGAAACCCGGGGGTTTTGACAGTCGAAACAAAGACCATGGAGTTTTTTCCAGCACTCCGAAGGTTATCGTTTGTGTTGACAAAAAGCCAAAACTTTTTAGTGAAAGTTTTTCCCCCCCCAAAGGGCTCGCGTGGAGGAGATTTTTTTTGTTTCCTTGGGGCCAAACTGCCTTTGTTCTTTTATTTGTTGGTTTTAAATTTCTCCCACTTCGTCTTTGGTGGTCTCGGGTTGGGAAATGTATGGAACTTTTGTTTTTTTTTCGTCTACACTTTTCCTTCTTTCTTTGTGTGGGGTCATATTAACCTTTTGGGGTGTGTCCTCTCTTGGGTCGGAGTATTTTCCGCTCGTGTTCGATGCGGTTAGGAATTTTTTTAGGGGATTCCTTCATCTAGGAAACCCTCTAATTTTTCTCGCGACGCGATTGGTAGTCCGTCCACAGTTTTTTCTTATTGTCTTATCAAGGTCGGGGAAATTTTTTTATTTTGGGGTTTTTCGCAATCCCGCATGTTTTTCAAAAAAACATGGTTTAAAAATTGAGGGATTCTCCCCCGTCGTAACTCATTGCCTCCAAATTCTTCCAGGCTCTATCCCCTCATTCGGTGGTGACTCGGGCTCGAAAAGATTTTAAGTGTCGCCCAAGTTCTCTTTATGGTTCTTTGATAGCTGTGAATTTTGATTGAGAGTTTTTGAGCAAAACTCTCCCTTTTGCAATTTGGATGCTGTTGCGTCGCTTGGCTACATTGTTCTATTTTTTCAAAGAACATTTGGAGTGGGGCCCTTGGTCAAGGCCTTGTAGTTGATGTAACCTAAACTGGAATATCTCGAGGTTTTATAGTCCTTTTCACCCATCCTTTATAATTGAGGGCAGACAGGTTTCGTTTTTTTTCCTCTTCCACGCTATCCCTGAATAATTTGAGGGTAAGGAAAGGGTTCGTTGATTTTTCCTCTTTTACCTATCCCTGGATATTGAGGGGTAAGGAAGAGTTCGTTTGATTTTCCCCTTTTTCCCTATTTCCATTCCTTCCTTCTCGCAGCTCTTATTTTTTCCATTAAAACTTTATCCGTTATTATTTCTTTTCCCGGCTCCTCCTTCTCCTTCGTTTTCATCTCGGGGGGAAAATGGTTCTTCACACCCATGATGACGCTGGGGAAAAACCCCCTTATAGACAAGGTAGGGGCTGATTCCCGTGTTCAGTCGGTCAATAAAGACACTCGGGTTTTTTCCCGTGACTAATGATGTGGTTTTTCTTTCTGAAAAATGCATGGTTCTATTTGCAGTGCATACTATCGCCCCACAATTCCCCTCTATTGTGCGGGTAATTTCCTTGTAGGGTAAGCAAAAGGGGCCGGGATCCTGCTATGTCATTACATTTCACCTAACCCCAAAATGCACAGATAAAGTGGCCCTACCAGGACACTATTTAGTCCATTGAGAAAAAAAAAAAATTTTTCCCTTCATCCGAAGCCTGAAAACCTAATTTTAGTTCCTGGGAATCGAAAGATTTGGGGGGTTTTACGTGTCCTACTAAAAAACTTTGTACTATTTTTCCCGAATTTTGAGTCTATTTTTGCTACTTGCCCAAGGGGATATTCTGTTGTTTTTTGTAGGGAAAAATATCCCACCGCTGCCCCGTGTGTTGCCTGAATTTGTGGGTGTTGAAAAGTCTTTAAAAAATTATTTATCTTAGACCGTTCAAAGAAAATTCTCACCCAAAACACCATGTGTTGCTGGGAATCCCATGGGGGGTTTTTAAAATGGTCAACGTTACTTGAAAAGATATTTTTGATTTTGATTTTTTATTTGATTACAAATTTAATGGGGGGTTTTAATTATCTTAGATTCACTAGTGATTATGTTGACCATTCTCACTGCGGGGATACTGAAAAAGGGGGGTGTATTTAAGGGGGAAAGGGGAAAGGGGTTTAGGTTAAGGGGGACAGGGTATGAGTTTAAGGGGAGTGCTGCCACAGCTCAGGCGAGTAGTTCTCTGGGTTACTCCCTGGGGGACGTTTGAAAATATTAATTTTGTTTATCTTTGGGAGTCTGATTGATACGTGGGAATTATACCCATAAGGTGACTCTTTTTTAGTGTGGGTTTCTGTCCTAACCAGAATAATCACCGGGGGTTTTTAATAAACACAAGAACTATTTTGAAAACACATCCATTTTTCATACGGAATGATGTCTCTTTCTTGAGATCACATACAACAATTAGGGTTTAAACCAACACCGGGAAAAAACTAATCGGATGTAAAATAAAAAATTTACAATTGATACGGGAAGCTTCCCTATCTGATGAAAGGGAAACTTTATGAGCTAACTCTCCCACTGAAACCTATTTTAAAGAATTTTCCTTCACTTAAGTAAATCCGCTGAATTTTATAATTATCATGGAAGATATATATATAGGGGAGAAAATGTGAGAGTAAGGAGTTGTTTTGTGGTTTACAAACCATGAGCTTTAAGAGGAAGGAGGAGTCACTCCCCTGAAAGGGCCCCTCCCCACGGAGGAGAAAATGGGCTGGGCAAAAATATTTAAGGATGGGGAGACCTCCTTTCGTTAAAAGAAAAAATAAACATAGATACCCATATTTGAAAATTGGTAACAATATGATAACAAGGAAAAGGGGGGGGGGGGGGAAAAAGGACGAACTCGGGCACTTACCTACGGAAAGGATAAGAGAGACTGGTGTCCCCCCGAGTTTTCCCAGCGCCCGCGGCAGAAAAAAGGGGGAAATTTTTTGAATGGTCTAACGGACCCAATGAATAGCTTATAAACCCGAAATAAAAATTAAATAATGAAAATCGTGTACCCAAGAAAACTGCCTATAATACAGACCCGTTACTTTGATATAGAAGAAATTTTAAAATTTTTAATTTATATCCGAGAAGGGTGTGATTTTTTTTTCATGTAAAAATCCGAACGCGTTTTCAAAAGGAGAGGGTATGGAAGGAGCCCAGAAATTGGTAGACTTTCAATTTTGCGCACAACTTCCTAAAATATCCATTTATAAAAGTCGTAACATGGGGATTATTTTTAAAGACATTAGGAATCTAGGAGGGTTTTCCCAAAATTTTAGGGGTGGTTTTTGGGAAAAAATAAAAAAATTTTAACCATTATTTCACTGTCCGGAATAATTATTCAATTTTGACTCGCACAAACGGCTGGGCGGGGGGGGGGGAGTGGAAAAGGGAAAGAAAAGGGGGGGAATGAAAGAAAGAAGATAACAAAATGGCGCGAGGAAGGGAAAAAATGAGAAATATGGCGGAAAAAAAGAGGGGGATGGTCCCCCGAAACAAAAAAATGAACTGCTTACAAACATAACTCGGGAATTATATGATGATAATGCTCTACTATCTCTCCCCAATAAGGGGGATTTTCAAGGCACAGTAAAAGCACCTGGTATCATTTCGCGCAAAATAATCGAAAATTTTTCCATCGCCCGTAGTTTTCCCTTTGTAGGGCCCCACGCGACCCCCCGACTTATCCCCCCAATGCACCCCATGTAAAAAACCGTGACGTAGTTATGGGTAGGTCTAAAGGACGTTTTTACCAAATAAAAAGTACAGCGAACGCATGGGGTTAAGCAATACTGTATAGGCACTTTGGGAAAAATTTTTGGGTGGGGGAGGAAGGGGGGAAAAAAGGAGGAGGAAAGGGGGGGGTCACTAAATACCTCCTACCAGCTCGAAAACGATGCCAAGTAGCCTTTTACTATTGTTTTTTACAGCCCGCTGTTTTTTCATGTAGTACTGCTTTTTGGGAAAAAAAAAAGTCCATTAATCCAATTTTGTTGTTTTAAAAACAAAATTAAAGTTCCTTTAAGTAAAATTTTGATTAAAAATTCAAAAATTTTCCCGGTGGGAACCGCGAATGCACCCCATACGTTGCATCGCTGTGACAATACCCGGCCCCCCGTGATTTTTTTCAATTCATCTCAGTCAAAGGAAGCTTCAAAAAGCATATGGCAGCCCGTAGGTTTTCCAAAGTGGGTTTTTTTCATGTTACCCTGCATGGGAAAGATAAAAATTTTTTTCCGTGAATTTTACATCTTTTGGATATCTATAAAGCATATCAGGCGG